>JAODJX010000097.1:22173329-22187788 GCA_026776945.1 Isichthys henryi | reverse complement strand
AACCGGAGTACCTGGAGGAAACCCCACAACGACATGGGGAGAACATGCAAACTCCGCACACATGTGACCCAGGCGGAAACTCGAACCCAGGTCTCAGAGGTGTGAGGCAACAGTGCTAACCACTGCACCATCATGCCGCCACTACCTCCAATCCAGCTACTCTATATAAGCACCCTTTGCAAGGTATTGTGAGAGGTATTTTCCATACTGAATTGTTGTCCTGTTGTCTTTTCTATTTCTTTGACCTGTTTTTTGAAAATTGCCCTGGAACGCTGTGGATTTCCTGGATTTGATCCTGATGTCTGGTCTTTCGGGCTGTTTTTGGATTTTGCCCTGTGTTTCAGTTTTCAGATGAAACACCTGTTGTCTGGGCACTTGGATTCCCATTTATTTTTGGGCAATTCCCAAGCATTAGTTTAGTATTATACTTAGCACATCCATCTATGTGCATCAACGGAGCTAGATACAAGATTTCAGGTGAGTAGGTTGACATTCTAGTGGTAGATTAAACAGGTTCAGTTTAAAATAAACCTCTAAATGCTTTGTTTCAAAAGGGTTACCACTCAAAACGTAGTAGATGTTAATTTGACCATTTTGAATAGTTTTGATTTGAAACTATATTGTAGTTGATTGGCTATAGCTTTCTATGTCAGCTCAATTTATAATTGGATAACTCCCTGCAAATAATGACCAGTGAGGTAGCAGGGTTGCAGAGCAGGAGGACGTCAACATGTAAGAAAAGCTCCCCTCAGGAAATACTTTTATATTGTGCTTACTCGTTGCACCAACTACCAAAAAAAAAAAATTTTAAATCGGAAAGAGTAGTGCTAAGACTTTATCTTCTTTTCCCCTGAACGTAAATGGGTTTCTAAAATTTGATTTTAAGCTCAAGTACCAGGTAGGCTATAGAAAAATGTCATTTAGATTATCAATTTGACCCAGGGCCATTATTTATCTAAATAAGAAAATACATAATCCTGTTCTGGCATAATGCATCCATGTCAGAGCATACTTCAGGTCAGCTTCACCACTCTAGTGTGATGTACGTGGTTATGCTAAAATTTCCCAGGCCTTTACCTCATTCTAAAATGAACGACTTGCTATAAGGTGGCTGTTACTCTTAATCAGTAGTGAGGAGTTTTCATTCTGATCGATGCTATTCTCTTTCAAAAATTTGAAATAGAAACAATGTATTTTTTTTCTATATTGACAGTTTTGCGAACTTCAATTGCCTTTCTGGAGCATTTATTCTTATATATGCTGGATATTATCATAGAAATGTACTGTAAAGACTTCAGTTTATACTTTGTTTGAAAAAAAGGGAGATGCGTTCAGAGAATTGTATCATAAAAACTTCATCTGACAATAATAAAATATTGCATCAAGGCCAATTTCACATATATGACTCTTTGGTCTGAAACCACAATATGAATTACAACCGACCAAGAACTGGTGTACTTTTTTTGTTTATCTAAAAAGCCTGCAGAAGTGAGGTTGTGTGCGTGTGCCATGGCTGATTGCCATCATTTTCTCGATTGCCGCTGATATAGCTACTAAGCTATAAAGGAGGCTGATTGTGTATTATAAACACCATAACTGCTGATAAACGATAAGCACTCAGCAGGTTAGTCCTTGAAAAGACAGCTGCACTGTGTAGTAGTCCATATTTGAAAGTGGGTTGAAATCCAAAATCAATGCCTTATTAGGCTCCTGGAGATCCATGCATATATAAACAGCACTAGTTTTCTTCTGTGTTCTACATAGAGGAATTAATTCAGTCCATTATGACCCCACAAAGGAAGTTGTTGTGGAAACACAGGAGCTCACTCAGAGTAGTAATGGGTATCTTCTGTGACAAATGTGACCACTTTTTACTTTGACATGGCAGCCGAAGGGATTAGCACATTTTTCACAGGTATAGAACTAGACTACCACATCCTTCATGCAAATAGAGTGGGTAGGGCTTGCAATACGTTCCTCTTATATACTGTAGCAAGCTCAAGTAAGTTCTTTTGATGGAAGTTTTCGGCAGGCAGCTGGTGAGATAATCTGTCTCTAGCCCTGGGTCCATGAGGGGTGACTTTGTGGCCCCATAGTTACCAGTTGTCCTAAAGAATGCTCCTGAAATCCCAACAGGCACTTGCTGTCCAGGGTGCTGCCATGAGGACGTGGCCACCTGTCCACTGCCCAGAATGCAAAGCGTCTCTGAGTGGTGAAGGCGTCTCCATGACAATAGACTTATTCAAGAATGTTCATTCTCTGAATAGTCAAATGAACTTTTATAAATTGGAAGCATGAAGCAAATCTGTTGGCCCAGGGGTCTTCAGTGCAGAAGTAATTGTCTCAGAAAAAACAAAATCTATCAAAAAACTTTAATTTGTTATTGCCCACTAATTAAGACCACTAATTAAGACCCTATCATAAAAATGTATGGTACTTATTTCGGCTGTGAAAACAACAAAACAATACAACAAAATAATATAATAATGCACAACAAATTTCATGCAGCATTAAAGAATTCTACCTGGTAGCATTAACATCTATGACTGCATCAGTTGAAGAAAAAGTAGGTCCAGTCTACAAAGAAGCAGGACTAGTGAACTCAGACATAACAGCAAAGTGGGCTATAAACAAAGTATTAACAAAGTGAAATGGAAAATTTGAACAGTCACGGCTGACGAAAATAATTCCCTTATACTGTATGTAACATTCCAATTATAGTTACAATGTATGCATACTAATGCACATACCACCTCAAACATATGCAAATGTAAAACCTACTGAGAAATAAACACTCAGAATGCTTTAGGGGCTACAGACATCGATCAGTCAACTAATCTATCCATCTTCCAAATGCTTATCCAGTACAGTGATCAATGATATTTTAATATCTCATTTGACACTGATAATTAAGCACAATTTAGACATTACTTTAAGATAGAGACTATGGATCTATTATGCCTTAATACTAACAATGATTTGAAAAAACAACAGTCTGCTTTGTACAGTATTTTGCATAGAAAACAAAGCTACAGTATGTATCTTAAGGTCATTTAATTCAAAGTTATTAGCTGGTAATATAGCTGTAATTTGTGACAATTTGATAAATTGTTGCATAAATAGACAAACAAAATTTGAAAAGATACAATATAGGGAGATTGTTACAAAATTAAACTGATTTTGAAGTATACAACAAGTTGTACTGTAGGAAAGTTGTAGGGACATTACCACCTCAAAAACTGGCTGTAATTGGCACAAAACTCAATACCAAGAACTAGTTATGAAGACATGTATTATTAAAATTGTATCATATTCAAGCGCCAGGATATCTATCAAGGTATTAACCCTTCAAATTTATTAAAATATTCCGTTAAGTGGAGTACGAGTATGTGGGAAGGACCCTAAAGTGCTTGATGTAGCTTAAGTGTTTGATGCAGTTCGTTAAATGTAAACCTTCTCTGATCATTGCACATTATTATTCTTTTTTTTATATTAACTGGCCATCTGGGATAAGTTTTCTGAATGGGTTCGTGGGTTGGCAAAACCCACCAGCCCCCAACTCAGCAGAATATACTAACCCTAACCGTAACCCCCAAAAGTCAAGGGCCGATTTCTGACTAACCAAAGCGCTAAGATTAGTAAGAAAATGCCAGTTTCAGCAGTCATACTCTATTTTTTCCACCGCATCCCCTTGGAAATATTTAAACAAGGTGTGCAAACATTGCCTAGCCTAGTCATTCTTAATGATTGCCCATAGTCAAATAACTGCAGCTTTCTTGCTTAGAGTCCATTTCTGGCGTGGTAATAGCATAATAGAGTGAACTTTTTTTTTTTTATATGGTCATATCCTGCAGTTACTCCGATAAATATAAATCTGTGTATATTCATCTCATCAGTTTATCTTTTACTCAGTCCCTAATTTAAACTCGTAGGTGGCATAATCTGAGACTCGTTAAGGTAGCATAGCATTTTAATATCTCCTGTAACTGTAACAGGGTTGGCGATTCAATTTGCCCGTTTCTTTAGTTTTATATACTTTTTAATTAAGCAGCTTATATAATCAAACGGAAAAAAAACAAGACAGTTGCCTTAACGTAATATCAATGATATTAGCATATTAGTGATATTCCACCTCATCCATACATTTCATGTTCATGAAACTACAGCAGCTGCACCTGCTCTTATATAATCATGATGAATATTCACTGGAGATTCCTCCTACAGTTTAAGTGAATTATTATGCCTAAATTGCCCATAGTGTGTATGAACTGATGAACTGATATCCCAACTCATGGATGCTTCATGTCCCAGCACCCAGCATAATTGGGGTCAGTGCATGAAATGCATTTTACTTATTTCGAAAACTGACATTTTACATTATGAATAAACTATTAATAAACTACTGAAATGTACAGGTAATTATGTAAAGACAAAATTGGGGGGAAAAAATGCATTTTTGTTTCTATTTGTGTTCCAGTGTTTTGCTTTGTAGCACTAAACCTATAAGATGCACTACAAGAGTGGTGCTGACAGTTTTTTATCATGTAATGAAAGAGTTCTGAGATCCAAGTGCACAGTAGGCAGTTTTAATGATTCACAGTGAGGATATATAGGTCAGAACAAGTTCAGAAGCCAATGCAGGGCAACCTGAATACAGAGTCCAAATCATATCTAGCAAACAGGATCAGAAATGCAGGCAAGTGTTCAGAAACCGGCGGTGGACAAACAGAAGCCAAAAGCTAAGTAGAGTTAACAGCATGTTCAAAACAAAAGGGCCTCATTCAGAGAACATCCTTAGGTTAACCATGGAATGAGAAATGGGTGTGTCTAGAATTCAGATGGAGTGGGGTGTGGTCTGCGTGGGCGTGGTTTACATACCCATTCAGTTATACTTGTGCTTTTTTAACAGTAAGTTTGACAACATTTCCTAGCCAATAGTTGAGGGCTGCATACTCTGTGGAGACAGTGAGTATAAGGAAATGGCAAATGAACTTCATGATATCCTTTTTTGGAGAAAGAAAATAGAGGAACACCGAAGATACAATTTATTACAAATGATGAAAGAAATAGATGCCTGGCAGTCAAGAAGATCCAAGGCGCGTACACAATTTCACATTTAAAATGCCTTTATGAAAAAGGATGATGAATCTGTTTTCATATTCTGCAACGTTGAATACCCTTTTAACTTCTTCCTCAGTCATTCCCCCATTTTCCATAGAACTAGGGTATGCTATGTTTATAAACAAATTTGACTGTTTCACCTGAATGCAAAAAGGAAGAATTATAAAATGAATTAAATTAAATGGAAATGTAGTTAATTATAACATGCTATGATAACATAAAAAAGATATATATCTTGATTCCAGCCTTATAAAAAACTGTAAAGGGCTTTGAACAGATTTTTCCAGGTAATAAAACACAGATACTGAATAATCCCCACTACCTACTACTCTCCTATCTTCTACTCACACAAATCCAATTGTGCATAGAACAAAAGTGCATAGTCCTGAAGTAGTGAGGCGTACTTGATCTGGGTATGTCATCGTACATGTGTGAAATATATCATTTAATCATTTTGGACTTATGTGTATTAAAGATATAAGTTTGGAAACATGAAATCTCTGTCTATTGTTAAAGGGTCCTGTATAAAAAGATTTTATAAAAAGTCAGGGCAACAAGACTATAACACTTTTTAAAGCCTTTTTTCGAAAGCCTGGCTGAATGGAGATGAGAATAAAAAAGCAATTTCAACCTGAAACAGAATATCCTTTACAAATTTAGGATTGGTAATGAGGGTAACATACAAGATGAAGAAGACATGTGCGGTGAGACTGACTTCACTGGGGCAACTATCTTCATAATGCGATCATGGTCTTCAAGTTCCAGTTGCTCAAACATCAGTGCTTGCCACTTAAGAATCCCTGTCCAGCATCCACAGTGGATATTAGTCCAGTCATAACTAATAAGACATACTCAGTATCAAGATTAGGTGACAATTTGCTTGACAATTTACTAAGCTGTCATCTATAATGTATTATAGACACTCATAAGTATAAGAACTGCTAAAGTATTACAGCAGCTTTAGCATAGACAGTCATAAGGCATGATAGTTTTGAATATAATATTTCACAAGCTCCAACGAAACTCTCATCTACAGTATAATGCACTATAGATACTTCATAAAGCATTATAATGCACAGCATATGAATTAAGGATGACATAAAGGTATTTATAGAGCACTATAGATGACAGCTTCTTAAAGCATTCATGATACATAATAAACTTGGCTATAATCTGTTATGCCTTTTTAAATAATATTTATAGCCATATTTATAATACTTTATGAATGCATTTTAATGTGTTATGAATGTGTTTATAAATTGTTATAGATATGGCATTCACAGAAAGTGTAATTCAAGATTTTTACAATTGCGTATGTTTTCACATCTTCCATCTCACTCTACTATGAAGGGCTGTGTAATTCAGGGACAGATGAAACAAACCATGGTGATTGGTTGGTTGGTAGGTAGGTAGGTGGGTAGGTGGATTGGGTGGTTGGTTGATTCATTTTGTAGAATTGGAAAGCCCATTATAGGGGGCTTAGGTTAGCGCCAAAAAATCCGAGCTTTGGAAGTAGAATTCACTCCACCACCTGTTTTGCCCTGTCCTGTGTTTTTTTCTCTCTTTGTCTTGTGAAGCCCCCCCCCCCCCTCACCCTCATTACTTCAGTTGTATGCTGCACCATACGTTATTTCATGCCAGTGTATTCATGTACATGTATAAGGATGGTATGGCAATAACGCCCATTTGACCTATCCTAAGTTGACTCTCATGATATATTCAGCTGTTATTGTAAGACTCCAGCTGGGGCTCTGAACAGTTAGGAAGCCCGTGTTCCTTGTTCAGAAATTAAAACAATAATCCTGTAAACTTAGCAGGTCGGCTGTCCCTCGTATGCAAATCAGGTCATTCTTCAAAATGATCTGAAATGAAATATGCTTCTGGAGACAAACAGGGAAAGTATGTAAAAGGTTTTGCAGAATTAGCATTGAGTGTTCTAGTCTATAGACACAGTTTCTCACAATCAAAAATCAAGGTAATATTTTATTAGGATTGTTTAAATCAAATTTAATTACATATACGAGTGTCTTAAAGTTATAGAATATAACTAAATTCTGATATTGCTTAAAATATGGAAAGAACAGCCATTACTCAAGGTCAATGGTGTACATATTCTCTGACATCCAGAGTGGAATCAAATTTCTTGAGAGGAAACAAGGAAATGCACAAATAATGAGCCATTTTGTCACCTCATGTATCATAAAAGTAACATTAACTATCTAAGGAATTGATTCCCCCTCCCCCGCTCAAAAAGACAACCACATACCCTTTTATTACCCTCACTGGCACAGGAATTTGCCAGTATATTATCTGTTGGAGTGAGTATCACCCCTTTATGTGTAGCACCATAGGGGGCCCAAAAGAAATGGTATTTCTGCACTCTGTGTACTTATACATGAACGTGTTGATAATAAAAAAAAGTTCAAGTCTTGAGTCTGAGCTGATGCACAAGAACTGATAGCAGAAAAGTAGAAAGTCCACCTTCATCTTGGGTGATTCAACTATATGAAATCAAACAATAACAAATTTTCAAAATGATGCTACTAATGATTCTTAAAGGAAAACTAAAGCAGAAACTTCTCAAATCACTATACCTCTATGTGGTTTATGTAGTAGTCTATGTAGTCACAAATGACCAGTTAAACCAATTTACTGCAAAACATGTTTTGTCTTAATGATATAGCCTTATACAAAGGCTTTGGGAGATCATTAAGACAAAACATGTTTTGCAGTAAATTGCAGTAAAAAGACTCTTTTTTTACTGGTCCTGAAATGTCACATGGGTGTTGATTATTTCCATGAACTGCACTGGTAGTTCCAAGAGGCCTAATAGCAGTTCAATGTTTTATTAAACATGTTAATATAAAACGAGCGTAACTTTCTACTCGTGATTAGGCAGTCATTCTTATCAGCATAATATTCCTTACTTTTCAAAACGCAAATTGTCTGTTGGTTTCTATGGTAACAACAGACTTGCCGCTTCCACTGAATAGCCTGACGTTTTATCCTGATAGGGTCTATATTTTTAAGATCATTTTGGAATGTTATTAAATGCAAATTGAAATTATTTTCTTCTGAAAGATTCGCCATCAATACATTATTCTATTATTATTTTTTTGCTCCTTTCCTGTGGTATAAACGAGATGAACAAGGTGTGCAGTTATACGAAAATAATCAATGACAACTTGGTAGTAATACGGTCTGACGGGAAGTGATGTCGTGGTCTGTCCATTACATATCTGACACTCATATCTGTTACCATAATAATCTTTGAGCAACTCTCTGCGGTTTCTCTGCAGTTAGCCTACAAACAAAACGTTGCACAAATGACACAGGCAACATTTACTTACACTATATCCTGCAGGAAGTGAACAGCGTTGTGTCCTGGTACCTCAACCATAACCTGGATTTCTAACTAAACACTGTCATAAACAATTGTTATATCTTTTTCAGATTCACTTGCACTTTACGTTAGAAATATTCGGTCACCCTTATATATCAAAGAGAATTTTTAATTAAAACCTGTCTAAGACGACACATGATCTCTAGAGAAAGAAAAAAAGAGAGACCTGAGAGAGACATGCAGGACATTGTCCAGAAATATAGCAACTAAATTATTTATTATTAACCACATGTTAAGGTTGTGTTTCAGTCTCAGTATAATGCAAGCACTGTGCCAGCTTCCTGTATATTTATTGTATTTATAAAGCTTTAAAGGACCAATTTCCTGCCTGACCTAAAAGAGGATTTGAAGAATGTTTCCTAGTTTTTACAGAGGTCAGTATTGAGAATAGTTGCATAAGCCCCCCGTTCATATTTATACCCCTATTATCATATGAGAAGTTTTGTTTCCTTTTTACATATAAATATTATCGGCCACGGTTTCCTTTATATTTGTCACTAGATGGGTGGACGGATAGATTATTATATAGTCAATACAGTGAGTCGAATCCCTCTTGAAACCTGTAAATATCATGCCTCTAAAATCTGCGGCATGAGATATGGATAAGATTATGGAAAAATTGAAAATTGTTTATAATGCATATGTCATGAATTTGATTTTTTTTTTATTAATTTTTTATCTTCACCTTCAGAGGTACTCTGCCTGAATTATTTCTCAGTCAGTTGACAGCAGGTTATGTTTTATATAGAGCTTAACTGAGTATGCTGTGTGGCACAAAAAAAGGGATAAGAAATATTTTTAAAATATGAAAATGTCAAAGATTGATGTAGATTAAAAAAAGGTTTTCCTTCCACAAATATGGTTATTATATGCAAGGTTGTCTTCAGAAACACACTTGCAACCAAACACAAACTGCATGTGTAGCCTGTTTTCTGTCATTATGAAACAGCTACTGTAATACTTTTTTGTAATTAACATTTAGCATCGTACAACAAATGTCTATTGTTTTGGTATGTTGTCTGATACTTTTTATCAATTATTACTAATTATTATGATGATTACTAATCATGCTATTAACATTATTAAATAAGGAAGGATGATAAATTATGGAAAACTGTGCCATCAAATATTTTTGAAGAAATGCTTAATATTCCATGATCCTCTATATATATCAGCTTTGTACATCATTTTATGCGCATTGCATTGAATAATCAACTTGAGTTTTTACATAACTATAACCTACTTATTCACATTCAGTCTAGTCATCGGCACCCTTATTTTTTGCATCTGCCAGTGTAATCTGCTTACTAAGCAATAAATGATTATAGAGCAGCTGTAAATCATTCTATAGTATGTGAAAAATAGTACAGTAGAGATAGGAAAGTGCCAAACATTGATCTCAATTTACTACCACTGAGAGAGCACATCTTTCCTGAAAACCTAGGGGGAAATCGTGCGTTATGGTACATTTTTTAGCTTGATAGTAGTAAAGACCTGCTATTGATTTGATGTCAAAATGATAAAATACAAATAACACTGTACTTCCACTAACTTGGCAGTATATCCAAAAAATGTGTACAATGATTATAACTTAACAGCTATATCTTTATAACTGTCACAATAAAACAACATCAAATTAAATGCTTTTTATCGGTGGATAACTGCATATGTTGTCTTTAAGTCAACCACATATTCCCAATTTGAGGAAAGTGTGACACTTCGGTTTCATTTTTTTCCAAATAAACCAATTCTATATAATTTTACAATAGACAAAATGATTTGATAACTGAATTGAAACAATATCATTATATAAATGCTGTTTATATATAGCATACTGGTTGCTCATTTCTCTTGTAATATGTTTTAGCGATACACAGTGCCATGGTCTAAGTAAGGGTTAATGCACAAGTCATTGCTGTGAGGTCAAAGAAATTTTATGCAATGTCACTTTTATACCATTGTCTCTTTAATGAACTGATTACTGCGTTTACATGACTAGCTTGGCAGTTGGGTCATTAATAGCATATGTAAACACTTCGATCGGCTTATTGAATGTAAACTTAGTCATAGTCAGCTAAAAAAAAACACAAAAAACACATCACTTATGGTACTTTGTTGGAAACTAAGATAAGATGCATTTTATCAATCTCATGGAGGGAAATTTCTGTGCTACAGAAGCAGTGATAGACAGGATCAGACAATATACACAACAAATGAGAACAGTATTAACGGACATAGACATATACTATACATATACACAATATACTGTATACAAACCAGCAAATGGAAACCACCACAGTTTCACACAATTGATGAGTCCCCTATTTTCACGCTGATCACCACTAGTAATACAGCCTAAAGCCGCTGTGTCATCTGAGAATTGGTATATGTAACAACTGTCCGTGTTGCATGCAATGTCTGCAGTGTATAAGATGAACAGAAATAGAGTCAGGATAGCTCCCTGTGGAGGACCTGTACTGCATAACATCGTATTAGACACATAATCCAGTGTTCTAACATACTGTGATCGGTTGATTGATACAAGGTACTGATTCACCCCCATGCTCTCCATTTTGTTCATCAGCATTGATGGTTGGATGGTATTGAAAGCACTGGAGAAATCAAATAACATGATTCTCATAATGCTTCCCAGTTTTTCCAGGTGGGACATGGAACTGTGCAGCATGTAAATGACTGCGTCTCCTACCCCAATTCTTGGCAGAGAGGCGAACTGCAGCAGGTACATAGAAGTATTCAGCAGGGGTCTGATATGGGCCAGGATAAGCCTTTCCAGACTCTTTTTTAGCTATGGTGTAAGTGCCACTGGTTTGCAGTCATTTAGCTCCTTTACAGTAGGTGCGAGGTCTTTGGTACTGGCACTAGACAGGGGGGCCTTCTCCAGGACCGGGATTCTCTCCAGGCTCAAGCTGAGGTTGAAGATGTGTTGAACCACCCCACACAGCTGGTCTGCACAGGCCTTGATGACTCTGGAGTTATCTGGTCCAGCAGCTTTACTCACTCTGATCTTCCTCAGCTCTCTTCTCACCTGGTGGGTTGAGATGACAAGCCAGGAAGGGTTAGCGGAGGGAGGTGTCAGTGCTGAGTTGTAGGAAAAGGTTTTCTAGTGGAGACAGGGACCAGAGTACAAGACAGGAGTGGGTGAGGGAGATGATAGAGAGATCGGGGACATGTACTATGTTCTGTAGAACTGGGCAATATGGACTAAAAACAACATCTCAATATTTTTAGGCAGCAAAGCGCTACACACTGTTTTTCTATGACGCATGTTAAATGTAAAAATCTTATGATATTTTATGAATACAAAGTCTGGCCAAAACGAAATGCGAATACAGGATTTCCTTCCAGTCATGTCCCACCTGCACACGCAACCCTAATTAGCGATTACATCCGCTTTCACCTATTCAACCTCACCAGTCCAAATGCTCCGGTGAGGTATTTTCTTGTGTTTTGCAGCATAATGAGCGTTTTCTCTCTGTCTTGCTTCTGGAAATTGCTTGCTTTTCCTCCCAAGCTCCCAATCTCCTCTGCCCCAGCCCCCTGTGGGCCTCCCCGGTGTCTCGCCTCCTGTCCTTCATGTACTCGTAGGCCTGACTTCCCCGTTTGCTGAGTTCTTCTCCCATGACCCCGACCAAGAGCCCTTTGTGTTGATTTACTGTTTGCTGGTTCCCTGAAATGAAACCTTGAGGGGTCCTCGAGTTTCTGACGTGGCACTTCCCTGTTTTCCACAACTATTTGGCATAGGCAACAACTATGTAGTATGGGCATTTTCTTTATTCCAAACAGAATTCTCTATATAAAGTCAGATATGAATTATGCCTACCGATATATCTGTTGCATGGGTCAAATAAAGTAGCTATAACATAAAGTGTTTCACTCTACTGTGTCCACCAACAGACTTTTTTTCTCAGTTTATGACACTGCTCTCAAAACATAAGATCAAGGTTTTTTTTTGTCCATGCACAATCTAAATCTAAATGCTATTTGGAAAATGGCTCAAAAAATAGAAGCTTGACAACCACAGAAAGTGCACTTAATATCTTGAAAGATCCTCATTTTAAGGTATTCGCCTTCAACAAATTAAAACATTTGCAAATTATGAAATTTTAAGAATGCTCTTACCAAGAACACAAGTACGCTCTTTGCATTCTTGGTATTGAGAAACACCCAAAATCTTTAAAAAAGCCCTAATTTCAAAACATGCTACAGGTATATTGATATAAATGGCTTTGTGCAACCTGTGTTTCGTTTTAAAACTATATCAATACC
The DNA here is from genome assembly GCA_026776945.1 of Isichthys henryi. NCBI lineage: Eukaryota > Metazoa > Chordata > Actinopteri > Osteoglossiformes > Mormyridae > Isichthys > Isichthys henryi. Next base: position 22,174,977 of record JAODJX010000097.1, on the reverse strand, counting down.
ATAAACATACGACATGCCACCAAGCCCTAATGGTCTATCTCGCTTTATTGTCCCCAAAAAACTTGTGTTCTGTTGCTCACTTCCGTTGTGTTGTGACGGTATTTGCAGCCTTTTCTGTTAGGGATACACCGATTGCATATTCCGTATGCCAGGGGTCTCCAACTAGGTTTTCTATCCTACCTGGCTTCTGATGAGCCACACCTGCTCTCAGGCAAATACCAGGAGTAGTTGTGTCTCATCAGAAGCTAAGTGGGACAGAAAACCTACTGGATAGTAGCTCTCCAGAACTGGAGTTGGAGACCCCTGCCTTATGCCAATTTCGATTGTCCATTTTTTATGTCTGACCTGCCGATACTAAGATCGTCCTGAAAGCCCAGAACACATGAACAGTAGCCCAGCACAAAAACGTTATGAAGACACAAAAACACAGACAAAAAATTAACCAAGTTTAAGTTGTTTTCTTAATGTATTGTGCTCTGGGCTTCCAAAATCAAAATCCAGGCTAATTTTGATTTTGCTAGTTGAATAATAATTATCAGACTAAACATTTTTAAACACTTCTTTAATAAATTTAGCTTTCTAGAGTTCAGATTGAAATGTGCATCTACAGTAAATTGCATTTAGTTATTTTAGCGCTTGGCTAATACCTTTTTTTTTTCGGTTATACAGCTAACATTCATCACTTGTTTCATTGTTTTATATGAATGACTTTATATACCAATATATCTATTGTGTAGAATCTAAGTTAAAGGTGTGCACACTGAGAAGTCAAACTAAGCAGGCCCCAACACATGTGCCCCCCATGTAATAGGTATAAAATGGCCCGTGTGTAAGTATGTCACACTCAGCACCATCAAAACACATTTACCTTCTTCAGTGGAAGTTTCGCACAGTGAAATACAAAGGGAGCGAGTATTGAGAGATCACAATGATTGTTTTTCCAGTCATGATGTGTGGCTTAGCAGCCGTTTTACACTTCCAAGAGCAATTATGATGAAATTGTGTGATGAATCGGGCCCACTCATGAACGACCTGAACCACCAGTATGAAATCATGCCATTCCTATCCAACGTTAAGCACTGACAACACTTACATTTTTGGCAACAAGAAAATACCAATGGGAACTGGCTGACGTATCAGGGGATATCCCTGCCTATTATTCCTCAAGTTGTGGCTGGTATTAACCAACTGACCAAGACCCAAACATTACGATGCAATTTGCAGCAATGTCCAACTTCTCTAATGTTGTTGCTGCTCTTCTGCATGCACATTGCAGCAAATGCACCACCAGAGAATGAAGCTGCTTTTGTTAAAATCACATACGTATAGGCCTATATAAGAGTTTCTTAAAATTAAGTGTTATTGTATGTATATATGTATGTATGTATGTATGTATGTATGTGTGTGTACTGTATATATATACTGTACACAGCTCCCTCCACAATTATTTGCACTCCTTGTAAAGATTTGTAAAAAGTCACACTGAAAATCCAATACAAATACAATGTAACTGAAGCATGTTTCCCATGTAAATTATACATCTCTGGGTTGATTGGAGTGGATATGAACCTCATCATCTCCCGCTTAATCCGAGGTCGGGTCGCGGGGGCAGCAGTCTCAGCAGGGAGGCCCAGACTTCCCTCTCCCC
>JAODJX010000097.1:22148402-22170807 GCA_026776945.1 Isichthys henryi | reverse complement strand
TATTAGTTTAGTTCTCCCCAAGCGAGCTTGATGGGCCGAATGGCCTCCTCTCATTTGTATTGTTCTTATGTTCTTATCTGGAGGAGGATGTAGCCTAGCTCATGGGTGGGTGTTGGGAGTCCTCAAAAATGGGCATACTGTAGAAGATGTTGAGAGCATCAGGAGAAGATGGGTCTCTGGGGCATTCCACATCACACCATATGCTTCCGGGGGGCATTAGTGAAGTATCCCTGGATTCTGAGAGCATAGGAGGCTTTGGATTTCTTGATATTCACTCTGAGGTTTCTCCTTGCTGGTTTGAGTGCTGACGTGTCCATCAACTTGAATGCAGAGTCTTCGACTTTCACCAAAGAACGGACCTCTGAATTCAGCCAGGGTTTCTGGTTAGGTTGGAAGATATTTGTACTTGTGATAGTAATATCATCCACACACTTGCTGACATAACTGGTGATGGATACTGCATACTCTTCCAGGTCCACATGTCAATCACTTGTTACTGCCACCATGAAGACCTGCCAGTCTATGCACTGGAGCATGGGCACAGCATCACTTAGCCACACAGTGATGTTCTTTGTGGATTGTTTACTGTTTACTCATTTATCAAACTTTGCATAGATTTCATTGTGAATAGATGAATACACACGAAAAGGAAAAAAAATGTGTACTCATAAAAAATTGGATTTATCAAACCTTGAGTACGTGCAGGGGGCGTTATGGTGGTGCAGTGGGTAGCACTGTTGCCTCATACCTCTGCGATGGGCTGGCCCCCCATCCTGGGTTGTTCCCTGCCTCGTGCCCATTGCTTCCGGGATAGGCTCCGGACCCCCCGCAACCCAGTAGGATAATCGGTTTGGAAAATGGATGGATGGATGAGTATGCGCATTTCCCCTCGGAATGTTGGATCTTGCAAATGTGTGCATCCACAAATGGTTAATTCAAATGGCTGCCTGATCAAATAATATGCAAATTCTGGTTGAAAAGTCCAATGATAGCAACTGTAAATAAAAAGAAGAAGTATTTTGAACAATGTGAGGTAAAGGCCTGACAAAATGATTTATTTGGAGGCATAAGCATGTTTATCACAAACAAGAAAATGTTTAGATGTATATTTTCTAATGATTTATTTATCACACCAGACTGACATCCACTTGAGTTCCTCTCAATTCACCGCATGGACAGAACATTGGAGTTGGGGAAATTCAGAGGAGGTGGTGTATGTCTCATGGTAAACAATAGCTCGTGTGATAGCACAAGCATTGTCCAACTCACACGATCCCTGCTCATCCAACTTGGAGCTTCTGACCATAAAATATCACCCCTTCTACCTTCCTCAGGAATTTACCTCGATTATCAGTCAGTGCCATTTATATTCTCCCTCAAGTGGACACAGACATTGCTTTACGTGAGCTCTCATGAAGCTCTCCGCCAGAAATCGGGCCATACTGCCATCTTCCATATGCCAAAATACAAACAAGGGCTGAAACAGGAAGCCCCAGTTCAAAGGACGATCACACGCTACACAGAGCAATTAGAGGCTGCTCTGCAAGACGCTCTAGATGACACAGACTGGGACATGTTCCAGCGCAGCTCTAAAGACATCGCCGTGTTGAGGGAAGTGGATGTGGGATTTACCAGGAAACTGGCAGATGACACAGTTCAGGAAACTACAATAAAATTGTTTCCCAACCAGAAGCTGTGGGTGGATAAGACCATCCGTGATGCAATCTCACACAGCTGCCTAGAATGCAGGACTCACCACCGGAAACATGGAGGAATACAAAGTCGCATCCTACAGCGTGTGCATAGCAGTGAAGGAGGTGAAGCAATGCTATGGGTGGAAACTAGAGTCACAGCTCCGACAGAGTGACCCTAGGAGTCTGTGGCAGGGGCTGAGAGTGATAATGGACTATAAAACACCATCATCCAGAATGGGGAAGGCTGATGCATCACTGGAAGAAGAGCTTAACACTTTCTATGCTCACTTCAAAGCTGCAGTTCACAGGGCTAACTGCGCTAGCGGCACTAATAGCCCTGTCGGGGCTGATGGCAGCATTCATGCGGAAAGTATCAGAACAGAAAGGAGAGCTTTCCAGAGAGTGAACACCAGGAAAGCAGCAGGACCTGACGGCATCTCAGGTACAGTCCTCAGAGCCTGTGCCTACCAGCTACAGAGATATTCAACCTCTCACTGACACAGTCAGTAATCCCCACGTTTTAAAAAATCTGTTATCGTTCCTGTACAGTACCAAAGAAACCCCAGCCTCCTTGCATCAATGACTATTGTCCAGTAGCCTTGACCTCAGTTGTGAGGAAGTGCTTTGAAAGGCCGGTAAGAGACTTCATCACCTCTTCATTACCTGAGGCCCTGGACCCATTACGATTTGCACACCGTCCCAATCGCTCCACCGAAAACGACATAACATACTGTACTATACTCTGCCTATACACTGCCCTGAGTCATTTGGATACCAGGAAGGATCAGAATGTGAACATGCTGTTTGTTGACTAGAGGTCAGAATTTAACACCATAATTCCCACAGAACTCACCAACAAGTTAGATGATCTGGGTGAGCCCATCACTGTGCCAGTGGAGTTCCAACTTCCTGACTGAGTGACCGCAAGCAGTTTATGTCTCATCCGCACTGAACCTCAGCAATGGAGCTGTGTACTGAGCCCCCTACTGTACTCATTGTACACCTATGAGTGTGTGGCCACTTCCAAATCTACCACCATGGTCAAGAGATTAAAGTTCTGGAATACTGGTGCCAGGAGTATAACCTCCTTCTGAACATCAGCAAGACAAAGGAGTTAATTGTGGACTTTAGCACAAAGCAGGAGAGGAGCTATCATCCACTTACAATCAACAGATCCCCAGTGGAGAGAGCAGACAGTTTCCAGTACCTTTGTATTAACATTACACAGGATCTGTCCTGGTTCTGTCATACTAACAGCCTAGGGAAGAAGGTCCACCAGGGTTAATACCATCTCAGATACCTGTGACTTAAAACTGCCTACAAAAGTATTAAGGAACATTTTTTCCTGCATCGTTGGGAGCATCCTGATGGGAAGTATCTCAGCCTGGTTGGGGAACTGCACCATGAAGGACAGGTGATCTCTGTAGAGGCTGGTGCACCATTCCCTGACCTGCTGTTTATCTACAGCAAGCGGTGCTGGACTAAGGCCAAGAATGTAGTGAAGGACCACAGCCACTCAAACAAGTAGTGGAGTCTTTTCTCTGTTGCAGTCAGGGAAGTGCTTTTGCTCCCTGAAGGCCAACACAGAGAATGAGGAGGAACTTCTTCTCACAGACCCTCAGCTAGGGCAACATTTAGGACTGGACTTGGACTTGGTTGGTTACTCCCCCCCCCATGACAAATGTATTTATTACTTATAAAACTACCTCTGCTCACTGTTGCACTGCTTTATTATTTACACATACAGTACTACTATAACTGCACATCTGTACTGTATGACATCTGTACCCCTCCCAACTGTTAGATTCCTACAGTATGTGTCATTTTTTTAAATCTAACCATGTCTGACACTGCTACATTTGTATCGCACTGTTGTGCTTTATGTCACAGAGTGTCGTAAAATAACATTTCGCTGCAGGTCATACTGTCTATGATTGTTATGTGACAAATTACATTTGAATTTGAAACACGTGTATACAGTATATGGCACAGCTGATTCTAGCACTTTTGCACTATTTTGCACTTTCAGATTACAAGCCAAACTGCATTTAGTTTTCAGAGTACTTGTACTTTACCCTTACTGAACCTTAAAAGGTGTGTTGAATGTCAATATATCGCAGCTGGACTGCAGTAATTTCTGTCAACTCAACAAAACACCAATGCAAGAAAGTGGTCGGATCTGAAAATGAGGGCCAGTGACTACAGTAACTACTGGGGACAAACCCACATCTTTGACCTGAAAAATGCGCATGACATCTATGATGGGGATGCATTATTATGCACTATTTTACTATTGTGCCAGAGCAGTCAGGAGGTACAGATGTGGTACATGAAAGTCAAAATGAATGACTTGTAATGTCAGTGTCATGCTGGCATCACACATGACTTGGGCATTAGTATAATAAAATGCCCTTCGATTGACTACAGTATCTTAATTATCACTCATTTCATTGTCTGCATCTACTGCTCCATACAATACTATTGTGCATTTGCTAAATTAATTTTAATGTACCCTTAACGCAATGTCAGTGCACTCAATTGCCCCAATTACATTTGGAAAACTGGACATTGCTGCAAATATAGTGTTTACGTTTGTCTCTTCACCCACAGTGCAGGGAAACATACAGCTCTGGAAAAAATAGAGAGACAACAAAATTGGTACTGTGTGAAATGTGCATTTTTTTTGCATGCCCCTTCCCTGCTTCTCATTGATGAAGGGAATATGGGTTATTAATATTAATATTAATAATGGTATAAATTGTTAGCATACTCGCATTTTGCTGGTTTACCTGCAGTTCTCTCCTTTAAAATAGGTGTCGCCTTTTCCCGATACTGTATGTCGATATACTTGCTCAACTTTGATAAATGAGGCCCTTGTTCTTTTTTGGTGCACAGGAAGCAGGAACCAGTTTTATGGAGATGTGGTCCGATTGTGGAATGGCTCTGTTTGTCCCCCATCTGTTCGTCTACACGCCATCCAACATGTATACTCCTTGAGTGACATTGGTGACAGGCTGGTGAAACTTTGGGAGATTGTCGGTTAGATTTACATGGGAGAAATCAGACGTAATCACTAAGAGAGCCCCCAAATGTTTGTTTTGGAGTTTGTGCACCAATCATTATATTCATGTATGCAGAGTCTACTTCCTCAGGTTTAGTTCAGTGCAGTGGAGTACCGATCTGTTGAGTCTGGCATCTAGTTTTTGAGAAGGACTCGACAGTCCCTTATCTCTCAATAAATATTCTGTCTCAGTTGTAAGAAGTCTATTTTATTGTCCAGTTTGCATAAGTTGGTGAGGAAGAGAGATGGGATAGCTAGCTTGGTGTTGTTAGGCTTTAGCTTGGCTAGCAGTCTGCCTTGCTTTTTCCTTCAGCTTCTATGTGCACCACGTCCTCTTTCCTCTATGCCGCTGTAGCCATCTACAGCAAGTTGCTGCTACCGGGCCTTGTGTTCTAAGAAGCCACTGTCTACTAAGCTCTGCTATCAGCGTTGGAGGCAGTGGAGTGAGTGTATTGTTTGCATTCAGAAACTTTGTTGTGCTTTTTTAGTCCAATTGTTCATTGTATTCTTTCTAGGGCTAGTTACGCACTTCAGTTGATACTGCTGTTTACATTATTCATAAGCACCTGTTAATGGGTGCCAGAGAAACCGCTGCACTACTGTGTGTCATCATTTATGAAATGCCAGAATGAGAACAAATCAAACAAACCTTGTCACAAAGTAGAACAAAAGAATTGAGAGAGAATAAACTGATTCAAAATCAGCACCCTGTCCTAGGCTATGCTCCTAAGGCTGTATACTGTAGGTATGACCATACACCTAAGCTTAGTAAGAAATACTAACCAGAGAGAGTAGTTTAACTGCAGGTATGTATGATTACACATTGGAATGTTCTGGAAGTGGGAGAATGATTACACCTGTGGAGGTAGCAACATTTATTCTGGACCTGATATGACAACTTCCAAAATCCACTGTTTTCAACAAATATCCACTTCATTGATTGAAGTGGTTGCATTATTGAAAGGAAGTTTATTATGGGCTATGATGTTCCAATTTGAAGTAATATATATTCAGTGCTGAATTAGTTACATGTTGCATTAATACATCTAGCAATGAAAAGTGTTTCAGGATTATTTAGAAATTCTTAAAACAAGTTAAGCAAATGACAACACATAATCTACGTTTACAAATGTGCACCAGATTAATAGAAGAGAAATTCAGAAAACACTTTAGTCAAAATGATTATACCCATGTGTAAATTCTGAAAACATGCAAAACAGAAAATAAGGATGCACGGATCGATCAGCTAGTGACCAGAAATGGACAGTTTTCGCCCTTATCCATGTTTCTCAGCAATCAGCCAATCAGTCTGTCCTGCCGCGCTAGTCCGATCCATGTGCCACGCCCCCTCGTTAACCTCGTGAGGAATCCCTGTGTGATCAGCTGTTTCTTGTTGTCATTAGTTCAATGTATTTAATTATTTCTGTGTTGGGTACGTTTTCCCCAGTCCAGTCATTGATGTCAGTCCTTTGTTTAATCATTGTTTGTGGATGTATTCTCCCCAAATAAAGCCCTCATTTCCCCAACTCCTTGAACTTTTGCTCCTCTGTTCCTGCTCCGCCCCCGCAAGTCAAGAGACAGTCTAAATATGGCCAATTTTATAAGCTGATGAAGTATTTTACCAACTAACATTTTGTCGCAACTAGTGGTGGGCAATATGGCAAAATTTTATCATACCTGGTATCCACAATACACATATCAGAGTTATCGTAAGAATCACAATTGTTACAATCTGTCTAGGGGTGTTACACAGGGCAAGGTACAAATCGTAGTCCAGTATACAAGCAAAAGAGGTCAGTAATTACCAGAGCTCCAATACAAAACCTAGCAAAAAAACCAAAGAGATAGTCCGGAAAGTGTAGTCTATAGGGGAAATACCCATCAAACACCGCAAAGTTTATCAATAACACAGAATGGCTTGGGTCTTCTGCCTCTTATGGCTTTAAGGCTGCTACTTCAATTTGGAGGACAAGCAAAGACTTATGGGAAATGATAGGCTGGAAGATGTGGACTGGACTGGCTGGATTGGGGTACCTATTGCACAGAGGAACATGAGCACATAACCTCCCCATAAATGCGAGCCTGGGTAAACATAGGCTACAATAATAATTCAATATCAGCTACTTGCTGTTAAAAATACGAGATAAAAAGACAAATTGGTGGTGATTTGTATGAATAAGAATGGACTTGTGATCAAATCTAAACGCACCTGAAAGTGCTGCAGAGAAAGAAGCGATGTGTTTCTTTTTCAATAGTGCTGTATGCCTGCTGATGCCTAAGAAACTTCTTGGAAAAATAACACATGGGATGATACAGTCCATCAGCATATTCCTGTAGCAGAACAGCGCCAGATCCATTGTCACTTGCATCATTTTCCAGCTTGAATGGATGAGAATAATCAGGAGCAGACAATATAGGGAAGGTTAAGAGAGCTTTAAGAGCTGTGGACGAAGTCTGACAGATTACCAAATGAAAGATACCTTTGGACTGAGAAGGTTAGTCAGACGTGAAACCACATCAGAACATTTTTTACAGAAGCATTGATAATAACCAGTCATTTCCGGGAATCTTGGTTCCCGTTTATTTGTAGGTGTGGAGAAGTCAGTGATTGCTTGTACCTTAGCATTCACAGGTTTCACTTGTCCTTGGCCAACTGTTTTACCAAGATATGCAACTATAGCTTTCCCAAACTCACTCTTTGCTAAGTTTAGGACAAGTGGCGCATCACAATTTATTAAACATTGTTTCTAGCATCAACATATGGTATTTCCAGGAGGGGAAGAAGACCATAACATCAACAAGGTACACAGTGCAATTTGGCACATCACCCAAAACGAGATGCATGAGTCTCTGGAACATTGAGGGCACATTTTTAAGGCTAAAACTGCTAACAGAGTATTGGATGAATGTATCTGTTGTTACAAAAGCAAAGATCTCTGCAGCAGAAGGGGTGAGACAAACTTCTTAATAACCTTTCAGTAGATCTAATTTTGCAACACTGCAGAACGAATTCAGTCCACACAGTCTTCCATGTAAGGTAATGGTTTAGTTAAAACATGCATTTTCCAATTTTGCACAGATTACAGAAAAGCTCCATCTGGTTTTAGAACCAAGACAAGGAGAGCTCCAGGAACTTTGACTCTGAATGCCAAGGCCATGCTGAGGTATGTAGGTTGTTTCCTGCTTCAGTACTCTTATACAAGCACTAATGAGATATTGGTGTTACTAAACTGATGGATGATTTTCTACATAAATATTGTAGCGATTCTCTTGAGAGAGAGCCGCTAATGACACACTCGCACACAAGTTACGCTCTTTGAACCAGTAATGGAACTGGCCAGGTTTTATTGCTCGTTTTTACCAGCCTTTAAAAAGACCAACCTGTTACCAGTGCGTCCCCTACAAGTTAAGATGCACACAAGCATAAACCCGTGAGTGAGCCTCTTGATGGAGGCCAGTCTCACCCAGTTATCCTTTGCCATACCTGTTACGTCCATGGTGAGTCTGGACATCCACCATCAGCTCGCTCATACAAACACAACACAACCAAAGAACATGTGCAGCTTGCTCTTTTACCTGCAACACCAGAACATGCACACATAATGAGCAAAACTCCAACATAATCCCTGTTCCCATGATGCACCTCCCACAACAGCCAATGAGAGCTCCCACAGAACCATTACAATATCTTGTAGAATTAGGTGAATGCATGAGGGTGTATCAGCAAACAAGGAAGGATGCTGCTTAATCAATGTCATTACATTATCTCCATAAGGCAGAGGTAGATAACCAAGTGCATTTTTCAGGTCAAAATTTCTGAGTTTGAAAGCCGGGCAACTGGAAGATAGTCTAGGTGGGCTAAGCATCTAGTTAGTACTCATTGCACCCAAGCTAAAACTGGCAAGATGGGAAGAACATCAGATGGACACACCAGTGTTATCAATATATGGCTTCAACATTTATGACACACTCTTTCCTTTCTTCTTCCATCAGGAGTACCAATTACACAGTTTTCCAGAACTTCTTACGAACCAGAGAAGCAGGCCTGCATTGGGGAGCCAATTAGAGGTAATAATGCTGGAACTTCATCTCCAGCAAAAAGTGTCATTCAACAGACTGACAAATCATAAAGTTCCTTCATTCTATTTTGGGCAGACTCTAGGCTTTGAGAAACAAGCTACCATGCTGTCATAGCAGCAGGGCATGGTGCAGTCAAAGTTGGCAACAGTCAACTTTGCAAGACAAAGGAGTTTATTAAGGAAACTGAATTATGGCCAGGAAGGCACAAAATAAAAGGATCACACAGGGTCCAAAAACAAGGGGCAAAACAGGGAAACCAAATAACTACAAGGGAACCACAGGATAACACAAATTGAGCACAGCACACCATAGGGAGCAGAATTAAAAACACACATTCTAACACCATGACCCACAAAAGAAAGGAAGACAGACAGGAACTTAAATACAGAAACTGAACTGGGTAACAAAGAAGCAGAGGCAAAACATTAAACAATTAACCAATCAGAGAGAGCACAGGACAACGAGCAATCAAGTAGAACAAATCAACAATCATGAGGCACAGGGAAACAGGTGGATCTAATAAAGTTCATCAGTCTAAGATGGAAACTAGGAAATAGAATCTAACACTAGGAATATAACAAAGACAAGTAATGCATAACCAGAAAGGCATAAAGCAAAAACCAAAGCAAAATGCAAACCACAAACTAGGAACAAGAAAAGTAACAGAAAAGAAACACTGGGGACATAAATCTTATATATACAAATAAGCAGAGAAATCTGGCTTCAAACTCATGGGCAAAGAGTTTACAACTGCATGCCTGCCCATTGAGTTATGCAGCAGTCTGGCAAGTTGGGGAAACACACTGAGGACTTGAAGGATAAGATACAGGGTGGAGACCAGTGGCTTGTACTAAAAAGCGGGGTTACTGGCTTATCGTGGTAACTTGTCGGATTTAAGGTAGTCTGGGTAAAATGTAAGTGAACAAATATGAAGTCCATTTAATCTGTGGTACCTTAAATCGGACAAGTTACCCTGATAAGAAACTAACCCCCCCTCCACTGGATGGCCAGGAACGCCTGCCTACCAGCAAAACTGGGAGGGCACACGAACGGCAGGGTTGGATGGTACAGACCTTGACACATGCAGCTTGCAACTTTTGCTTAAGTGATGCCACATAATCTTTTATCGGCTGAGGCTTCAAAGAAGGTTTTGAGCATAACCTGTTGTCCTGCAAAAGTTTCATGGGACCACAGAAATTATAACCGAACACTGAACAACTTAACAGGACCAAAACCTAAAGATTCCTGAACTGCACTCCAGAGGGCAAACATCATCCCAGTCCTTTTGGACATAAATACAGTAGGCATGCAAAGCATTTTTCGGGGTTTGGTAGAAAAGTTCTATTGCACCTTGTGATTCAGGGTGATGTGGACTGGACATGATATGGCTGACAACTAGTTCTTTTAATATATGAGAAGATCATTTGCAGGTGAAATTGGAACCTTGGACTGTATGTATTTTGGGAAGCTAAAGTTAAGAATTTGTACAAAGCATTAACAACAGTTTTAACCTTCAAGGAATGGAGTGAGATTGCAGCACACATTATTGTTAATAGATATGAGTATCCATCCATTTTCCAAACCGCTTATCCTACTGGGCAACAGTGGGTCCGGAGTCTATCCCAGAAACAATAGGCACAAGGCAGGGAACAACCCAGGATGGGGGGCCAGCCCATCGCAGGGCACACTCACACACCATGCACTCACACATGCACTCCTATGGACAATTAGCCTCAGCATGTTTTTGGACTGTGGTGGGAAACCGGAGAAAACCCCATGACGACATGGGGAGAACATGCAAACTCCGCACACATGTGACCCAGGCGGAGACTCGAACCCGGGTCCCAGAGGTGTGAGGCAACAGTGCTAACCACTGCACCACCATGCCGCCCCTGATATGAGTATCCTGATTTGGTTTTTGGCAAAGGGCCCAAACAATCACAATGCTCTCAAAAGTTTCACTGGTTACAGGAATAGGTCACAAGGAAGCCTGAGGTGTAACCTGGTTAGGTTTACCTATAGTTGACAGGTATGACAATAATGGCAACGTTGGTCAAGGTCACTTTTTATGGTACTGTAGGCTAAAAGAAATGTCTCAAGAGGGGTCTTCCTAACCCCTAAGTGACCATAAAAAGGGTGATCATGGGCTAATACATGCACATGCTTACAAAAAGGAGCTGAAACTACCACTTGTGCCACGTCATCAAGCTCTGAAGGCACAGTAGCTGGAGTCCATTTTCTTATCAGGGCTCCATCAACAAAGTAATAGTAGTCTGGTGAGCAGTAACAGATTTCTTCACTGCAGACTGAAAATAACCAACAAGACTTTGATCCTTTTCTTGTCTTGAGACTAGTCGATCACTGTCTACATATAAGGTGACTTTTTTGTCACGTACCTTTTCAGATAACTCAAAGGAAGGTGACTGGATTTCAGTCTTCGCAGAGTTCTTGACAGAGGATTCTGAAAACAAGTTTGTGAGATCAGGAATGTCTCCAAACCTGCGCATCTGGATTTGGAGACTTTTTAAAATCCCCACCGGACACCCTGTACACATTTTTGTGAATTAAGGCACATTTGTCTGCAAATGTTGCAGCATCTTAACCTTTTGTTTGTTAAGGTACACCACAATGCTATCCGGAAGACAATTCTTAAATTTCCCTAAAAGAACCAGCTCCTTCAGCTGCTTAAATGTTTTTACACCAGAAGCCAAACACCACCTATCTCATAAGGCTGATTTTTTTACTTGCAAACTTCACAAAAGTTTGATTGCTTGACTTAGTCGTGCTACAGAATGTTTGACGATAGGCCTCTGGCACTACTTTACAGGCCTTAAGTACAACAGCTTTAACTGTATCATAGTCATACCTGCTTTTGACAGTCAATGAAGAAGAGATTTCCTGAGCCTTCTCCACAAATTTTGCATTGCAAGAGCAGTGGCCAAATTTCACTAAAGGAAACATGAACTCAAAAATGGTTTGAAATAGTTTTATTATTGAAATAGATTTTTTATAAATACATACTTAATGGTAGGAAGCAAGCAACAAAGTGACCTAAAAATAAAAAAAAAAATTAAACACTCTTTAAAGTAAACTATTTCAGCTGAACTATTTCTATGGATAGAAAGGTAAGCCACCTAAATTCAAATTAATTCACCAGCAGAAATGCAAAGCACCTGCGAGCTATTACAGTTTTAGAGTGAACGATTGTAGTGATGATTCGCCATGTACTGTCAAGTCACATAAACACCTATATTCAACTGGTCCATTGCTTTTCGAGTAGAAAAAAAATATATTCCTTTTGTGTTTTTCAACAGCATTCTTATAGTTAGCAGAAAGACACAAGCTGTCACAGGTATTCTTTAGCGCAATGAATCAAAGGTAGGTTACTGTTAAGGCTCAATGGGTATTAATAAAGGGCAGCAGTCTGATCATTGACAACGGAGGAATGGGAAAACGGTTTCATTATTTCAGGACAATAGCAAGTTTAGTGCTGCTAATGCTTGTACATAATGGATTTTTTTTAAGATACAGTTGAGGAATGATACACATGTAAATCTTTTTGAGGGAGAGAAAAATGACCTAAAACTCGACATTTTACCACAGCATGTGCCTGTAATTGGAAAGTCTCTGGTTCAAATCCTGTGGTTAGTCAAGTGTGTCAGGTTGAGCCCGGAAAGGTTGCTGCGACCATGCCCCCTCTCCTGATAGAGGAAGATTAAGCCCATCTAACATCATGCACCTTATTGCCTCTCTATTTTAAGTCATTTATTATTGTTCATAGTCCATTGTGTGTCTATTGTGTGTCATCTGTTGTGTCAAATATTGCAACTGTTATATGTGTGTGCTGCTCCTCTATGCCTTTTAAATTGCCCCTCGGGGACAAATAAAGTTTTTTGAATTTGAATTTGAATCTAAAAGCCTCATCTGATGTCATCTGTTGCTGCATCTGAGTCGTTAATGAAAAGTGTTATGTGAAATTTTACAAAATACTTTACTAAAGTCACTAAAATAACTAAGAGCAACTACAACGGCAATTGCATTGCAGTGGAATCTTGAGTTTACTTCCCTGTCTGATTATTTCATAACCAAATACCAAGTCTCAGAATTTCTTTATTAACTGGGTCAGTGGAGAATGCAGAATTACTAAATATGTAAAAAGGGCTAGATCTTTGCAGTAAGAGCAATCAAAGCGACAGAAGCAGGGTAAAATGTAGTCATTGAACGAGATGATTACATTCGTCAATAGCAAAAGCTCTGCTACAATCGCGCACCTGTGGATAAGCAGACCCTTAATACAACAGATGGGAGATTAAAATTCACCCATTCTCCCTCCTCTCCGTGGCACCATAGAAATCCCGCTGGCAGATTCGCAGCACACTGCCACATTCATTCACTTCGTATTAAATTAGAGCACATTCCTGTTCTCCATCTCTACATTCGTCACAGGCTCATTAGTGGTTGTTGGATTCCGAATGAATTTTCATATACCCCTAGTGGTTCATTCAAAGTCAGAAGTCTGAACCTCTGCTAGGCTTATCAGACCCATCGGGGTTCAAATTCAGCAGCTCTATCTCTTATAATAAGTACGATAAGGTTCCAACTAAAAAAAAGGCCCATTTCAGGTGATTCACAAGACTTTATGAACATTTCATTTTAAAATGAGCAATCAATACAAACTGGAAAACAAGTGATTCGCCCTAACTAAAATATGAAAATAATATGAAAATGAAATTATCCACATTGACGTAAAAGATTAGCATCTTTCTACTTTGCTTCAAAACAAACAACACTGATTTGCAAGTACTGCATTAGCATACATCTGAAAATGTCATGTCCACAAGCTAAAATAAATTGTTTTTCTTCCTTGACCATAAGACCATAACATCTTCCATGATTCCTTCATCTGTCTGTAGTCCCATCCTTTTCCATTGTTCCACCCAAGAAATACAATACAATACCCTTTCATCCTTTACCCACTGAATAAAATCCACGTTTACAGTTAGATTTCAATCTTGGAAATTGTGTTAGAAGTCAAGCAATTACATTTAAAAGGAACCTTAAGCACTAATTTATAGTTTTATATAGTGTACCATACAGATGTTATCTGTATCTTAATCTGAAGAACATTTATTAAGCATATTAAAGCACCATGCATATTTTAAATAGACAGATCTTAATGTAAAATATGAGAATGAGAAGGTGAAAGATTAATATGATGTAAAAGTACAGTATTATCTGTCATGTATGGGTCTGTGCACTTTAAGTTACTGTGTATAACAGCTTTACGTCACTATTATACTTTACGGGAGTTGGCGAGCTAATACAGAGAGAGACAGACGCACGCTCAGTATACTGCTGTGAATGCTCCGAGTTCCTGCAATAAAAACCACTGGCCGATCATTGTACATTATGGTTCCTGAATCAGAAAGGTTTCATACATTTTCCCTACATTGATTTTGTGTATTGTGGACCTGAAGGCAAAAGTCAATTAAATAATGACTAGTGAAGAGGAAAATATGCACAAGAGCTTATAAATATTAAATGTTCCACAGCATGATAAAAATCCAATTTCTTATGTACTACAGGGCTTTTTCAAGGCCAAGTAACTTAGCAAATCGCTGTCTTCAAACTTTGAGGGTACAGAGTTCAGCCTTTATGTCTAATTTATTTTTGTTTAATTATTTTGGTAAAAATTTCATGAAAAATATTCATCCATCCATCCATCCATCCATCCATCCATCCATCCATCCATCCATCCATTTTCCAAACCACTTATCCTACTGGGTTGCGGGGGGTCCGGAGCCTATCCAGGAAGCAACGGGCACGAGGCAGGGAACAACCCAGGATGGGGAACCAGCCCATCGCAGGGCACACTCACACACCATTCACTCACACATGCACACCTACGGGCAATTTAGTTTTCTAAACTAACTGTGGGGGGAAACCGGAGTACCCGGAGGAAACCCCACGACAACATGGGGAGAACATGCAAGCAACAGTGCTAACCACTGCACCACCATGCCGCCCCAATTTGCACTTTCTTTACATGGAAACCTCAAGATACTTATGAGGGTGCAGTGTTACTTGCTTAATTTGCTGCATGCACTTGCTTCTAGTCAGATCCTCGACAGCTATATGTTTGTGATTCTCTGCTTCACTTCTACATCACTTTTGAACTCTAACCCTTGATTTAAACAATTCTGTTAAATTCCAGTGCATGCTTGAATTAAGTTAATTTTAGTAAATGAGGAAAGCTTCCAGTTCAATTCTGAGGCATAATTACACAATGGCCTATGCTGCAAAAAGGCAGGTAAATTAGGTCAAGACATCACATAAATTATTTTTTTGTTACCTCCAGATTTTTTCATTTAACCCGTTTAACCGTTTAGCTTGTAGGGTATGTGTGAGCCATCTGGGATGTAGCCTAATTTTTGTCTTGGTACCATATAAAATGAAAAAAATATATAAGGACTAAGAAGAAATATTAAACAATGTCTTCCAGGTAATGTGAAATGTTTTACAACTAGCTAGCAAAGGGCAACGGCAGAGCTAACTGTATATTTATAACTGCAATATTGTAAAATATTTTATATTTGTAACTAAAATATTTTCAGAAGGTCATCTAATCACATACATGTAAAATATATTTCTGTGCTGGTTAGAAGTTAATTATATATGTATGGTGTACAGGGCTGCACATAACTGGTATACAAGTATGCATTTCCCGTATAAAGTGATACGCACTGCAGTTTCTTGTGATAGCAGCGCAAATGCGTAATTATTTTATGTTCATTTGCATTGTTATGACAAGAAATAATCATTCTAACTTTTATATCGCGAAAGAAGTACAAATTAGCTACATAAAGGTTAAAATGCGCTGTGATTTCTTCTCATAACTGCTTGAATGTGGATAAAATAGCTACACATTTGTGCTGCTATTATTGGAACTCACCGTGCATATCGCTTTGCTATACAGTATATGGTGAATGCGTACTTGCGTACCAGTTGTGTGAACCCCTGACTATATACGTAGGCAATAAATAGGCAAAGAAAGTTGAGACCACCACACTGGCAGAGCATAACAACTGGATGGATGTCAGGCTACCTTACTGGAGGAGCGTACCAACTGGATGGATATCCCGCCACCATACTGGTGGAGCGTACCAACTGGATAGATATCCCGCCACCATACTGGAGGAGCGTACCAACTGGATGGATATCCCTCCACCATACTGGAGGAGCGTACCAACTGGATAGATATCCCGCCACAATACTGGAGGAGCGTACCAGCTGGATAGATATCCCACCACCATACTGGAGGAGCGTACCAACTGGATAGATATCAGTGTATGCAGTATTTCTGTACCCATAATGCATGCAAAAATCCACAGTGACGGATACAACAACTTTGCCAGTTTTCAGCATTTCTGATTCTGCATGTTTTTTGTTCATCCATCCATTTACTTTCCATATCTCCTTGACTGCTTGAAGGTTATGTTGACAAACTCAGTGCATGTGACGCCCATCTCGATCCTGGCATCACTCACTGGGGCAAAGACAGCTGCTGGGGTC
Organism: Isichthys henryi; assembly: GCA_026776945.1. NCBI lineage: Eukaryota > Metazoa > Chordata > Actinopteri > Osteoglossiformes > Mormyridae > Isichthys > Isichthys henryi. Next base: position 22,154,400 of record JAODJX010000097.1, on the reverse strand, counting down.
CTTGCTGCACACAGCCTGTAACTCCTAAGCACTTGGTGGACGGGGGGGGACCTTTTAACTGCAGACTGCTAAGGTAATGCACCAAATTTAGCATTGACCCTTCTCGGTGAAATTGCATATTCTGCCTGAGATTTGGGGGCAGATCCAGACAATGCCGATCCGTGTCACGGTTTGGGCTTCAGCTGGCCCAGTTCTTCTGGTGGCTCAGCGATTTTTTTTATTTTTTTTTGCCCACTGTCAATAAGGCAGCGGTTTCGTGGTTTCTGGGCGGGATCCAGTGCCTCGTTCACTGGGGGCAGAGCTAAAGAGTGTCTGGGGATGCCCAGCGCCACTCTAACCTGAAGCATAGCCACCCCATTGGCCACCCAAATATTATTATTGTTACATAACAATAACCGTAATTTTTGTAGTTAGTAGAATTTTTAATTTTATCAAATTTATAAAAAATTTTCACCCTTGTGCTGTCGTCAGTGCTCATATAACACCTAAATGAACATCTTTGTATGTCTCTGACACGAATGGCATATGCCAGTGGACCATTTATTACATTTCCCTAGTTTCTAGTGTAGGGTCACTTGAACATCTTCCCCTTTCTCCCCCCTGATTCCGCACTATAATAAGATCAAACAGTTCACAAAAATGAAGATGAAACATTCAATAATAATACAAAAAGAATTTGTATTTTGGAATCAATCCTCACAACCTTACTGCGTATCTCAGCCTGGCCCCACTTTGATTGCAACAAACGAGTTTCACAAAGCCAGATTTCTTGCTTAGCCAGATAACTTTGAGGCTAAGTAGTGGTAACTCACCCTGGTAACTATATGCTATATGCATAACCTGCTCTGAAATAGGTTAGATCATTATTGTACTTTAGAATTCTTCATACTTTACTATAATAATTCTCTGTTCCACTTAATAGAACTACTGTATCCTGTTGTGAACAAAGCTTATGTGATTGGCTGGTCGTTTGGCACGGCACGCTTTTGTGTGCAAACCCTTGGGAAGTCATCGTGGTTTCAGTGAAAAACCCTGGCTTGACACAGCGTCGTGTTACTGTTTGTTTCGGATTGCGTTTCTTTGGTTTTGTGAAGCCGAAATGTAACCCTGACTTTGTTACACCAGTTTCATGATACAGGACCCTGGTCTATGGTAATACAATAAGATAAAAAGAGTTAAAAAGACAACATTCATTCATGCACATATAATTTTGTTCTCTTTTTACAGGGTAGTGGGGCAATGAAAGATTTATTTGTTAATTCTGTCATTCCGATTGTGATATTTGTCATTTCTCACCACATTGTCAGTTTCTTTCGATGTTGGGATTATGTTTTGCCTGACTGCCACCCCTGGGGGGCTACGGCCCCCGCCACTCACTGCTCAGACGGCCATGAAAGATTAAAATGTGGGCCAGCCGTGCATCTTTTACGCGTCATTAACCTACGCATGGCGTGTTTACCTCTACAACGCGCCGGCACTGCGTCAGAACCCGAGTCTATGCACTGAAGTGTGTTTCTAAAGTAGTATCGTTGGATGTGGCACCGTAGCTCTCCTGTGCCTTCTCGGCCTGACCTCTGATCTGCCTCCATGCTCATGTGCTATTTTCATTTTCGATGTGCTTATGGTCTGTCTAAGCCCCGCATTCCCGTGTGCAACTGACACTAAATAGCTGGTGACAAGACAAAAGAAACCACCATTTGGACATGAAAAAGAGCAACGTGTGTTTGGGATGTCCTATGGTCTGCGTACCACCCAAAAGAAGTGTTTGAATTTGGTTTGAGTGATATCTGCTTCTTCATACTGTCATACCTTCTAGATACTTCACCCTGGTATTAAATAATAATAATAATAATAATAATAATAATAATAAAAAACCATAAATCATTTAGGCTACTGTAAAATCTGAAATCAGAGATGCCCTGAATGGGTTCAGTGTGAAAGGAGAACACTAGGGAAATGAAGAGACAACTGGTTGAAGAGTCAAAAAGATCAGCCTTCGTGCCAAAGTGTAGTCAGTCAATTTATGGTAACACTTTGCTTGAAGGAGCACAAATAATATACAGTCATGTGAAAAAATCAGGACTCCCCATTAAATATTTAGGTCTTTATTAAGAAATATCAACTTATCGATATTAAATTTTTCAAATTATATCTGTAGATAAATTTGATGTAATGGCATCCATCCATCCATCCATTTTCCAAACCGCTTATTCATAGTGGATTCTCTGATGGTGAGCTGGCCAGGTCCTGCTGCGGACTACTGCTGTAGTCCCTCTGTACTATTTTGCTTGCTTAGCACCAGGCACAGACCATAACTTGAAGTGGTCCTTGGGTTTTACAAAATGTGGAATTCCAGTTGCTTCCAGTCAGTGTTGATGCTCATTGGCTACTGGAGAACGGACGGCATGTTGTCATTGGTCACTGGAATCAGGAGTCTGCTTCTAAGAAGAGAGAGACAGATCAGCTCTCCGTCATCTGTCTCGTCTGAGGCCCCTCATGTGCATGTGTGTGTTGTGTTGCCCTGTTGACTTTCGACAAGCGCCACCTGGAGATAGTTTCCCGGGAAACAGCGGATGGCAGCACAGGGGACGGGCGGCCTGAGCCTGTGGATGTAAACGGCTCGTACGCGTGATGGATCGCTTAACGAGGTGTGAGGGGCCCCGGGAAAGAGACCCTCCCCCTGGAAGGAAATGGTGAGACGTGAAGTCATCAGGTGTGGTGGGAGCCCATGTTTGGGGAGGCATGACTGAGGCTGCCGCGCAGCCAGGTGGCTGATTACCTCCCGAATGAGCCGGATGGGTTCCTGACATGTAATGGTGGATTCCGGGGTTTCTGTGGTGTTCCTGTATCTCGTGTTCAGTGGTAGTCGGTATGCGCTCGCCTGCTGTGGCCTGCAGTCCCTGGGCTTTCGTTTATTAGTTGTATCGCTTCAGTCACTGGTGTGCAGAGAGTTAGTGCCTCTGGCTGCTTCCTCTTGAGAGCGAGCTGCATGGCACCCCCCCCCACTCCCACCATCACCGGAGCAGTGGTGCCGCCCCCTCCTGCTTCTCGGGCGCTGGCCTTCACTGTGGTCGACTACTTCCTCCACTCCTGGGCCTAGCAGATGGGCTCTGCCCATTCCCACAGTGCCCAGAAATGGCCACAGCCACCAAGGCGGGGAGTGAATGTCTCGTTACCGGGGGGGGGGATAAATGTGTGTGAATGCCGTTTATGCGGCAGGCCGCTGTCACACGGGACGGGCTTCTTGTGTGGGGCTGAGTGTCGCTCCTGATGCTCTTGAAGGGCTTGTCTTCTTCCTGAAGTCTCGCTGGTGTGATTCCACAGCTCTGGGTTTACTGGAGCACTTTCAGATCATATCCCCCCTTCAGACTACGGCAGTAGGACCCTTGCAGCACTTGAATTCGAGATTGGTGTGCGTCCTTCCGCGCTAGCTGCTACCTTGTTTAAGTGCTAATTAGATGAATGAAGTCATCGTAAGGGGTTTGCGTGAACCCCGGAGACATGAGTGGCTGTGGGCAAACAGCTTGTTCAATGGAGCCAGCACAGGAGGTGTGACGAGGGTTTCAAGGAGGTGTGACAAAGACTTTCCCCCTCCCCGAAACAGCAGCATGTCTGCCAGCCCGCTCCTCCTCAGCGCCTCCTTTCATCGTACCTTTCCTTCCACTCCTCCTCTGTTCCATTGCAACTCTGCACACTCCACCTTCCTGCCCACCATGTGGCTTCTCCTTCCTGATGGTGATGCAGGTCTTTGTCAACACAAATGGAAGAAAAGGTGATGTTTCCTGCAGGAGCATGTGGGAGGAGGTGGGGCGTTGTGTTAGGGATGTCTTTTCACCTCATCGTCGCATGCAAAGTCACTCCTTACTGATTTTTTGTCTTTGTGTTCTGATTCTGGAAAAGGTCTTCTATAAGAGCTAAAGCAGTTCTTGTGTAGGGGATTGCTTGTGGGAGTTTTACTTGCACAAAAATGTTCTGAGGGGAGTACAAAAATAAAGATTGATTCAAAGAGATATCCAATCAGATTGTAGAGAAGGCAGGACCAAAGACAATGTTTGATTAGTCCTGCCTCCTCTATAGTCTGATTAGTGATTTATCTGAAATAATCATTTTTCTTTCTTTCTCTCAAAACATTTTTGTGTAACAAACTCCCATGAGCTAGGCGAGTTGCTTAAAATGAGATTTGTTTGATTAATCAAGTTGTATTCTGAAGCGAATATATTTTTCCTACAGTAATGTATGAGTTGGGAATCAGATACAGTATAAGGGTAGCAGGTGTGAATGGAATAGTTTGCATTCATGTGTTTGTATGCCTCTGTGTCATCTTGTGTGACTGGATGGCTTACCTTATTTGTCCATAAATATTATTAATCAATGACATTCTTATAGTGTTTGATCCTTGATCGTGATTGGGCGTGGAGCCGATGCAAATTCTGACCTTCCCAATGGGCAGCGTGTAGAAGGCGTCGTATCGGTCTTGGGTCTCTCATGTCCTCTCGAGGGAGGCAGTTAGGAGGAAGTTCGGTCGCAGACAGAGAGTGGACTGAGCGCGGTGTTTGAAACTCACACCATGAAAGGGATTCTCCACCGAAACCACAGACTACCGTCTGTGCGCCAAATGAAAAGGCAGAGGCTTGAAGCTGATGAATATTTCATTGTTTATTTGCTTTGCCTTTACTCTAAGTGACTGGCACAGATGACACTTATACTCATTTACGCAGCAGAATATTTGCATAACGGTTTCGCCTGAATGTTTTTCTGCTGTGTGAAATTGGGATTTGAGCCCATCGCCTCCTGGTCCCCTTGCTTCCCTTCTCGACTGCCGCTGAGGATCTTTTCAGTGGGATTATAAGCTGCTCGTCCACCACACTGACCACACTCTTCTTTGTGCAAGAGGAGATTATTTCCCTCTGTACTGTGGCCCTGGGGAGACTTCGAGTGTCTGGTCTACCGGTGTTTACAGGCTGCAGGCCGCTCGTGGTGATTGGATGGAGAGTTTCTTAGCACGCCGGCCCCCATGTTGCGCCACTTCTCACGTTCAGCTCTGGCAAAGTGGCTTGGGTGGAGCGAGCTCACCGTGACTCACCAAAGACCCCCCCCCCCCAACCCCCCGCTGTGCGGTAAGCAATGAATCAAAAAAAAACCATATGAGGATGGGATGTGTGTGGGGGGGGGGTGTTGTAAGCAGCTGGTGCCTATTGCCCATGCATACAGCCGGGGGGGGTCCTCATTGTTTGGAACGGCTCCTTTGGGCTGGGGTGTGTCTCGATCTAGGTCTGTCAGGCTTGGGGATAACCAGCGCCCACATTTATCTCTCTACGCAAATTCATCGCTGCATAACAATAGAATCCGGCCCTAAAATGGGGGGGGGGGGGGTCGGGGGTTTGAAACACCAGCCGGTTCCCCTCCGCGTCCTGCTGTTCCCCCAGCGTCATTGTGCTTGGAGACGGAGGGACGTCACAAAAGCCCTGAGCTTACGCTGTGTTTCAGCAAATGAATATGAAGCAGCAGAATGTGAGGAAGTGAGGAAGTGAGGGTGCTCAGCTCTGCCTCTTTCTTATTCCTCATTGTCCCCGCTAGACTGGCTCCCCTAATGATGATGGGAGAAAAACGTTTATTATGGGGGTAACGCTCAGAAAACGTGCTTGGCGTGCCGAATAGGCTCTGCGGTGGGGGTGGTGATTCAGCGCGCGTTCATTAACTACTTCATCACCCAACCTGTTCGCTCAGTTGTGTTTGCGTCAGGATGGGTGAGGCTATACCCCCCCCACCCCCCCGCACACAGCCCTCGGGCAGTATCCAGGAAGCTGATACTCTTCCGGGCTCGTCACCCGTTATCCATGTCATTGGACACTAAAAGGCACCGGTAACGTGTAGGTGAAACATGCAGCCTAAATCGGCTTTGTTGAGGTCCTTCTTCCACTGCCGTGTGTGTGTGTGTGTGTGTGTGTGTGTGTGTGTGTGTGTGTGTGTGTGTGTGTGTGTGTGTGTGTGTGTGTGT
>JAODJX010000097.1:22126047-22141920 GCA_026776945.1 Isichthys henryi | reverse complement strand
CACACATGTGACCCAGGCGGAGACTCGAACCCGGGTCCCAGAGGTGTGAGGCGACAGTGCTAACCACTGCACCACCACGCCGCCCCTATATTGGAAATGAATTGTCTATTTTATTGGTGACCTTTAGGTAATAGTGTAATATTGGAAATTGCAGGTATTTGATTTTCAATAAGATTCAACCTTTGACTATATCAAATTTGGAAAGTCAATTATCAAGTAATTAAACTTACAGCCATGAGAAATATTATACATATATTCATGTCAGCACAAAACACACCAAAAATAATCTACATGCTTAAATCATAAAATGTAGTATATTTTTAATTTTTGCGTTCAAGAAATAGCAATTTGTTCCAATAAATTCTGAATATCCTTTTGAACACTGGTTAGGACTGATACAGTTTAAAGTGAAATGCTTTCTAAAAAAAAATAAAAGAGTGTTAACTGTGGGTCCTCGCAACAGAACTGTTATATTTAGCAGATACTGCAAAGATGAATTTGTTGTGATGCAAACAGCAATTACACAACTACTGAGCCTGCTAATGGGGTGTTGCCGGGTTGTGTACCTCCACTGCCTGCATGCTCCTGACACACTGAGTTAATTGGTCCACTGGCTGAGAGGTAGTTTGTCTGATAGAGAGGCAGGCAAACTTGTTGAGGACATAGTGTGGGCGGAATGAGGCATCTACCTGGTAGTGGGAGGATTCCTTCTGGCCATCACAAGCATTTGAAAACCCTTATGTTTTTGTCTTTCACCAGACACATCTAAAGTTCAGTTTACACCCCCATGCCACCCCTGCTGATGCTTCCAACCAAGAGCCGATGTGAAAATGTTTTGATTTGTAGTGAAAATTGTAAAATAGCAGGCTTATTTTTCACTCAATAAGGGGTAAAAAACAAATCACTGTTCACTGCTTAATCTTCATTCTCAGCTTCAGCATGAGACTGTTATAGGGTCTCCATATAAATTATATGAAACTTTTAAAATATGAAAAGGCAACATTCCAAAGAAGTTGTTAAAATCATCCAGGGCTGCAAAGGTTTGTGTGAATATAGTTGACTAATTAAGAAAGCATAGCAGTTCTCAAAAGCAGTTCATCCATCCATCCATCCATTGTAGCATGTATGGCAGACTGGAACCCAATCCAGGAAGTCAGTCCTTGAACCCCAAGCCACCTGGGTGAAGCTCGTACCCACTTCAGGTAGCATGTTTTGTAGTTTAGCTGTATAGTCAAAGTCCACATGAGATCAGACATCCCACTTCTTGGTTCCTTTACTGGCCAGTGACCATGACAAGAGCACCTTCCATCTGTCAAATCTGAGAAAGAGGCATCAGCCCCTGTTGCAGAACATTGGTTGACCGTTGCTGTTTTGTGTCCTATTTTTGTCAAGAGTCTTTCTAATGGCAGAGTCTGCCCTCAGGGAACAAAAAGATTTTCAGATCCTTTCAGCCTTATATCCATCCGTCTGTCTGACCGTCCCCCACGTGCTTTACTATGGTCATGGTTGCAGTGCCCACTAATACTTTGAAATAAATATATATCCCTATAATTTTTTTGCCTTTTTAAAGCTTGCTTTTAGAAAGAAATATTGTTCCAATCATTCTCAGTTTGTAAAATCCATTTCTGACTATGAATGATACTTTATAAGAACTTGTAACTGAAATAGTTTGATTTTCCTAGGCAAGTTCAAGCATTTATATTAATTATAGCTTGTTGTACCTTCAGAACTTTTGTGCTAAATGTCATTTTGCTGCAGCTACTCTGATGCTGAGCACAAGTCATTCAGATTTATATTACATTCACCTGCTGGTTTACCTGTATTGTGGCAAGTTTTCGCACATTTGGTCATAATTTAACTGAAATAAAGTGACTAGTAATTATGTAGAGGAATGTGATTTTTTATTTGTAAGGGTATGATTATCTTGCACAACAAACAAATTAAAGAGGCGGCATAATTAGTTTCTCTTCAGATCTCTTGGGGTGGAGCCTAAGGCCATGGTAGTTTTTTGATATTAATTAGTCTATTGTAGATGTTTTGTTAAAGATTGTGTTTATTTAAAAATTACACACATTTGTTAAGGCCTCGATATTAGTCTTGTTATACCAATTTGCTACTATGTAAGGTCTTTAATGTGAGATGACCAATTGACCTTATAAACGTTCCTATTATTTGATTTTTACTGAAATATAAAAACATCTGGATTACAATTAGCTTTAACTATTTAGGACCTCCAAATGATTAATTCATCACTGATTATTTAAAACTACGAACACATTTATTATTCATAAAATGCAGTGTCTTCAGAGAGTACGCATCTCTTTTGAACTTTTTTTGCTCTGTTTTAAAGTTGACTGCATGAAAATGTCCTTTTCTGCTTGAAAATACAATAAATTTACTGTCCTGCCCCGCTCGTTCCGATCCTCGTGTGTGCCACGCCCCCTGGTTACCCACTTGTGATTCCCCGATTGTACCCAGCTGTGTCTTGTTCTTCTGATTAATCCTGTTGTATTTAAGTCCTGGTCTTGCCTGTTTCCCTTGTCTGTCATTGTGGTAGGTAATGTTAGTCGTTGCCCGTACTCCTGTCCCGTCCGGTTGCTAATAAATTCCCTGTTTGCCCCGTAATCCTGCCTGCCCGCTTCCTGATTGCTCGCCTGCCCTCACGATCACCACTCGCTCGCTGCCCGATCGTGACATTTACCACATGCGAACAAGTATTTACTGAATAATATTTTAAAATAGAGACATATTTTGAGTGGTTTACAAAACATTATTAAATTAAATAAGGCTATACCAACAATTGCATCCTGTTCTGGGGAAGATGGTGGCGCAGGAGGTAGTGCTGTTGTTCAGCCACTGGAGGGTTGCAGGTTTGAGTCCTGGTTCCTCCTGATCCCATCAAAGTGTCCTTGAGCAAAGCACCGAACCCAAAATTGCTCCTGGTATGCAGGTTGACACCTTGCATGGCAGCCTCCACCACCGGTGTGTGAATGGGTGAACTGTGAAGCGCTTGAGTACTTGTACTGTAGGAGTATAAAAGCGATATATGCAGTCCCTTTATCATTCTGGGTTTCATATTATAGAGTTTATTTCCTTATACTGAAAAAAAACGATAAAGAGAAATCAAAAATATATACTTACAGTATGCAAGGTGCTGACAAACCTGGATTTTTAAAAGCCAATGAATATGCACTGGATACATGTTTCGAAGCAGTCTTTTCACAGGACTCCAAAGGAATGGAACTTTCTGGCTTATAGAACAATGAGGAATTTATGCAAAGATACAGCATTGATGATTTATTTGTAAAAAGTACTTTAAAAAGAACATATGTCTATTGAAGGCTTTGAAATTCCATGTCCTGTGCTGTGCCAACACCACACCACTAATAAGAAAGCCGGATATACATGCGGTCAGTTTGATATCTGAAACATTAGATTGCAGGTTCTCTGTGTAGGAAGATATTACCTCTGGAGATTAGGCATTATCATGAAACAAAATTAACGGGAAAGCATACTGAACCAGAACCAGTTTCAGTGGTCTGATGAAACTAAGCAAATTCCTTTTTTTTGTGAGAAACAGGCTGAACACTTTATCAGCCCAGATTACGGCATCACAAAGTATAGTAGTGAAATTCTGAACTTTTTCCTGGATTTTTTAAATTAGTCCTGGCATCCTGCTCAGGGTGTATCCCGGCATTGTGCTTGCTGCTGTCTGGGATTGGATGCAGTCAGCCCCCACCACTCTGACCATTACAAGCAGTTAGAAAATAGATGAAAGTACTGTAACCGGGTGGAAATACAGGGAGGAACGTAGTCCCTTTAAGGGGAGTGAAGCTGCGGAGTGAGGTCATCACTCTGCGTAAAGGAAAAAAGAGGAAGCGTGTTCGGGTGTGGTGGACATGCGGTGGCTGAAGAAGAGGGATCCTCATTTGGTCTAAATTATTAGTCAAATATTTGGGGGAAATTCCTGGTGTTGCAGCCAAGGAGGAATTGAAAGCATTAGATTTATTAGGATGTCAGATGAGAGAGGATTGAGCATGGTCGCGGTGCTGGTCTGACCTGGAGCTCAGCAGGTGGTAGTTGCTGGGTGAAGAGATGCATTGAGGGAGCCACGTGTAGAGAAACGACTGATAAAAGGGGTAAGTGTTGGATGAACGGCATATGAAGTGCGTATGTAGCATTTAATTATGGATACGCGGGATAATGTATTTGTTTGGTTTGGCGCAGGACTGCCACTACTGTAATTGTACTGGGGATCTTTTTCCTGTTTTTCTCTTTTTTATTTCTTTTCTACTTTTGGAACGAGAATAAGACGTTTATAAGACTTCTGGTTTGCCTGATTTAAGGGTTTTCTTAAATTTGGATTTTTCTTTCGGATGGCAAATTGTAATTTTCTTTTCATTATTTAATAAATGGGAAGGTTAATTGTCCCAGTTTGGTGGATATCCTGCACTGAATAAAAGATCCCACTTAAAAATGTTGCTTGTTGTTTCGTGGATACTTTACCCGGCAACAGTACTAAAGAATTAAATGTCAATTTTAACTGTGTTGTACTGATAACTGCATTTTCAAACACTAATAATGTTTAATTACAGATCATTTAACAAAAATCAGACATTCCAAAAGAAATTATTATAGTAAGATACACAGGTATGTGTTACTCTCAAAACCAGTTATCCATGAGCACTACAATCTTGGCAGACCTGGAGAGGAAACGGACAGCCCTAACGCTGCAACATCACAACAACCCAGAAGCACTGCATAAGTGTCATATAATCAAATATCAACTCGGCGATAAGTTGTTGTGGCAGTGCAAGCTTTGGAATTTGTTTTTGGTAATTTCTCTTGTGCAAACATTGGTGATTAGTTCTTATAGTGAGACTTTTCTAGTATTCCTCTTTTAATCTTGAACGTTGTGTTGTTTAAGTTGTATCTAGATTTGCTGTTTAATTTTTTCCATTTGAACCCATTCATCTTAACCTCATAATAGGACACTTGGGGGGAAATAACACTGGATAGTTTAGTTCATCGGTCAGCAGAAAATGTCACTATTACAATTCCTTAAGCACCATTTCAGTCCATACCATTGAAGAAAATCAAATATTACAAAATCGGAATGGATTTAAATCAGGCCTTTAGACTATAGGATACATGGGTCTGTTTTACTGATTGTGTTCCTGAGTTGGAATCCAGAAAGTCATTCTGATTGATTAAAGCACATTTGTCACATACACAGAAGAAAGTGTACAGGTTGTTGGACATAAAAGCAATTCAGACAAACATCCATCATCACAAATGGTGTTATGGCCTCTTACTGTACATACTTGTTGGGTGGGGGGCGGGCAGGGGGATAGAAGCTCACCTAAAACATGGTTTGGGGGGTAAAGTGTTTGTATATATCACACTCTGTGCATATTACAACTGCGAGAAGAAGCCATTTTTGTTCATTTTTTCTGGTTTGTCTTGGGTTTGGCATGGCAAGGGATCAGGGAAGTGCTTGTATTTTTATTGGGATTTTCAGCTGTTTGTACTGGTAGGGCAAGAAGCTGCATTTTCATTATTTTGGTCTTTGCTTCTATCTCATTAGCATATTGTGTGCACCCAGGCCATCATGTAACAGAATATTTGATCAAACGTTATAATACCCCTCTTTAGTTCATTATTTGTATGACTTTCATCTTAGACAATACTGACAAATTACTGTAACAGGTCAGCTTCACCACTAACCCAGGACATCCACTATGCTTTTTTTTAATAACATAGGACTTTTATGCGTTTTACCGAAATCATATGAGTTCTTTATATAATACTCATTTTTTTTACATAATGTGTCATTAGATATATGTCCTTTATTCATGTAGAATACGTATTTAATTAATGTTTTGTCACAGATATGTTATACATTGATGTACGATGCATATTAAATGAATGTTTTGTGAGTATTAGTTTTTTATGCATAATTCTTTGAAATTGAGTGGTTCCATGCAACTAGAATGAGTGTTTTGAAAAGGAAACATCCTTTTTCATTTAATGCATTCACTTTGTGTTCTGAGAACATAACATGGATTTTCTCATATCTATTTAAACTAAATGATTGTGGAAAGATGTCTTTCATTTCATTCATTAGAATAGTATAAAAGAAATATGATTTTTCATTAAGAAACAAAAAACAAACATGTATATCCTTCAGTACTAAAGCCACATATTGTCATGTATGTTAAAATGTAAAGTTCATGTAAAAGTTTTATATTTTTCCTATAGGCTTTTCGTTTGTGAGTGCTGTACATGTCAAGTGTGTTTTTGGTATGAATGTGGCCAGAAACATGAGAAAAAAACAGTCTAGTGAATATATAAAAAACACAATGCACTGTCATATATAACTGAAATAAGAAAAATGCTTGATAGCCTTACATAAACCATGTCGTTTTTCTGTATGGACCTGCATCGGAACAATAATCGGAATAAAATTATATTCTAGTAATCATTGACTTCTTTAGCTTCCTTCTGTGATTTTGTTAGTTAAACCCTAGTGGGAGGGTTTCCTGGGTGGGGCAGACCTCTGAGGTAGCTCAGGTTGGCAGTGGGTCTGAGTGTGGATTCCAGTGGTTAACCTTTCGACAGTCTCTCTGAAACAGCTGGAAATGGAGATTAAACAAGAAGATTGTTAAGCACAACTCCTTCTTTTGTGAGCATTGGAGGTTGAAGTCAGTAAAATTGAGAAGTTGAGTTTGGGACATGAAAAGCCTGTGTCCATTAGTGATCACATTGGTTTATCGTCTTTATAGAATAATCACGTTATTTTTTAATTTTTCCAACTTTGAGTACATTATAACGACATTCAAATGGCCCAAGAAACATTGGTCTCCACTATTGCAATTCAAATGATTTGTTAAGGCACAGAAATCTTGCTCGGCACTTTCCCTTACTTTTCCTAAAAAAATAGCTTAAACCAATTTGTATGCTTTCTCCCAGTCTGCATAGAGCACTTTTTCAGCATCTGATTTGCTGAATTTTTTCGTCTTTTTGCAGTTTATATTGTAGCACACCTGAACGGTATCATCATTTACAGAAAAAAAACTGCGTGTAGCGTTTAGCCCTGCTGCCACTGAGCGAGGCCAGTCTCACCGCTGAGAAATTGTGCCACTGGGTGGAATGAGCAACATTACCTGGTGGTCAGGTGCAGCTTCAGATCAAGAAGACTGCAGCATTGATCCAAGTCTAAAAAGCAGGTGAGAACTCTTGGTGTTCGTTAATTTCTCTTGGTGATTTATTACAAATTTCTTTGACTGAGACACCCTACTTCTAGACCTCACCTGAATAAGTGTCCTAGATCTTGTTTGCTGTGCAAGTGGCATGCGGCATTAAAATCTATTAATACAGTTTTCTGTGCTGTTCCCCTGTGGGCATCTCCTAACTTCACTCACAGACCGCTACTATAAGCAGAGGGTTGTGAGGTTTTCTAGCCTAAGAAGTGGAGGATGGCCCAATGTCTGTCAAGACCATGCACCCCTTCACTGGCTCCACCACATGAAGATATTTGGAATTATAAGCCTTCAGCTTCTAGGTAGTCCATCGGCTGTGAAAGGACCCGGCCAATACCAACTTCCTCTCTTGAGAAGGTGGGAGTTGATGGAAGACAATGTACCAACAGGAAACCATCGTTGTCATCTGACCCCTTACCAGCCAATCCTCTCTCTCTACCCTTCCCATACCTTTTCTCTTAAGTCTGGAAGACACCAAGGTAACGGCAGAAAATAAGCGACCACTAAGGCCAATGAACAGTCAGCTTCTATCAGCTGCTGTCGGCTCCCGAAACACACTGGCACGATTAGAGGTAATAGTTGACATAGAGCTTAAAGAAAGAACTACAGTTTCAGCAACTTGTTTCAATGCCAATTCCGCCAAATCAGCGCCAATGGGGACCAAATGTGTCTGACCGTCCCACACACTCTAGCACAATGGGCAGTTACCGAGTCACTGACAACTCAGTGAATTCCGATAGCTAAAAGTCAGCTTGGTGTGATCCAGCCCCAATTCAGTATTACATTGGTTTGTATGCTAATGAATGCTTATCTCGGGCATACCAAACATTTGATGATTTAGATGATATTTTAATGTTAGCAACAAAGCTAGGTGACAATTATTTTAAGTGCATAGAGAAATAATATCCTGCAAAGCTTCTTGATAAAACAGATGAGTAAAACACCAATGTCTCTAGTCATCTCAGCAGAATAGAAAAAAAAATATTTCAATGTTTCTTGAGGGGACAGCAGAAACTAATCATGGATTAGTGGTAGTGAGACTCAGGGCAGAGAGACTCATGGTTTCAGAACTACCCCATTTACCACTAGAATGAATTCTATGAGAAGGAAGATGATGTCTATTCAAAACAGTGACACACTCCCTCAGGCTTTTACTGTAGCAATCTGTGCTAATTTGGAGAAGCAGATGACAGCCACATCATTACATCCCTGCTCAGTGGTTACCCTAGATTATTCATACTCACCCCATGAAATATTTCTGTTTAACTGCTGGGTGCAGCACAAGACCCGGTAATCGAGATGAACTTTAGCCTAAGAGCTGGATCTGGAGAGCAAAGCCCTGGATTCATTCCCTCACAATGTAGTCAGGTGCAGAAGGATCGTCAGGGACAGCTAGTGGAGAAGTACTTAAAAGTGGAGAAGTACTTAAAAGTTAAGAAGGTGCTGGAACCACTTGCAAATTGAGCTCTGCTGTTAAATTTCTAAATGCAGCTGAATTACTATACCTTATCAGGTTCACAAATAAGGAGAACGACCTGGTAAACTAATCAAGTACCTTCTTAAAAAAATATTTGAATAATAAATATTATACATATACACGCACATATAATGTGATATAAATATACTGATTATTTTACCATGTCTTTTGTTCCCTGTCGTGTGAATAGACTGGAGTTCTGTTAGGCCCAATAATCTGGAGGAAGTTACTAGATGCATGACCTTGTACGACTCTCTCCCTTTTCACAGAAAGGCCAAACTGGTCCTGTCCTCACTCAGGCTGATCACTGTCAAAAGGGTCGCTTTCATTTAGGCTGGCATGTACCTTCTGTCCTCTTCCTTGCAACCCTGCCTCCCCTAGGGAATAAGAATCCTGTCCCTTCACCAAACAGATGCAGGTTTTACATATAACCATATACTCTGGCATGATCCAAAACCACCAATTCTTTGCTTTCTTTCCATTACGAACAAGAAGACATGGAAGAAATGTAATTTACCAACATTGACTCGATTGTCGGATACTGACATGGTAAATTATTTGTTTTAATTATCTATCCATTATGTATCTGTGTATCAAATGTAATCTCATCATGAGCCACGAGTCCAGCCCTGAAATACTGGGTACAAAACAAGGGATTGGGCAGGATGTTAATCCTTTACAAGGTACACACACAAACCTACACACACATTATATGCTATGGCACACACATGGCAAAGACATGCAAAAATCCATACAGGCACTTTGCTGCCTGAACATTAATTATATTCACTCAAATTCAAAAATTTTGCCGTTTTATACATAAGAATTACAGAAGACTGTTTGGTACTAAAGTTAAAAACCTATAATTCATAAATGTTCTAGACTGATCTACAATGCATGCAACAAATTATTCTCTAGGTTAGTGTGCAGTACGCATCTTATTTTTCCATCTCTGTTGAGTGAAAAAATAATCAAGAACTTTAACTAAATCCCTGTAGAATTAGACCTCAGAAATTACATGCTCCAATAAACAAGATGAATAGACTCATTCGCCAGCAGCCATTCCAGGTAAAAAAATTATAATAACGATAAAATAAAAAATAATAACAATAAAGTTTTGTTTGGTATCCTTGTCTTACTTCATGCCCAAAGCATAACATTGTTGTACTAAATAAATATTCTAAATTATTTACTAAGTCACTTTTGACCTTAACCTGTTATTCTGGTTGTTTCATTTTCTTCCCCATATCCATGCGATCTGTACTTAAGAAAAATAATGGATTTTGACATATCTGCAAGGGTTACTACTAAAGAAACTGCTAAGTTCATCCATTGTATGTGTCAAGGACATGTAGAGTGGCCTCTGCTTTTATTTGTTAAAGATATATATATATATATATATATATATATATACATACACACACACTGCATATATATATATATATATATATGTATTTGCAAAACAGCTCAAATACTGGTGCATAAACATATATATGATGAGATATGATATATGAGGAGAATACAGTTTGAGGCTTCAGAAATCCACTCTCCTCCACAAAAGGTCTTTCTTTTAATCAAAATATGGGATGTCGGTTGGGGAAACAGCCCATAACATTTTGATGTTTTGCATCAATGATGCAGAGTACACTCAAGATGAAGCATTGTTGAGATTGGTTATTGAGTGACTCTCAATGGTGTACCATGCATCAAATATATTAACTTCATTTTTCTGGCTGGGCAAGGTCAGATATGGATTCACTTAAGTTATGCTAGTATTTCCGCCAGTTCAGAATATGTGTTACTGTACAGTATATGGACATACAAATGTAGTTGTATTTTTGCATTTCCCCAGACAACATGTTTAGTCATCCTTTTCAAAACAGAGGCATTAAAATTGTATTTTTTAATGGGGAATATTTACATAGTGAAGTGGAAAAGTTTGCACATGTGTTCAGTACATTGTAGCATAAATTGCAGCAAAAATTGCTCATAGTTAATTATATTTAGTGTATAACTTAGATAGGTATACATTTACTATGACTTCTCACTGTAAGGAAGGCAAACAGAACTGCGTAAGCTTTGTAACATTGTAAACACATTACAGTATAGTGGTTTTACTAATGAGAGTCTTGTTTCCAGGTTCACAGTGTTACTTAATATGAGGTCCGTGCAATATCTGTTTGCTAAAATCATGCTTTTTATTTTGTAGTGTTTTCCTGGTTACCATGTTTTAGTATTTGTCTACTTCTTTGTATACCCATCCAGTGAGAACTTCCAAGAGCCACTGGTTAATTGCGTTCTTACCTGGAACTCAGATGTTGTCCTGCTAGAAATCGTGGTATTGTGTTTGTACTTCTTCAGGTGTGAAAGTAAAGAAGTTCTTACCCAGCATCACAAGTCTGTTGCATAATAATTAATCAAACCTCTGTAGTGAAAGGGAAAGTTAATCAGAAGTTTTGGTCATTAAATAAGTAATGGCACAGCTGAAACACATGATGTCTTATTTTCCCCCAACGTCAAACACATTGCAGGCAGACGCTCGAAGGAAAATCGACAAGGACAGAAATGACCCTGAGGTGTTTTCTGTTGCAAGTTCCCTTCCACTTGAATCATCATCTAACATTCAAGCTTGAGAGAACTTGTTTCAAAACATACACTACATTATGAAATCGTTGTCTGATATATAACACAGTGCTTGGACAACTGCATAATATTAAAATGTAAAGTAGGGTATGAAATGAGGGAGGTCAGTGATTCAATGGAGGGGTTAGATCAGGAATAGGTTCCTACATGCACCTGAAACCAATTTAATTAATTGTACAAAGTGGTATTTTTTCCCACAAAGAACAGACTTTTTACTGTCTACAATTTAACAGCCTGAGACAATTAAATAGTTTTAACTTTACATGCAATAATAATAATAATAATAAAAACTTTACTGGCATTTGGCAGTAATATGAACATATGTAAATAAACTGCTTTCATATTTGTAACAGTGAGATGTGTGTTGAACATGGTTGCAATATACAGTAGCCATTTTTAACATACAAGGGATTCTGACTTCGGTAGCTGAAGGAGTTTGTGATTTCAGTTCTTTGTGACAGGACTACTGGGGCTCAAAGGAGGTTAACAGAACAATGGTGAGCCTCATTTACAGGGCTGGGGTGGCAGTGACACAAGCAGCTTTGTGAGCTCATGAGGGCACACCAATGTTCAGCTGTACACAGGCAGAACTTTCCTTCTATCTTTAATCTTTTCCTAGAGCAGTGCTTCCCAGCCCGATCCTCGGGGACCTCCAGAAAGTCCACAATTTTGCTCAGGAACTCAGAGATCGGGCCATGGAGAGTTTCATACTTTACCATGAATCTGCATTAATAGTCAAACTCTCAAATAAATGCTTCAGTCACAATTAGGCAGATTTCCCCCTTTACCATCTACATTTGATTAGGGCTCCATCTAAGTCAAATAGTAAATCTTTATAGCTCCAATTAGGTGGCCTTTCCCCCTATCATATGGCTGCTGTCTGTGTAGAAGTCACTGTATATCCACCATCACTTTGGACTCCCGAGTGGCAGGAAGCAATCTATGCTCCACTGTACTGCTTCCTGCCTCCTGACTGCATTCCATCAGCTTGGAACGCCTTCCATCCTAGATATGTGGGATTCCTATGTCTAATTTTTCTACCAATAAACCTTGTTACTAACATTGATTACCCTAGAAAGAAAGCATCTATGATAACCAAACTAAACTAGGGGAACGGAAATTTTATTCCCAATGGACTAAATATTTCATTGAAATTCTCTAGTAGATGTGGCAAACTGTGAGTTTGACATCTGCCACAAATGTAAGATTAATTAAAGTATTTATATTTAAAAAAAAAACACTTGCGCCCACAGAGTTTGACTCACACATCCTAAGCTTTCCCCATTCTACCCACTTAACCCTATTTATACCCAGGTCACTGTAATTATTTGTATTGATTTGTTTCACCTGTCTCTGGTTCAGGCTGTTTTCTCTGCTGCAGTTTCACCCCTACTAACCTCGATCAGTTATAATTTTCCCCCCTTTTCCATGCACTGACAGACTTATTTCCTTCCCAACCTTCTCTTGTCTTAAGTCTTTTATGTACCACTTTACCATAGGGTCTGATTGCCAAGCTCGCCAGGCTTACTGAAGCTGCATACTGAAAGTCTTATTTTCAAGCTGTACAGTAACAATGTTAATAAACAGTGGACACCTACTGTAATAGAGGTGACCAAACTGCAAACAGCTTTTGCAAAAATAAAAGCATGAAACTTCTCAAATCTCTCATGAAAAACACAATTATTGTTTGGCAATTTTGTTTTTGCACTAAATCAGTCAGATTTAATGATATTTTGATAATATAATAATTAAAAATTTACAGAATGCTTTCTGCTTCAAAAACAATTAATTGCAGTATAAATCCCAGGGAGCTTTGTAACCATTCCCTCCACTGTAAGTCTCTTTTTTATAATGCAGAAGTCTTTACACCGCTAAAATAATTATGATTATGATGGCCAACATTTCTATTTTGGAAATAACCATATATATCATGTCCTGCCTTCCTGCCCCTCTCCCCCTGGAATGGCCTTAACAAGCCATGCCCTTTGCTTGCTTTGTCTTACCTCTTTTCAGCCCTCATGTGGATCACTCCAGCTGCCTCTTGTTTGCTCCTTCATCAGTCCTGTATAAAAGTGCTTCCCAATGTGTACTACCCAGTCTTCTTTTTTGTTTCCTCCCAGCACTTGTCCTTGCCTCATTCTCATGACTCAACATGACAATACATATAAAGAAAGTGCATAACAGTGAAACAGAGTTGTTTATTAAAGTTTTGCATAAAAAATCTAAGAAAGCATTCTATTTAGCCTGGTGCCACAATTTTAAACTGAATATTATGCAAAAAAGTATAAAGGTGTATAACCAACTAAGAAATTACCCTTATAATAGCAGTATAGGAGCCAAGTAGCTAGAGAAACTAGAGATATTGAGTATACTGAAGCACTGCCCATGAAAACCTGCCTTTGAGCACTTATACAGTATTTATTTATGAAGTAAAACCTTAATTCCTTTCCTATGTATAACATGTTCTATGTAATAGTAAGATGGCAGAAGACATAAGCCATAACCACCTTCACTTTTTTAGCAGAATTGATTTGTTGTAATTCATACCAATTCCTGTTTGATCAATTTGGAAGCTTGCACTTGGATGGGAAACTCCTGTAGAAAAAAATCTTACTGATTTGAAAAGCATTATGTAAATCCAATGCATTAAGGTCAGGTTATGAACACACAAATTTTCACAAAATTTGCTGTTACAGCAAATGTTTTATCCAAGACATGCCGGACCCACACAGCGTGCCCTGAAGTCATTCCTGCCAGTCTGCCAGATTCACATCGGAGACAGCAATGTCATCAAGTGAGGAAGGCGAGCTCTTCTGCGGACTCTGGCTGCTCACTGGTCATCGAGTGCTCAGTGCTCATCAGCTGTGAGGAGCCGTGGCACAACCCCAGCTGCAGGCATAACCAGCAGGCAGCAAGCAAAGGCTGCAGGGAGTCTGTGGAGCAGGAGCTGAAGCGACTGTGCATCGAGTTGGGCAGCTGGGAGTGGCAGCGTAACCGCTAGGTATGTCTGGCAGAGGTGGCATTGCAGGACTGCGAGACGGCGCTGCTCGGCTGGGAGGAGGTGTGTCGTGGCTTGGAAGCCCAGCATGGCCAGAACCGTTGCAAGCTGCAGGAAGTGGAGGCCATAGTGCAGGACTGTGAGCAGGTGTGCCATGCTTTGGAGGCCCAGCTGATGGCAGACCTCTACAAGCAGGAGGAGGAGGCCCGCTTGGCATGCCTTGTCCAAACATTAGGGCACCCCCAAGCAAGGGAGAAAGAAGGGCCGAGGCCAGGAGGAAGCTACACCGGAGTCATTGGGTGTGGTGTCCCCCAGCAAGGAAGACCCTCTGGAATGGGCAGAAGGTCTCCCAAAAGCATGCAAGAGGAAGGATCAGCGTGAGATCAGGAGCTCCCATCCTTCCTTCATCGGAGATGCATTAGCGGCTGCCACCAGATCTGTGGGTCTTGTCTCAAAGCTGATATAGGTACTGGGGGTGGTGGTCGCCGGGGCGTTCGACCTTTTGGGGGGGGGGGGGGGGGAGTAGTGTAGTACCATTGGAGATTATCATTCTTGTGGTCTGCTCTTGAGGTGAACTTGCCAGGACAGCTTGTCCAGGTCATGGTGGCAGTTTAAATGTTCTCCACTTGTAAATAATTTTTTCAGATGGTGGAATAGCTGATTCCAAACTGTCTTGAGATCTTTTTATATCCTTCCCAGACTCATATCTATCCGGAACCTTCTTTCTGAAGGCCTCAGAGAGCTTTTTGGATCTCCTCGTGATGATGCCACTCACTTCAACAATCAAGAGCAAACCAAACTAAATGTCTATGGTAAAAATAAGACAGGTGTCATGACCTGCGCGTACGATCCTCCTGTGTGCCACTTGTTACCTCATTGTGCTCACCTGTTTCCTGTTATTTCGGCTTGTCTTGTGCACTTAAGTCCATGTCAGAGTGTGCAACTCCAGATCCGTCATTGATGTTTGTTGCCGTCTGCCCTGTATTTCCCTATAATAAACCCTCGTGTCCTGAATCCTCGCCTGCCTTGTCCTTCCCCGCTTCCTGCCTGCCTGTCTACCACCGGTCGTAACAGAATGATGGATCTCTGCAAAGAAGACTCTCCTCCGTGAGCCGAGCGGCAACGTATCGGCTTGCATCAGCAAGTCATTTACTGGTCAACCAGCCCGAGGTCCGCAAAGACCCCGAGGCGCTAGATCAGGCTAGACAAAGCAGGACCCTCCTGGAGGAGATGTGAAAGAAGTGCATGAAAATCTCCGGCTGCTGGTGCAGCGCGTGACAGAGAGGAGCTTGCAGCTGATTGCGGTGCTCTCAGCAGAGGCTGTTGTAGGGAGCTGCCCACTGGCCCAATGGCGGAATCCAATGGCGCAGCCGAAGGCTGTGATGCGTGTTGGTCCTTCTGAGCGCTCCTGGGAATTAAAATATTCTTTTAGACACATATCTGACTCCATTTTATTAAAGACCTTATTTCAGTATATTGTAGTCATGACGTTT
>JAODJX010000097.1:22086291-22111950 GCA_026776945.1 Isichthys henryi | reverse complement strand
AGTTTGTGGATTCAACACTGGAGTCAGCAGGTACCCATGAAGAGGATACTTGATCTCTCGCAGAAACCAGACATCAGCAAACACAACATCCTTTGCCAGCTAACTGCAAAGTAAGGACTAGATATAAGTATCATGTGTACTCCCAGTCCATTTGACCACAATGTCTGTAAAAAAGGCTTGATGGTTGCATATCAGCAAGACGTTTAGGCCTAATGCCCTTTTTGACAGGATTCAAGAGGCTGCAAGTATGCATAGAGTTGAGCGTTCCATACACTGAACATACAATGCCATGTATGCCTGCACTGGGATGAAAACCAAATTAGTGCAAGGGATTCCTTCCTGCTGGAAATTGTATGTAGTTGTGTGTATGTAGTTCAGCACATGCAGTAATTTAGTAGTAGTATACAAGGATAAAGTAACCTTGCTGAGGACATGTGCATCATTGACGGTCTGCAGAAATCCACCAGTGGCATAGAAACAGAGAGGATAGAAGCTGCACATTGGGACTGAGGGCAGAATTCTGGTGTTTGGTGTTTATCCTCCAGCAAACCAAGGAGACACATTATTTTACCCCAGGTGAGGCTTTATCTGTCTAATAATAATTTATTATTGGGGTGGTCCATGGGGTTCACATCCACCTGCAAAACAGCATTTACACCAGGAACTTTGCTTCGTGGGCATCAAGATCTCAAACACCATCTCCAGTACAGTTTCATAATTCTCTGGATAGCTGCCATTGTCAATGCTGGTGGTAAAGGGTGATTCACCTTTCCACTTTAAATGATGTGAATAAATACATAACAAGTTTGATTGGTTAGATCCTCATGTGCAGAATTCAGAATTTATGAATTGTGTCCTATTGGAATTTGAATGGAATTGGTCACACCCCACAGGATGTTGAAGTAGAATCTGAACTGGAATGTCAGGAATAAGAATTTAATTCATTACAGTTAAAAGAAATTCAGTTTAACATAGCAATATCATTTAATTTAGTAAAACATAAATAGTTATTTAACAGATTTACTTTTTAAAGATGGTACAGGTAGATGCATATACTGACCTTGTGTATGTACAAGTGAGTGAAGTATACTTTACACTGATCAGTCATTACATTAAAACTGCCTAATAATATGTAAGTCCCCGTTGCACTGCCAAAACAGCTCTGACCCACTGAGGCATGGACTCCATAAGAGCTCTGAATATGTCCTGTAGTATCTAGCACTAAGATGTAGTAGCAGATCATTTGAGTTCTGCAAGTTGTGAGGTGCTGCCTTTATGGATCGGACTTGTTTGTCCAGCACATCCGACAGATGCTTAATCAGATTGAGATCTACGGAATTTGAAGGCCAGGTCAACACCTTGAATTCTTTTTCATGTTCCTCAAAACATTCCTGAACAATTTTTTCAGTATGGTAGGATGTATTATCCTGCTGAAAAATGCCACTACCATCGCGGAATTCTGTTGACATGAAGGGATGTACTTGGTCTGCAGCAATGTTTTAGATAAGTAATACATATCAAAGTAACATTCACATGAGGGCCAAGACCCAAGTTTTCCCAGCAGATCATTGCCCAGAGGATCATACTGCCTCTACCTGTTTGCCTTCCCCCTATAGTGCATACTCGTGTCATCTTGACCCCAGGTAATAAACACCCACACATACGGGCATCCACATGCTGCAACAGAAAATGTAACTCAGACAAGGCCACCTTCTTCCATAGCTTCATGGTTCAGTTCAGTGGCAAATTAATGAGTTTAGGGGCCTCTAGACTACACTTTCCGTAGATCCCCTTGTGCATCCACTCTCCCAAAACAATACACATTCATGCCAGAACCCAAGGTTTCCCAGCAGAACATTGTCCAAAGCATCACACTGCTTCTGCTAGCTTGTCTTATTCCCATAGTGCAACCATGGTACATTATATGTTATAATGGTATATTATATGTTTAAAAATGAATTTAAAGTTTACCTCAGCATGAGCGCTACATGTGTTGTCCGAGGCAATAATAATCATTTTCATTCTTGATTTTTAAATCACTCCTGGACGGGTTTGTGAGAAATTTATGTTAAACTCCTTTTTTGTTTCATACATACACCAACACACCAATATTTATTGCAACAAAATCACATTTAAAAAATCAAATAAAAAAAAATTACAATACCATGCTGTCATAGTATGCTATACAAAATACTTCTTGTTAGGCTGTCCTTATCTTGTCGTATCTGTTCTTCCAACCAGATTGCAAGTAAAGCTTGTTTCACTTAATTTATTCAGACATCCATTATTATTATTTTATTTTTTACAATGTAATAGGTCAATCGGAAAAAGCCCAATACTTACAAGCTGAAAGGAGCTATATCACCACCTATTGTAGCGGAGTCAAACATTCTTCGGTCAATAAATCAATTCCCCTCCCGTGCATTTTTACTGGGACAAGGAGAGCAGTCCAGTTAAATGGTGCAGTCAAGCTATAACCGTAGCTCAACTTAGCTGTGCATGTAAACAAACTGACTGACTGAGGGTAAGCACTTAAATGCACAGATAATGAAGACTGACAAATGGCAAGTGTGAATTAAACAATCGACCAATCATGGAGGACGCAGGATAACAAGCAACAGATGCAACAGTTAGATACTGGCACAGGGAAAACAGGTAACAGGTAAAGTAACTGATAATAACAAACAGAACCAGGGAACTCTGACAAAGCACTTACAGTAGGGATAACAGCACTAGGAACATGTACAAGCAAAACCAAAAAAAGGACGCAAGCAGGGCAAACTGAAAGAGGGAAGTAAAGTTAACTAATAAACCCAAATAAATACAAAACAACACATAAGACCAGAGGGTCAACAGGCCACATGCTAACCCAACTAAGCTACACAGCAGTCTAGAGAAACGGGAGAACACACCAGGGAAGACTAGGAACTAAGACAGAGGTATCAGGTTGGCCAGCAACACCGAGCCAAACTGGTTGGTAACGCGAACTTTAAACTATATACATTACCAAAATAATAACTCGAATAAAGTCAGTGGAAGGAAAAATCTCCACAAGTAAATTAATCTTCCACTAACCTCCAAACTCTGATGGATTAATTGCCTTCGCAAAGCACCAACAATCTCCACTTCAAATCAAAAGGATGAGGGATATATCTTCTATGCCTGTGTTCTGCAGCTCCTGTGGCATGTACAATATAGACGGTCCTTCCAACACTCCCAGTAGTATAGTGTGCCAAAAATGTTTAGTTATTGTAGAGTAGGAGGACAGGATTTGTGCATTATAGGAGTGCATTAGCACTTTAGTGGAGATTAAACAGATGGAGAGATTTGAAGATGCAGCTCGGTTGGAGCACACAGCCAGATTAGATCTGGCAGCTGTTCCTCCTGCCTTGACTGTCTCCTGTCCCTCTCCGGCACCAGCAGCCAGCACACGCGAGCCCTGGGTCATAGTCAGACATGCTCCTAGGAGCTCTAAGCCAAGAGCTCCTGCACACCACTCGGCTGTTGTGCTTACCAACCGATTCTCTGCTCTTGGCAGTACGTCTGCCAAAGCGGAAAAGGTGCTCATGATCGGAGACTCGGTTGTTATAAACGTTAGAGTTTCTAACAATCGGAAACTAGCAGTTCCTGTAAAATGCCTCCCTGGGGCCAAAGTTTCTGACATCGAGGTGAAATTGGACTCCCTCTCCAGCAATGAAGCCTCCATCTTGGTTGTTCACACTGGAACTAATGATATAAAGTCCCGACAATCCGAGGTGTTAAAGAGGAGCTTCATGTCTATGTGTGTGAAAGCTAAAACAAAATGTTAAACTCTGTCTCTGTTCCCTTACCAATTCCCTATAGAAGGGTTCATCCTATCTGGAGATGATCATTTATGTTATTCCAAAACAAGGCAAGTAAATTACCTACCTGACTGAGAGCACCACCCAAGCCTCAACCTAGTGATCTTAAATTGAAGGCTGTTTTTTCTCCCTCCTTTAGATCATGTTCGGCCTTGACCCAGGTGCTCCGTCACACGACATCCTCGAAATCTAGCAACCATTTAGAAAAAGAGCATAGAAAGAATATTGTCAGTATTATTAGACCACCATAAAATGAGCACTAATGAATGTTGGCTTTTTAAGAAGTAAATCAGTTCTTGTTAATTATATGGTGCTTGACACTGGTGCAGAACTATGTTTATTTATTTGAAACCTGGCCCAGACCCACAGACACAATACGTCTTGTTGAAGCCTCACCTGATGGGTTTAGTTGCGTACAGCAACCACATGGCTGTGGGCGTGGGGATGGCCTGGCAGCTATTTATAACTCGCTGTTAATAACTGAACTCTAGATTATCAAAGATTTTACAACATTTGAAGCAGATTGGAGCGCAAAAGGAAATCCACGGACTTAGAAGTGTTGAAGTCGGCATCGTCCGACAGCCTGCAACAACACAAGCAAACCCTTTGTAGGGCACGTTCAGCTTATTATTCTAACCTTATTGATGGTAATAGAAATATCCCTCATTACCTTTTTAAAACAATAGCTCATCAAACAAATAAGGCTGAACCTCTGCTACCCAGTCATTTCAGTAGCCAACATTTCATGAATATCTTTAATGAAATTTCAACCATTAGGCTTCAAACATGTTCAAATGGCTCATAATTAACTTCAATGCAAGTGGGACATGCACTTAATATTTTTGAATTAATTAATGAACAAGAGCTATAAACTATTATAATTAAGATCAAACCAACCACTTGTTCACTGGACCCAATCCCCACTTCTTAAGGAATCCCTGGGAGTTCTGGCAAGACCTATAACTGCCATAATGAATGTGTTCCTGTTAACAGGTGACGTTCCTGACTAACAAAGTTACAGTAATCAGGCCACCACTGAAGAAGCCAAATTTGGATCCACAGGAGCTCAGCAATTGCAGAACTTTCAAAAGTTCTTGAGAAGATAGTAGAAGTGACACAACATAATGGATTGTTTCCAGTCGGGTGTCTGCCCGGAACACAGCACTGAAACTGCCTTGACTAAACTTGTAAATGACATAACAATGGCAACTGATGCTGACAGTGCTAATGCTTCTGAACCTTAGTGCAGCTTTTGACACAGTTGGCCATTCTATCCTATTACAAATATTTGAGGTTGGGTTGTGTGGAATGATGTTTCCAATTGTATTTAACTAATCGTTATCAAGACATTCAAGTGTCCGGTACTCAGGGCTCCAGATGGCAACTAAAATAGTCACCAATGCGATTTGATTTTCTATTTTGCAACTAGTTTTTTCATTCCAGTCGCCAGTGGCAACTGTGTCTCTCAATCGCAGAAAAAAATGTTATTTAAATTTAAAGCAGCAAAAACGGCTTTTAATTATGTGCGGACACCATTCCATTTCATCTAGCTAACTGCTGCGGAGAGGGATCCAAAATAGAAGAGAATCGGCCACGAATACTCCTCGATGTAACATGTTAAATGGCCAAACAAAAAATTTCTGACCCGGTAACACACCCTTCTCCACCCGCGAGTTCCATGCCTGGAAGACAGTTTAAAGCGGCTTGGCTACAGGAGTTCGCTTGGTTGCGGTATGAAAAGGGAAAGATGTACTGCAGCTTTTGTGCACAAGCTGGACAAGAAATTGCTGGTAAAACAGAATTCATTTGTGGTACAAGCCATTTTAAAAAGGAAACTGTGAAAAAGCTTGGTGAGAGTAAGAAACACAAGAATGACAGAGACTGTGTGATCGCTAGGTCTCCTCCTCGTGACACCCCCATAGCAAAGGGAGTGCAACGTGCTTGTGAGAAAGTGACAGAAAATGAGATGAAAGAATTAAAAATAAAACTGAAAGCAGCATATATCATTACACTGGAAGAAATACTGTTTGCAAAGTTTAAATCTCAAATTCTGCTGATGTTGAAGAATGGCATGGATGTGTGAAAGACATATGATAATGATAGAGCATGTGCAGAGTGTGTAGGTTGCATTGCAGATGAATTAAAAAGTCATGCGCTGGAAGAAGCTTTAAAGGTAAACTACATCTGTTATAACAGATTGTGGAACAGATGCCTCAGGGAAAGACAATGTTATCACATACTGTAGGTATGTATCTGATGGAACACCTACAGTAAGACTCATCTAGTAGGTCTGGCTGAGATTGATTATGGTCATGCAGAAGGGATTCAAATCACTGCTTCAGAATGCTGACCCAACCAACCAAAATTGATGGGTACATAAAATGAGTGCTTTTGGAGCACATGGTGCAAGTGTGAACATGGGTGCAACAGGAGGAATAGGGGCATTTTTCAGAAAAGAGATAGATGAATATACTCTGTCTTTCCACTGTCTACCGCATCGGCTGGAACTGGCAATGCTAAACACACAAAGGTTAGTGCCAATGATTGAAAAAGTTTATGACTTACTACAACCAGTGTGGAAAACGTATCATTTCAGTCCCAAAAGCAAGCGGGAGCTGAAGGCTATAGGGACAGAGTTAGCTTGCACAGTAAACCCATCAGCAGTAAAAATGCTGGTTGCCACACATTTGTCAGGCACTCTCAGTTTTTCTCCAATCAAACTCTGCAACAGGTCAGAGGCAGTACACTACTGTGCATCATGATATGGAGCACCTTGCAGTCATGTCCAAAAACATAGACATAAAGGGAAGAGCAAAACACATTGTTCAGCAAATGGAAAGCCTGTCTTTCGTTGCCTTCTGTCACTTTTTACATGACCTTTTTTCAAAACGTCTCAAAGCTGAGCCTTACACGTCAAAAAAATTCTCAGACTTCTTCAGGAAGTTGCTACAATTCTAGGCTGTGTGGTAGCAATTAAAGGATTGAAGGAAAATGCTTTGAGAGAAGGGAAGCTGCAGGAATTCTTAAAGCACATAGGTTCTCAGCCTGAAGGTTCAATGCAACAGGAAGGGCCATCAACAAGCAGGAGTGAGAGGGCTGCAAGTAGCCACACAGTCATAACCTTCCAAAATATTAAATTGAAAGGCCCCCAAAATCAGGCCACATTCAGAAGTGATCTAAAGGCTGCAATTGAAAAAACAGCTGACATTATTGTTAAAGAATTGGAGATCAGGTTTGCAAACATTGTATCAATCACTGTGTCAATCATCAAGTCATATTCAGTGTTTTGTCATGATGCATGGCCAGAGGACATTGATACCTATACGAATAAAGTCAAGTGCGCAACTCCCTAAGTGTAGAAAAACTGGAAGACTTTTTTGACCCTGAATACAGTGTAAAGCCTGGTTGTCAGCCAGCAAAAAAATGCGCATACAGTACCACAGTATACTTAGCTGGCCTAATGATGCTGACATTGTAATGGTTAGTGACAATGAACTTGACGAGTAATTAATTTCTTTATATTTGTACACTCATTGTGAATGATTATTTCTGGTGTGAAATGATTGTTTATAGTGTTTGTTATTGTGTTAATTCTTGTGTTATTATGTGTAAGACATTTTCAGTGTTTGTATTTGTAGTGTTCCTTACTCATGTTGTGTATAAGACTCTGGACTTGCAGTGCAGTCAAACCTCAGATTACGAGTAACTTGGTTTGCGAGTGTTTTGCAAAACGTGCTAAATTTTTAAAGAAATTTTTACTTGATAAACGAGCAAGGTCTTGTAATATGAGTATTACATATACGCTTTGTCTGCGAGCATATCGGGATCACAACTGAGTCGACGGTTCTTCCCTCTTACTCACTGAGGGATTGTGGGTAATTGTTTCCCATGCTCAGTTTCAGGCGGCGTCCCTCACTCGTATAGTCAAAATTTAGTAGAAAAGCACCACCCAATAACGGAGTAGCAGTGCGAGCGATGAATCTGTTTAATGGCAATCCAATGTCCACATTTCCGCAAAATCAAAAAGGAGGCAAAAGCAGCTGTCATTGGATAGGTTCCTTGTTAAAGTCGCACAAAAAGAAAAAGCTTCCAGTGAGCCAACAGATAGCAGTGATTCTGTTAGTTATAGTGAAAGTTGTCCTACAAAATAACCCTCTTCTTCTCCTCTCTCTCGTCTCCCTCACACCATCCATGATTCTTTTCAAAGGTAAAGTGCAGGTTAATTTGTTTTATGTATTTTTACTTTATATTTTGTATTAATCATTTTATATGACTTATATTTCTGGATTGTGGAACGAATCATCTGAGAAAAAATATTATGGAAGCTCAGCCTGTAACCTAGGTGTCATCTTGGATTCAAGGCTCTCATTCAAATCACATGTGGATGCAGTATCGAAGGCATGCTTCCTACAGCTACACCATTTCACCAAACTGTGACGAGTTCTTGCTATTCAAGACAGAGAAATTGATACAGTACATGACTTTTTTTACTCTGCATTGGCTTCCTGTTAGGTTTAGAGCCGACTTTAATGGTCTCCTACCTAAATATATGGCACTTAAAGGTCTAGTTCCTGCCTACAGTACCTGACCAAATAACTTCCAGTTCACAAGCTGACTCGTCCAATGAGATCACAGAACGCAGGTTTTCTTGTCATTCCAAATATAAATAAAGTGACAGTGGGTCTTACTGTATGTCCGGAATTTTTAAATCTCGATTGAAGACCTACTACTTCAGTTTAGCTAACCTACAACCTAACACACCGTAACTATGGCTGCTGGTGCTGCTGTACATGCCATTTTTATATACTATGCTTGTCCATATATCTATCATTGCATGTCGTAACCATCCATGCTCTCTGCCTTAACACATTTCCGGGTGGTGCCCGGGGTGGGCACCATCTGAGCGGGAGTCCTGGTTCTGTCCCATGGAAGGGTGACATCACGAATGGGAGCTTTGACCTGTACCATCATGGAGGCAGCCTTCAGTGCCACCCTACACAGCCCACCATGGAAAACAGACTTATAGATGGGCTTTGGTCACCCTACACAGGTCAATGTGGATAACGGACTCATTGATAGACTTTGTCTTAAATTAATCCTTAATCACAGTTTTCACCTAGCTTTTGGCAAGCAAGTCCACTCGTGTCTGTTTTCAGTAATGTTAGTATGCCTAAGGTGGTTTGGACAGCCAGTTGACCATGGACCCTAAGAGGTTTTTTTTTTCTTCTTACTTGGGAGTTTTTGGTTCCTCTCCTCCTTTGTCATCTGGCTCTCTTTATTTAATTTCTTTCCTTCCTTTTCCTCATTCTGTATAACTCTCTCTAATGATGTTGTAATGTATCATAAGACATCCATGTAAAGCTTCTTGGGACGACTTGCGAAAAGCGCTATAAAAAATAAATCGAATTAAAATTTACCTCTGTGTTTCTGAAACAGAATAGCAGGCAAAAGTTCAAATAAAGAAGGACGCAGAAAATAAATGGATCGGATTATTTGGCAGTTTACTAATGAGATTACCAGTTACTTTAATTATGCAGAGTTTCGAGAAACATTTGCTAATTAAGAAAAGATTTTATGTATGAGAAAGCACAGTACTTCTCATTACAAAGCTTTCAGGAAACATACCCTGAATAGTCAAGCCTATAACATACACAAAGCTAGAGAAGCCACAAAATCATATACAGTAGGTCTTGTAATCAGTATTTTAGGAAGCAAATCAGAATTGGTTTTTACTGTAGGTTAAGAGATTGACACAAGGGCCAACAGTGATAGAAATACAGCAGAGGACCGATGTCAAAAAGTTAACGACGGTTAATACATAAAAGCATTACGTAAAGCTTTACATTCACTGCACATTCATAATGCATCCATTATGCATTTATAAGCAGCATGTAAGTATACCTTGAGTTAAAGCATTACATTCATAATACTTTCAATGAAAAAGACATGACAGCTGTAATATACATTAGTAATAAACATGACTGTATAATCATATAACGTTTGTTATTAATGTATATTAAAGCTGTTAAAATATGTTGATGTTAAAGTATACTTACATGCTGCTTATAAATGTTCTATGAATGCTGTACAGTATGAAGGTGCACTGAATGTTCTACAATGCATTATAAAAGCATTGTGAATATGCAGTTTATGTAAAGCATTGTCAAATTTTTACAGAGATCCATATATCCATTTTCCATTAGCTTATCATGAACATGGTCATAATGTATTTATAGTTTATTTGTCTGTTACTTGGTAAGCCTCTGCATTGATTTAAAAAAATGTTTCTCTGGGAGAAACGCTGTACATAAATATTTCAAGCTGAAGCTCCTGCTTAAAGATTTTATTACTGCATATTTAAGTTTTTTTACTATAATTTCAAACATTGATAAACAACTGGTAAAGATTGAAGTTTTATTAGAATGCTAGACTAACTTGACTAAACTTGTTAGAATTTAATCCTGACAAAAACAGGAGTCGCTGTCAATCACGGTGCAAAATCAAGAGTCTGAAGGCCAACTCTATAAATCAATTTATGGCCTCTTTTCTGGCATACTCTCATGTCTCTAAATGGACCCTCTTTCCTCACATAAACAAGTGTTGAATGAATACATAACCGGGGCCTCTGTGTATCCAGGGATCTCATTACCAGTGCGTGTTTCATCATAACTCACATACTGGTGAAGGTTTAGGCAGAGACCACACAAGATGTCTTTTCACTATTTTGCTGTTACTGCCTCGCAGATTTAAAATGGAATATTGTAATTACTTTCCCACAGTGAAAACATATTCTCTTGTTCAGACCAATTTCAATCCATTCATTGCATCATCAGTAGATTTGCAAAGTGGAGCAAGTCACACATAATTGGGACGATTCTCCATAACCTGTTAAATTGCAAAAGAGGCACAGGGACACTATCCTATCCTCCCTGGTGTTAAATGTGTGTTTTTATGTGCATGCAGTATATAGAAAGAAGCATAGGCATTAAGCATTATGGCATTTAAGCAGAAAAATACTCATAAGGATAAAGTCCTAGAACTTTTGCAAAATTACCCTGCACATTACATATATACTTAATGTCAGATTTGCAGTATTATTCTGTGTTTTGTACCTCTATTACCTGGCCTTAGAGGCACATCCACATCCTCTAGCTCCAGTGATTAATGATCCATTTCCCGGACAATCCTATCACAGAATATTCTTAATAGCCTGACCCAGAATATAGACCATGGTGTCTTTGATGACCTGCATCATAAGGAAGGTGATCCATCCAATACAGGGGAAAGTTCTGCATCTCTTAGGGATGGTTTAAAGGTGAAGTCTCCACATATATTATCTGGCCGACAGTAGTCTGGTCAGTGTCCGCAAAGATGAAAGCTCAGGGTGACACTGGGAGGATTAGTGCTCATTGAATTATCTGCAGGAGTGAGTGATCAAACCTCCATGAATGGTAGGAAGAAAGACAGAAAGTACTTATCAGCAGGAAATATGGTTTCTGGGGCATAGTTACATTTAGCGGTAATGTCTAACCTGTGAAAACTCTGAACATTTATCTAAGATACCGTTGATATACTGAAGATGGAAACAAACTGCATGGTTAGGTACAATTTAATAGGTTATTCAGTCTTCATCAGTGGCTGTGACTCAGAAGATGTCAGATAAAAAATTAAACGTTGCATATATGAGTTTGCTCAGTTGCTATATGGTTATGTGTCATGGTTATGATCTATCATTAAATCATAGGTATTCATGTTAGTTGCTCAAAATAATAATTATAATAATTTTTCATGTACGGAGAAGCAAACAGTAAAAAGAATAAACAGCAG
The DNA here is from genome assembly GCA_026776945.1 of Isichthys henryi. Lineage (NCBI taxonomy): Eukaryota > Metazoa > Chordata > Actinopteri > Osteoglossiformes > Mormyridae > Isichthys > Isichthys henryi. Next base: position 22,100,281 of record JAODJX010000097.1, on the reverse strand, counting down.
CACACAAATGGACACTCTTGGCTTTTAAAAAGAATCAGAAATGTCAAAAGAAATGTTTGTGGTAGCCAGAAGAAATGAATGGTTGATAGAAGGTCCCTCAGGAGCTAACTGATCTCCCATCATTACTTTCCCATCAATAGGGTTGGATATATGTCTCCTCCAAGCTGCTAGTCAACAAATGTCATAACATAATCAAAGGTTAAGCTATTAGACGAACCTAGGAGATCATAATGTGCCCTGACGAACTGCTGCATATATAACAAAGATAAATTAATTTACTTAATAAATTAATGACATCTTATCTGAGTGGCCCATGATACTGAAAAAACACAAAACAAAATTAAGATTGCATTGTCTGAAGTAGGAAAAATGAATGCATATCTGAAGTTGTTCACTTGTCTTAACACTCACACACCATTTCTGATGACATTTAATTTGAATTTAACTGTCAGTCACTGTCACTTGGCATAAATTTGACTAGCAGTTTATTTCATAAATGTCTTAATATAATGCGGAATGAAATTTTAACATGGAAACAGAATTTCCCTGAAATCAGATACACTTTTCAGCTGAAAATGATGCAACAAGAATAAAAGGTGATTAATTGCTGAATAAAGGTTGCCAGAAAATCTTTTTTTATTAATAGTTTAAAGAGGCTCTGAAGTTGATGGGAAACCATTGCACCTGCTGATAATGGAATGACTGCATGATGCTTGGATTATGCAGTGTTCTGTTCTGGTATTAGCTGCTGAGGTGTTGGACCACCTTCCCTTCTCTGCAATGGGAAATACAGGAGAAATCAAGTGTTATGATCAAATGAGAGGAAGAAGAGCTAATGTCTATGTTCAGAGTATTTCTGTTGACTACAGTTCTGAAGACTGAACTAAATCTTCAATAAGCTTGAGCAAAAGTAGGGAAATGTCTATACTTACACACAGTAATTTATCTCACATAAAAACCCATTTCTAAAGATCTGCTGAATACCATCCATCCATCCATCCATCCAGTAACTGCTTGTCCTATTCAGGGTCACAGAGGGACCACATGCTATTCCAAAAGCTATGGGCACAAAGCAGGGAATAACACAGAGTGGGGTGTAAACCCATTGCAGCGCACACTCACACATTAAGTCATACATGCACACCTATGGGCAATTTTTAGATGGTGGGAGAGGGGAACCAGAACACCCAGATGAAAACCCATGACGACACAGGGAGAGCATGCAAACCCCACACACATAGAGGCATAGCAGAGACTCAAACTGCGGGGTGAGGCAACAATGCTAACCTCTGCAATGCCATGCTGCCCCCAATTAAATACCTTGCTAGGGATGTATCGATACCAAAAACTCATCATACGATAATTATCACGATATTAAAAAAGAAAAAACTCTTTAAATAATTAATAATCAACATGTTTATTTATAATGAGTTCTTCCTTTTAACATAAAGTGCTTTTGCTTTTCTTCATTAGTGAAATATCCAGTTATGACATGAAGCATTTGCCAGAATTTTCCTTCACAATGAATGACTGAACAATGCATGCAATTATAAAACAAAAACAAGCTGTCAGTAGTTCTTTTATAAAATATTAATTATTTCTGCAGCAGCTGGATCTTTAACCCAAAACACAATCTGCAATTCCGAAGTAATGTTTTCTGCCATTTTTCCGCTGGATTTGTTTTCACCACGTGAAATATAGGTCATGCCCATACATACTAATACGCTAAATAATGCGTGAAAACAGTGCACATGTAACACTTATGACCCTATTTTGGGTCCACTTAGTAGTGTTACTTGCCAGTTCTTGGTTCGATGGGAGTGGCAGGGGAAAAGATAATGGGTTCATTCGACTTCATGCAGCCACTTACAGCGCTGGCTTAAAGCAATGCATTCTGGTCCCAATGCAAGGCAACATGGTTAGATGTTTTTGTCCGACTTCAGCCGGCGCTGTAAAACGTCACCACGTGTCACCATGTCACATGGTACAAAAACTTTGCGAGAGCAAGACGACTTAAGACAGATCGTGCAGCGCTGTGGCTGCCCGAACTGCGATCCTGGCCTGATCTGTGAACGCATGCGCGACATCAGCTACCTAGTGTGGCAGTGAAGTTGTCGTTAAAGCAGGAAAAATGCGCGGTCAGACTTTCTTCCCAAATCTTACAAACTATAGGTGCGTTCAACTTGGGCTTAGGTCTGTCTGCAGCTGACGTGACATGGAGCGAGATCTGCAGTGGCTGCAGGGGTGGAGTATAAACTGACTGCAGCCAAGTCGGACAACTTCTACTCCTCATAGTGCGAGATCTGACTGCAATGGCAGCACTGCCAGAAGGGTGTAGATAAATCTATACAAATATCACCTGCATGCACATTACTTCTTTTACAATAACCAACTCCTGATCCAAACTTTTAGCAGTGAAAAAAATAAACTATTGTGTATAGTGGCCCTGTGTAAAAAGATAACGCATCAGAACTTCCTGGGATACAAACTTCATGCGCGTAACTAAACTTTTAAGCCAATAAGGGAAAGTTGTGTCGCCATGGAGGCGGTTCCAGTTTGTGCAGCTGGCTGAGAGCTGCTGCATGATCTGTCTTAAGTCGTCTTGCTCTCGCAAGGTTTTTGTACCATGTACCATAACATAAAAGACAGGAAATTGAATAATAAATTTACCAGAATGCTACTGCATAACCCTGTTACTTTACGGTCTTCGGAATTCTTTTGGAATTCCTAGTTTGAAAATATCAATTGGAATACGGCCTGGACTTTAAGCAACAAATATTGTGTAACTAACAAAGTAAAAGAAATTCAATAAAAAATTTTACACTTAATTTATAAATTTAAACAGTTACTGTAAAGAAATACAGAAATGAAATTTCTGATCTTTGCTCCTTTTGTGGTATCTGCACGGAAACCGTTCCGCACTTGTTTTATGATTGTTTCCCTGTCAAATACTTTTGGATTGAGATAGAACATCTGTTTGAAACATTGTCTGATTGTAAGATTTTTTGAGATAGTAAAGATATTCTATTCTGTTATGGGAAAAACAATATAAATAGTAATTAAGTCTTTATTTTAAATCTGTTTATTTTATATGGTAAATGTTACTGTATGTTCACAAATGCAAATGGACCTCAAAGAAGCCTAATATATGCTAGTTTAAATTGGAATTGAAAATTTATTTTAACACTTTAGATGGACTAATAAAAAACTGAAAAGCTGTAAAAACTATCAATTTATATTATGCCTTGAAGAATATTTTCAAATGACAAAGGATATGTACCCCTCTTTAAAGTGTAATTTGTATCTGTTATGCATCTTGCATTATGTTTGCATACTGTTAAAAAAAACAAAAATCTAACCATGATGCATTGCGTCAGGACCAGAATGCATTGCCTTAAGCCAGCGCTGTAAGCGGCTGCACGAAGTCCAACTCTATCTTAGGTCGAAAACTGGTTGGTGATCTCTCACTTAGGGACTGAACTGCATCATGTATCCCAAAACTATACAATCAAACGTATTTTAATCTATATCTGCTTGTTTCATACGATGCGAAATCGAGTTAGGTACCAGCGTATGTGTTATTATTGAATCTGTATAGTTTTCTTGCATAGAAGTTCCTGCATAGAAGTACTGGTGTTCGTGCCGCCGTGTCAAATTCGACATTGATCGATCCAATATTTAGGTTATTTTAATTTTTAATATCGTTGAAAATGTCTTTTACCATGTTGATGACTATGAAGTCAACTGTGTTGACTAATAAATTGCCATGCAATTTTTTTGAATTCTTTATTAAGTGCCTAAAAATTACAGTGGGTTTCATATTGATTATTAACAACAGCAGTCTTCATCAGGGACCATGTGCAGTGTGTTCTTGATGTGCTGTTCCTTGAGGTGAGATAATGGACTTTTTAGATTTTATATTACCCAGTGGACAATGTTTATAGCTCGGTTAGTTTTTTTGTACTTCTCAACCAATTGAGCGTGTCCCAGCAATTGATAGCCACAGGCAGAAACAACTCCAGTGGAAACACTGACACGCATAACAAATGCTTTATTTTGACCAGTAACATATTTCCTCGTCTTTCTCATTCATGATTTGCCCTACAGATCCGAAAGGCTGCCATATAAATGTACTATATTTACTTTTAGTGGCCTATTAGTTCTTTCACTGAAATACAATGACAACCTTATGATTTTTGTACAACAGTGTTTCATAATGTATTTTCATGCGTTTTGTTTAGTCCATCATCTGTACTCTAGCTCAGCTGACAGGTTTGTCCACACAGGAAGCAGGGAACTTGTTCCTTGCTGGTCCTCAGCACAGCAGAAAGTAGGAGTTGCAGGAAAAGACTTGCAAGGTTAAATGGTGCATGTAACATTGTTAACTGTGTACTTTTTTGTCTCTTCTAGTGAGATTGAAGACTTTGACCAGAGAATAACCTGTCAAATGAAAAAGGATGGTCTGCTGTAGGACTGTACATTTCTGTTATTGCTTTTCACTTTTCTAAGTGTTTTTTTCCCTTTCTCAAAAGAGAATTTTTACTTTACACTATTAGCAATAAATAATTTATATATAAAGCAAGTACTGACTACCGTCATACCGTCATTTTTGCTCTTCACTTATTCTTCACTTTCCACAATAAATGAGTTGCACACAACCTGAAGATAAATTGATCTTGAACTTATCACTGCTATCTGCACACTGACCTAATTTTTTATTATGTTCTTGTATTGTTTAAATATGCATTTCCAGTATTTCTTCTATTATTGTTTCATTACTTATATACATCTGAGCTATATACATAATGCACCATTTCAGGTTGGCACAGTGATAATTTTGTTTTGCTTACACTGTGAAGATCTTGATAACTTCTGAAAACATAAGCAGATTTAGGGAGGGCCACAGTTCCCTGCAGCTTAAATACAGCAAAGAAAATGTGAGAGGAACCAAGATTCTAAGAAGCAGTCCTGACAGAGTGAGACTTTTAAGCATGGATACTCGGTGTGAGTCAAAATATATGGGAAATACATTGTTAGTTAAATATACACAGCATACAAAACACTATATTGAAGACGCAGTCCACAAAAGGATCAACATCTACTTTTCAGTCTGTTTATTGGGAATATTGCAGTTGAACTTATTTTAGGTGAATATTTATCTGATTCATTTATTTATGTATATTGCAACAACTGAAACTGTTATCAGTGGCATTCAATATGTATGCAACCATTTAAACATTTTCTAAGCAGAAATTGTAGCATACACTTGCTTAGAATAAGACAGTCAACTGCATTCTATTTTTCTACAAATTTATGCATTATTGTCTGAACTTGTCTTAGTTGTGAGTAAAGCATTGATTACCAATTATGATGATCTTTCAAATATGTAATGTTGTTTTGTAACGTCAAAAATAATCACGAAGGCGTTTACAGAAGTTAGTGCATTGCACGTGCGCTCGCCTATCGGCTAAGCAGTCAGTATACCAGGGGTCTCCAACTCCGGTCCTGGAGAGCTGCTATCCAGTAAGTTTTCTATCCTACCTAACTTCTGATGAGCCACAACTGCCCCTAGTATTTACAGTACCTGGGAACTAGTGTGGCGCATTAGAAGCCAGGTACAGTAGGACAGAAAATCTATTGGTTAGTAGCTCTCCAGGACCAGAGCTGGAGACCCCTGCAGCATACAGAACAAATATTGACGTACAGTACACGGAAAACCAGTGTGCGCATGCGTTCACAGACTGGGCCAGGATCTCAGCTTGGGCAGCCACAAGCACCTGTCAGCCAGCTGCACAAACTGGAACTACCTCTGTGACGACATAACTTTGTCCTTATTGGCTGAAGATTTGTCATGTACATGACGTTTGTATCCTAGGCAGTTCCAATGCGTTATCTGCTATTTCTCCCGAAAAGCACATACTGTAAAGCAGTGAGAACTGGTTTTCAGTTAATTTACCTGGTAAAAAGCTGTAAAAGTTTGGCAAGTTTTGTTTTTACCGAATTCTACACCCTATGGCAGTACGCGCTGTAGCCAGCCTCAACCGCTTCTGCAAAAAAACAACCCGCGCTTTTCACGTTACTTCATGGCGTCACCTCACAATCTGCATACAATCGTCTTTTTTCTTAAAGATACAAATTACCGTTTTGTTAATATACTGTAAATGTGTTTTGTTTCCGTTTGGCCAATTTATAAATTATTGTAGTAATAGTTGTTTTGTAATGGATTTAATGACCTATTGTCATGTGGGTTACACACGGCCATTAGAGCACAAAGCATTTGTTAATGTAGTATGTATTGTCTGAGACGGAGCTTAAGCGAGTGAAATAACCACGTACGTGATATCTTGGTTGATATCGGAACAGTCCGACAACGATTTTGAGGTATTTTTATCGAGATATCACGATATTACGGTTATCATTACATCCATGTACCTTACCCAAAAAATAAAATTCAAAATATAAGTCAAAGTATTCAGCATTCTAATCTTAGTTAACCGTATGCTAAATAAACACATCATCATATTATACCTGTAAATGCTCTCACTATTAAAAGTACTGGCAGTCCCTGGTAAATGGAAGCAGATTTGTTTACAGTAAATACCAAACTGTCACTTTCATTCTTCCTTTGGATTCTTATCTGTTTCTGATGCACACAGACGAGACTTTGGTATACCAGTAATATAACCCCTTAAGTGTCAGGAAAAGTCTCTGCCTTGTCCGTCATTTCCCCGTTTGGCCAGCAGGTGTCGCTGACCATCCCATGTCCCCTGTGTTTCCTTAAGGTTTAGCACTCTTCTCTATTCCTCATGTTCCCCTGCTCTCTGTGCTGCCATGTGGCTCGATGGGCTAAGCAGGCAACTGAAAACTGTGAACTCTTTTGTGTGCTCAAGGCTAGCCACAGGACATAAATTAATTAAATTCATGAATTAATTAAAGACACCTTATCTGAGCGGCCAGCCTCAATGTTGGACATTTTGAGTTCTGTGAGCCTTATGTTAATCATGTTATCTTGTATATGTGCATTTCTATATCGTTTGTTCTTGGCTCTTAGATTCTTCTTACTGTATCTAGTCTTGCAGTACTGTTCTGTACCCTAGTGTTTGAGTCTGTAGTGATCGTTAAATACCCTCACCTGTTTCATGTTATTCCTAGTTCCCAGTGTTTAGTTAACTGTCAATGGCCCACATCTGTTCCTTCTCTAGAACTCAGTATTTCTGGATATATGTGCCTGCCATCGCCCTGTTCCTGTCGATCATTGTGCGTTTCTTGCCTGAATGTGCTGTTAACGGTTTCTCTGTGTTTACCTTATTTCTTCCCTGTGTTATTCCCCTGCGCTTCCTCGTGTGTGAGTTCTAACCTTTGTTCAGATTCCTCATGGTCCCTTTTGCTTCTTGTTCAATGGAGTTCTGTGTAATATGAAGCTCTCAGTGCTTGCAAGCTGCCAATTGGATTGCCATTTGCCTTGCCGAAACATTACAATGTGCAGCAAGAACCATTCTACTCATTACTTCCCTATTGCTGTCCAATCCACAAGACTGTTCCTTCATAATATTGAAGATAAAAGAGTTATACCTTCAGGCAGTTATAAAAGTGCCAGGATATATTTGTACATGCCTATCAAGAACAGCGCAGTAATGAATGACTGGCCTCCCTGACAGAATCAGACATAATCCATCCATCTTCTAGCTGTCTAAGTGTTTGCTTGTGCTATATTTCCACTATTATGAATTTCAAACAGTACTGTTGTGCTGTAATAGTGGTCACATGCCGCAATCCCAATCAAGTCCTTCGAGAGTCTGAGTGATCATAAAGTGATGTCAGCGTTCCAGCAATTGGTTTCTAAAAAAGAGGGTGGTAGTGGACATTGGAGTGCACTCTGGCCCCTTTCCAATTACATCTGCTCATCTCATATGTTCTGCTGCTTTGATTTAATTGCTGTCATTGCATTTAATGCTTTAATATTAGTACTAAACAAATAAGATCTGAGAAAACAGATTACTTGCTGAAAGGGCGACAGCCATGTCTCAAATCTTATACTATATACTTGCATTTTGCTTCCCCTTTACTATATACTTCCTAGTATAATATACAGCTGTGTTAGTATGCATATAGTATGTACTTATAGTTTTTTCCAATACAAAAATAGAAAAAATTGTGAAAATATGTTGTTCACAATATATGCGAAAAACCTATAAATCAAAACATTCCCAGGAAAAATGTACTGTGAACTTTTACAGTAAAACTGAAAGTTCACAGTAAAACTATAAACTTGTTTGACAGTTTTACTCTAAACTATTACAATAAATTGGCATGCTATTCCCAGTTCTACTGTGAAAGCTCACAGTAAATCTCTGAAACAAGTTTACGGTTTTAACATGAACCACGAACAGTGTCCCTTGTTTGACAGTTTTAGTATGAACTTTAACAGTTTGACCATGAATTATTTCACAATTCATGATTTTTTACAGTGAATTGGCACACTTTTCATGATTCTACTGTGAACTTTACAGTCAACTTCAGTTTCAGCTTAACAGTCCGTGTAACATAAAAGTTGATAAATGTGTTGGTAATGGGCTGGATGCCTTAAAACAAAACCAAATGATCTGTATAAATCAAATAGAAAATATCACATAAAATGATCATGTAGAGGAATCTCCAAATCATTCTATATGACTCAGCAAACCGTCATTAGGCCCAAATGGGCAGTAGGGATGGGCAATATTGTATCAGTTGCGATATACCAGCAAAACAATTCCCCGCAATAATAATTTGTAATCCTGTGACAATAAAGATGAACTCTAATTGATGATGTATATGTGTGTGTGATGCGCTCACAGCTTGCTGTAACAAGTATGGTGAACGGGGGAGCAGAAGCTGAGGAGGAGTTCATTGCTAAAAAAGGACCAACCTCGATCATCTGGAACTGGTTTGGTTACGGAAAATCTGACGTGGAGCAAACAACTGTAATGTGCAAAGTTGACAAAAAAAACAGTGCTTACACAGGATGGTAACACATCCAGTTTTTTCCACCACCTCAAAACAAACCGGAATATGAGGAAAGCCAGAAGATGGTGAGGAGACAGCAAGGTCAAGTAACGTTACAGTTAAGAAAACTTCTACTTAGACGAGAATTGCTGACACATTATCTCACTGCATTCCTTATGATAAGCAGAGAAATGATGGAAGGAATTGACAGAGGCGGTGGCATTTTGCTTGGCTAAAGAAATGTTGCTGCTCCAAAAAGATGGTGTTGCATTGGAATATTTTTTTTATTGTCATTTAAATCATTATCACAATAAATACCAGAAAATATTGTGATAACATGTATTGTGATAACAAAAGTCGAAATGGCCCATCCATAACGGGCAGCCTACAATAGCCCATTTGGGATACGCACATCGGGGCAGCTGCCCATAAAATCATTCATTCTTAAAATTACAAAACATAATTTATTTAATGGTACTATTTCAGCTTTTTTGTGTACCATAACAAAAATAAGATAATATCAAAGATGAAAACACCATAAAATGAGTATCAAATATCTATGACATAATAGCTTGTGGACACATCACCAAACAACATTTAAACTTAAAAACAAATCTCTTGAACTCACACAGGATTCCAAGTCCTTAAACTTGTATCCATAGACTTTAGGTAGAAATAGCTCATCCTCCTGCTGTTTACCTTTCTCCAAAGCAGAAATGAGCCTCTGCTTTCTTCCTCCAGATCGGTCTCTGGCATTGCGAAGCCATAGTTTAGCTGCATTTTCAATGGCAGAATCTTGTGGAGATGAATTTAACTTTGCTCTTCGTACTGCATCTATGAAATGAGAAATGAATAAAGGTTCTCAAGTAGTCAAACACGCAAAAAAAGAGTAAAAATTCACAATATAGGCTTTAAGCAAATTTAATCAAATGCTCTTTATGTTGAAAAGTACAAGGTTGCCAGATAAACTAAAATAAAAAACAAGCTGAAACACATTTTTACACATTACACGACTGATCAGCCATAGGGGGTCAAACACACTATAAGATCTTTCACCAGGAGAAATCGCTGATAAGTCTGTCTGGATTCCAAACTACGTTTTGTCACGAAATCACATATTTGAATGAGATCAGAATTAAACAAGTTACAAATTGTTTCAACACAGTACTCAAATGACAGCACGTGTGCTCCACATTTACAGATACGTCGGGGCTAAAATTGTGCAGATTCTGTCCCTCTTTTCAGTACTATTTTGTTTGTTTTTTTTATTTTTTTATATTCCCTCCATCACCACCCCTCTGCAGAGGACGGCTTTATTTTATTTATTTATTTATTTATTTGTTTTTTTCCTCAAGAGAAGGAGAGGGATAGAGAGGGGAAACAAGGAGAAGAAGGTGGATAGAGAGAGAGGGAGAGAAAAAAAGGAGGAAAAAAAACAGATAATCCACTTCAATACCTGCTGAAAAGAGAAAACAATAACCAACATCTGTACGAATCACAATGAACATTAAATGTTAAATGTTGTTGAACAGTACATATAACTAGTACTCATTACTATTTTGAAATACCCGTTGTACACCACTGTATAGTAAGACACAGCTAACAAGCTAACTGAATGGATCAGGTTGATAGCTTTCTGACAGGACCTTTCAAAATGTGGCACGCAAAATAGTCAAAATTTTTTCTTTAAGTGAAAATAAAATTAAAAATGTTAAATATGTGTAAATAGCTACCACAGCAACAATAAAAACCTTGTTACCCTTTGCCCTTTGATAATTCAGTTCTTGTCGGCCAATATTCCGTAGAAACCTTGTGAGAAAAAAAAAAAAAGTTGATGGTACTCTTAAAGGCACATGCGCATGGAAAACATCATTCAATCAAAATATTCAATCAAAAATAAGCATATTTTGGACTGTCAAATTTATTATAGAATAGGCAACTCAATTAAAATGAATTAATAAATTGCTAAATGCTCACTATTGAGAGGTCAGTCATTACATTGGCCCAGCACTGCCAATCCAAGATTGGGCCAATGAGGGAGCTCCTAACTTTGGTTGAATTTGCATATGCATATGCATGGCATGTCTGCAATTAACCCATTGTGGCCACTAGTAACAGCTCCCACGTTGGGTCACTGCAGGATCCATGTTGCCCCAATCCTGGCTACATGGGGCCAACATTGTGTGTTTGCTGGGAATGTATTTCGATCAGACCAAGTGAACCCACCACTTATTCTAGTGATGCCAATTGGGAACGTAAAATAAGTAGCAGCTGTAAAGGCCATGTTGAACAACATATGCATTTGATACTGCAGTAGAATATCAACCATATGCTTAAAGAATTAAATGTTTTTCAGACTGCAGTGTTGCAGAATATGCCATTCTAACATGAATTATCATTAACAGTCTTGTTCATTAAACCCTCCTGTACCATGACTTAAAATTGACTGGGTAATATTACCAACAACTCTTCCATTATGGAACTGATGGAACTGGCACATAGAAATACTCCTAGTTGACTGTAAACTAGCTACATGCCTTGCCAAACTATCAAAACCTCGCACTTTGACTATGAAATATATACAGTTAAATTGTAAACATCATGACTAAGCTGACTGTAAAAAACTGTGAAAACTGAACTTCATAGTGCAGTGGTATCATGTTTATAGTTGAACTATGAATTTCAGTGTCAGAATTATTAAACACCAGAAGAGGAAAAATTAGTTTACAGTTCTACTATGAAAGATCCATGGTCGAACTGTAAACTTCATAGTAGAATTATGTATAATTAAGGTTAAATTGTAAACTTCACAGTTTTACTGTTAACTTTCACAGTGTTTGATTTTCCTGAAACAAGAGTTCACAGTTCAACTATGAAAAGTTTATGGTTGAATCACAAACTTTATAGTAGAACTGTGAATAATTAAAGTTTAACTGTAAACTTCACAGTTTCACTGTAAACTTATCAGCTTTACTGTGAACTTTCATAGGGCATTTTTTCCTGGGTTCATTAAATTTACCTAGTATCTGTTCAGTCAATACACTGATGTCCTGTACTGTATATTACTGCAAGGCTGTGAAATTAATGCATTGCCTTGAATAGTTGCAAGTTTTATTGTCACATGGGGGAAAGGAGGCATAAGGGAATGATATAAGACAGCCTTGTTGCATCACTGTGGCACATTTGGTCTTCAAATGTGGCCTGAGAAGGATGCAGCCCCTGAATTCAATCCCAGCCATAGAGCATCATGCACCAGATGGGAAACTATGCACCAACATGGCAGATGACAGCATTTGCTTAGGCCGTGTCCGAATGTAATGTAATGTAATGACTGACCTCTATTTAACAATTTATTTATTCCTGTTCTGTTCAATCTTCGAAGAACATAGCCTACAAACACTACAGCTTTGCAGACTGCATCCTATGAATGATGAAGCCCCAGTGTGGATGCTACAGTGTTATGTGACATGCAACCCCCCTTTTCTTGGTTTGTGGGGTGGGGCGACGTTTGCTAGTTTTTGCCCGGGGTGCTTGATTAGCACACGCCAGCCATGGGTCAAGGTTAGGGTGGGGTAGGGGTTAGGGTTGTGTCAGTCATTGAAAAGCAACCCCGGATTTTACATTTTAAGTTTTAATTTGGTTGTAGTATTCTTTAGAATAAGCATTTTGTGTTACCTGAATATTGTGTAACCAAAAAGGTTACAAAAAATAAACCCGGGCAGAGAAAGTTGATGCAGTGAGCCGTCCTGAGCTAAATGTTCCTGATACGCAAAACATGATCTGTTTGTGAAATAGCAGTTTTTTTCCCGCGATCATTTATGCAGAACAGTGTTTTTGGTGTGACAGGAGCCTATCCACAAGATACAGAGCAGTGCACACGTGGATGAGATGGTGGTCCATCGCAGAACATGGAAACACTAACATAGTATGTACAATTTTATATTGTCCATTCATCTTCTTATATGGTTTTTGCACTGTGGGAGGAAACACACACACACTTTGTGGAAAAATGAAACCCGAAGTGCCCCCCGCCACACACACACACACACACAGAGCCATAGGCAGGCTTTAAACATCAGCCCTGGAGGTGTGACACTACGCTTATGCTGACTTATACACCCACATAACGTCTTTTCGTTTTTTCTTTTTTGGTCAACAAATAATTTATGTTAGCCCAAGGATTCCTAGTCTATATCAGGTGTCAACAGACATTATGCCTTTGAAGCATCAAATGCAATATATTTTTGGATCCCTTGGCCATGATAATGTTTCTTGGAATGCATAGTAAATTACTCCTAAATTGCAGATTTAATTAGTCTTTTGACCTTTCAAAGTGAATTTGGCATTAACCTGCAATTTAAGTTTTAGTTGGCATATGTTACAGTATAGAGTAATCTTTAAATGTGCATGCACACACACAGACACACACACACACATGCACGCACGCACGTACAGCACTCCCCCTGTATCCGTGAATGATATGTTCCAAGACCTACTACAAGTAGCTGAAACCACAGATGATAGAACCATCCATGGACCATTTATATACGTAATTTTCATGTATATATGTAAATTTCATTTACAAATTGCAATGTTTAATTGATAAGTTAAGCACAATATGACCTTTGCAACATTAAATACAGTAATAATAAAGTACATTGTATACATTGCTGCATAATTGCTCTCTCTCTCTGGAATTAATGAACAGGATTCTGATATTTTAGCCTAGCATAATTCTGAAAGCACGACAGAGTAATGATAAAATATCATGCATAAAGGAATGACAGAGCAATGAAATTTTTTTACACCACTCATAGGATGAAGGGAGAATAAAAACTACTGCAACAATTAAAAAGACACCTTGCTTTACTTAATATAATTTAAGTAAATATATATATATATACAGTACAGGCCAAAAGTTTGGACATACCTTCTCATTCAATGTGTTGTCTTTATTTTCATGACCATTGGTAGATTCTCACTGAAGGCATCAAAACTATGAATG
>JAODJX010000097.1:22050193-22085692 GCA_026776945.1 Isichthys henryi | reverse complement strand
CCCCCTCACATATACTAATGTGCCACAAACAGGAAGTTAATATCACCAACCATTCTCATTTTATTAAGGTGTATCCATATAAATGGCCCACCCTGTATATTGACATCGTTAAACTGCTTTCAGCACTGAGCAGATGATCTGTTGATGCCAGAAAACGAGGACACACTCGCGGCTACTTCATCCCATGCCTGCTTCACGTCGATAGGCCTCGGTGGAAAAGTGGTGATGTGGTAGACGATGTGCTGGTGCATTTTCATCTCGCACATGAGCACGTCGATCTATTTTGCCGGGCAAATACACCATCGTAATAGCAATCTGCCATATATCGTACGCTGCGGTCTTTTAAAGGTGAGGTGACACGCCCTTCCAAAAGTGCATTCCTTGTTATGCCCAAAAAACGCCTCTAAAGAATTAAGAGCGCTAGAACAACCTTTTTGAGCCTAACCCTGACTTAAAGTCAGTTGTCCGCTGTCAAAATAGCTATATGGATTTGGACACACCCATAAATGTTAGTTGCACTTTGTGTTTTACGCTGTGCGTTAGATCGTCAAAATAGAACGTCCAAACTACTTACACACTATCTACAGTTCTTAAGGAGTTTTAAAATGTTCATATGAAAGGCAATTGGCCTGTTATTTTTCTACATTTCATAATTTATATTCCCTATCAGGCTACAAATGGTTAAGCTCTTCTGCCAGCTCATCCCTCCTTGCCCGCGCTGTTGCCGGCATACACTCCATTGTTGGCATCGCCACATGCAGTTCAGCATCACATCTTCTAAAGTCCTGTAATGTGTCCTTAGTTATGTCCAACAGACATCCATCATGCATAGCAATGTTACGCAACATACATAGCACAAAGAATGCCGCGACTTTCTGGTGGCTGTATTGTAATGTTGAGGGGGAGATGGTGGCGCAGGAGGTAGTGCTATTGTTCGGCAACCGGAGGGTTGCAGGTTCGAGCTCTGGTTCTTCCTGACCCCGTCAAAGTGTCCTTGAGCAAGACACTGAACCCCAAATTGCTCCCAGTGAGCAGGTTGGCGCCTTGCATGGCAGCCTGCGCCACCGGTGTGTGAATGAGTGTGTGAATGGGTGAATGTGAGGCATAATATGTAAAGCGCTTTGGAAAAAGCGCTATATAAATGCAGTCCATTTACCATTAATGTTCTCCCTGACTTATGTAAATATCTGAAAAACAGGGTGTGAAATTTTCAGCAACCCAAATGTCCTTTCAGTTACAGTAAGTGCTTAATTCTCATAATGAATTCGAAAGATTTTTTAATGATATGCTTTGTTCTATACTTAATATTGTTTTTCTTTTGGTGCTTCATTAAACAGTATTATTACATGAAAGGACCAGACGTGCTCTATAATAAAACACATATAAATGAAATAAAATAAAATGAAAAAATTAGTGCACCTCTACTGCATACCTGTGTCAATAACAAGCATTGTACAGCTGCACATTTCTAATTAACACGCCAGCTACAGTAAATACCATGTAACAATGTGCCACTGACTTTAGATGTCCTTTTTGTTGTTCAAATGCAAAATGTAATTTCACTGGCTTAAATTAGCAACGCAGCGACAATACGCCTAGCCACGCCTCATTTAAAAAACACCTACAGACGGATAGCAGGCGCAAAATCATTTGCTATTTTGATGATGTGCGTGAAGGGCATCCTGGAATGAACTAACTCCTATGCATTTAACCCAATGTCAATGTGATGTCAAAAAGAAAGAAGAAAGAACTGCTCACCTCTTTGCAGCAGCTGAGGAACTGAAAAATCACTTCATCTTGAAATAAGTAATAAATATAAACTAATGGTTTACTCAGCAGCCAATTTGAGGTGCGTTTCCCAAAAGCATAGTTACTAATTACATTAGCAACAAGCGTGGCTGGAGCTATGCAAGTACGACGCAGGTGTTTCCTGAAACCGTACAGTAGTTCGAACTTCAGAGGTAACAATGTTGCAATCTTACATATTATGATCCATCGTTAATTGACACAGGTGAAGCAGTTTTTATGTACTTCTCTGTTCATGGGTATGATGTGCTTGGAGAGGACGCTGTTTACCCACCTTGTTTGTCCTTTATGTTGGAATTCATTACATAGATAAATATATATTTATGACTGCATGATTATGACATTGCAATATCACATTGGTGACCCATCACCACGAAAAGAGTCTTATGAATGTATTTCTACCAGTGCGACTTAAGACTCATTTCGTGGTCACATTGAGTAATATTGCAATATGGGCCTAAAACACGGGCAAATTAACAGCTAAAAATAATGAATTGCTTCATAATCATTGACCGGTTTTATTGTAATACGAAAAAATGAACAAAACACAAATTACCGGTGTTTGGATATGAACCCATAGAGTTGTATAAGTAAGAGAGCTGGTATATAAGGGCAGGTGTTATGTGCACCTTTCAGTCCCACTGAGCCACTAATAGACTATAGGAACAGGGTTACAGTTAAGAGTTTACAGTATAAGTGCTTATAGTGCGATTAAAATAAACGTAATTACAGATAGAGCTGATGTCACTAAATGCATTGTAGCCTAATACCTAACAGACCTATTTTTTTCCCTCTACAGGAAGCATTATATAAGTATAATATTATTTTGATGTTATTGCTATTTTTGAGTTTTTAATAATATTATTATTATACAGTATAATGCAATAAATCACCAGTAATAATGTAATATCGGCACTACTGTTGTATTTAGAAATAATATTATGAAGTCTGTGAGTTTTTGCAGGCGACCCGCTGTGAAAGCTAGACCGATCTACAAAATTTGTTCATTTTTGCACACGACCCACTATGAGAGTCAGACTAATCACCTCTGAAAACATTGTACTGTAGTTTGAACTACGGTGATTCTAACCTGGTTCAAACTACTGTAGTACTAACAAAGTATGATAGTTTTGGGAAACATTCTTCGAATGTTTGTTAGTTTGAAATAACATAGCATGATGCATCATTAATGCTAACTTCCGTTGTTGTTCAGAAAATGCACCCCAGTTTGGTTGTGTGCTGCATTGGATAGGTTTTCTTGTGCTGGATCTGTTTCAACTCTCTTGGTTTTCTAATTCTGTAATTTAGATTTGTTTGACTAGCACTCCGGTTTTGGCTTGACGTCTTGATTCCTCTTTGCTGGTGACTCAGCATTTATCTTGGGTATGTTTCCCAAAAGCAGAGCTGCTAGCAACTTACAGTACAGTACATAGTTGGAACCATGCAACTATGTTGCCAATGGGAACTTTTGGGAAATGTAGCCCTTGCTTAGCTGCCTCGGCTAGACCTTATGCAGCCAGCAGCCCTGGTGCTGTCAGCAGTGAGAACTTGGAAGCTGCTGAAGAAGAAAATAACCGATGAGCAGGTACGCAGTTTAGAGTGTGACCTTATGTCTGGGTGACCTGTTAATAAATGCATTTCTTAATGTCCCTTTGCTAGTTACTATACATCTTACAAAAATGAAGGAATTAATGGGTTACTACTTATTACCTGTACTTATTTAATAAGATTCAGCTCTAAATATCACGGACACAACATTAAAGACCTTGAACAGCCAGTGCTTTTCATAAGGAAATAAATATGTACTATAATTTGCATGCGACACATCAGAAATCGCTATTACGGATATTGTTTGCTCATTAACACTGATGAAGTAATGAGTTTAAGATGGCCTGTTTTAGAAAAAGAAATACGATTGATAGAACTACAGAAGTGTTGTATATCTGATACATCATCTTTTCATGGGCTTATAAGGCTATTCTGGATGATGTAGTAGAATATGCTTCAAGGCATGAGACTAAAATTGGCAATTTAAAATACAACGATGACAACACTATGTGGACCCAAAGATAGATCTCCGGGTCTTAATAGGATCTTTGGGACGGAAAGCAGTGATTTAGGCACTCATTAGGGAGTACTTCCACTGAACACAAATATTCCAGCACCACTGGTGTCTTAGGTGACTCCAGTGTTGAAGTATTAGTGCTGCCTAAATTTTATTATACCATATTCTACCATATTATTTATATTGTTTTCATTATTGGACAGTTTGTTTATAATATGTATTATAAATTTAATATTAATATAATAAATACATATTATAATTTCATTGCAACAGTCACAAGAGAGGCCATTAATATATAGAATAATTTATATTATATGCCTCATTTGTACGTCATTTTGGACAAATTGCCACGTGCTAAATAAAAATACATCAAGAAAATAAATTTATAAAACTGATATGTGAAGCATGGCTCTTTCTCGAATAACTTAAATAGCTGATATATTCAAACAGGTAGCACTAACTAGAAATTGTCTTATTAGCTGCACTTAAAGGATTTATGCAGCTTTTGCATTGCATGTGAAATTGCTTTTTTTACGGCTTTAAATTATTCTCCGTTACTGTCATACTTTGATCATTTTTAGGTATTGATTTATAATAGCGCCATCAAGCTCCAGGTTTCGAGGAATCTGTAGACCCTCCCCAAGAAATCGATAGATAAATTGTGTGTTAACCACTGATAAGGTTTTGCAGTATATTGCTTTCAGTTTAATTTATGTACATCTGCTCGATTAGTGAAGCGTTTGAGTGGCTCTTTGGGCATTCCAGCGAGGTCAATACTCAAGGAATCAAATAAGGCTGCTGGCTTCCCAGATGGGCTTTTATTTATTTCCCTTTGAGAGGAGAAGATGACACTATCAACAGCTGCCTGTGTGACCAAGACATTTTCCTCTTCCTTTTTGAAGAAATGTGGGGAAACATTGCAGCTCTCTGATAACAACTGAAGCAAGAAAATAATACTTTTGGGAACTGGTTTAGCAGACCATTGCTAAGAGCTGTACAGTTTATACTGGCCACCATCTCCACAAAGCTATCCAACAGTAACTGACTTTCTCTGAAAAGGTTTGCAGTGGCAGTTTTCTTGTTCACTTCCTTGTGAATCTTAGTCTCCTTAGATAATACTGTGCATGAGAGGATTTGCCTGCCCATTTTTGTACAGCTTGGCATCTATTACATATTTTTTATGGAATAAAGACATTAGGATTCAGTTATTTGCCAAAATATCTTAATTGCCATGAGCCTTTCTAAACAAAAGCTGAAGAAATTGTGGACATTGTGTTTGTTTCACTTTAAGTGATCCATTTTCTATACCTTATTCTCCTAAGCAGGGTTGTGGGGTCCTGAGGCTATCCTGGAAATTATGGGTGCAAGGCAGGCAATAATGTAGGATATGCTGCCAACCCATCGCAGAATTTAAGTGATAAGATCAAGGCAAAATTTCACCTGACAAAGCATCTCTAATTGCTATGAAATTTATTGGAAATCAAATCATATAGCAAGATTGACTATTGGATTGGTTGCAGGCACAGTGTCTGGGTGCAGGTTCCTACTTCTCTCATTTGATAATTTAGCCATTCTTTTCACACAACCAATTCTTTTGAAGATATATTTGACTATGTATTTAAAATTGCTGCCTTCTTTAATAAATATGAAACTCGTTCTTTAAGGTATTATAATCAATAAAAAATTATAATAATGATGACTATAATAATAATGATAATAATAATAATAAACAGTCACCTGAAGATCTATCATTGAATGCATAATTTTTCCCCTCACTAACACTTTCCACAAACCAGCCAAAACATGCTGTGAAACAACAATGTTAATGAATAGAAGACATTTTAAACTTTGGAAAACAATTAAGTGAGGTATGTGTCATGACCTGGGCATCCAGTCCTCATGTGGCCACGCCCCCTGATCATCCACGTGTGCTTCCCCGATTGTTGTTTCCTGTTTTTTTCGACTTGTCTTGTGTATATCAGTCCGCGTCTGAGTCAGTACCCCAGGTCTGTCATTAATGTTAGTACTGTACGTTGCTGTCTGCCTGGTCGCTCCAAATAAACCCTCATTTCCCGCAATCCTGCCTACCTGCCTCATCCTACCCTGCTTCCTGCTTGCTCGTCCACCCGCGATCGTCACAGTATGCAGATGAAAAAATGTTTAATGACCAATACTTTGAATGATAATTGAATTAATAATTAAGAGGTGCAACAATATTATGAAATTACAAAAATTGAGAATATAGACATGACCCACCATTAGATAAGATTTGTTCCATGTATCACACCTCAATGTGTTTTCGGTGTTCATAGGGTCAGGAGATCATAGTTGTGGTTTACACATTGTGTAAGTTACGATGTAGGTGCTAATAAGTTTAGATAGTTAGCCTAAGATTTAGTTAATTGAGCTCTTGTAAGATAAAAAAAAATAATGATTCTAATAAAATTCTGATGTCAATCCACAGTTTGGCAGAAGCAGTAAAAGAACATTTTGACGTAATTTTAGTAGACCTATAACTTTGATATTGTCTTATGGAATTCAATATTAATTCATATACTATTCATTCAGCATTGTCTCAAAACAATCAAACTATATAAATGTGTCATGCTGCTAATTTTCATATCTAATCACTTCTAACCATGAATTCCTAAGATATATACACCAACAGATTAGCAACCGTAAAGCATATATGGGGCATTGGTATCTGGCTCAGCTGGTTAAGCCTCTCTATCTGTGACCAGAAGGTTGCCAGTTTGAATCCCATGCTTGGCTGACTACACATATCCTCACTGGGCCTGGAACCTGGAAAATGTTTTGAAGGTGCTGAAAATACAATTCACCCTGTAAGCCCACCATGTGTCTTGCTACTGGGGGTGATCTCCATGGTCCCAACCTTTATGTTATTAAAAAAATGACGAATGCAATAGTGAAATACCTGCAGTTGATTTAGTCTTTTTGATAACATAAATCTTAAGTAATAATAGCAATGAAGAGAAGCTCAATAAGGCTGGTATACAAGATCCACACTCGTTACCAAGTTGTCTTTTCAACTATCTAGTTCACTCTCAGTCAATACAGGCACAAGCAGTTTAAAGCTTATAAAATTTTAGATGCAAATAAGTATTTTCTGGCTGGTCAAGTACATAGGACTGGCATATGGGAAATTCCCAGAAATGTTTGCTTCCTAATCATAGAAGGTGAGAGTTTTATCCTAATTATTAATACTGCAATGTAAAACAATTGTGTATATGACTATTTCAGTTTGATATCAGTCTAGGGCTGGGTGATAAAATATTTTCTCATGATTTTTTTCATATGAAATTATATTGATTATTACCACAATGCTATAATTCAAGTCATTATTTCTTCACATTAATACTCCATTTAAAGCATGCATTCTGCACAAATATAGTTAGGACCATAAATATTTGGACAAAGACAAAGTTCTTTCATTTTTATGTTCTGTACATTAACACCATAAATTTTAAAAGAAACAAGTCAGATGCAGTTGAAGTGCAAACTTTCAGCTTTAATTTAGTGGGTAGAACAAAATCATTGCATAAAAATGTGGGGAACTAAAGTAATTTTTCTACACAATCCCCTCCTTTCAGGGGCAAATAAGTAATTGGACAAATTAATATAACTGCAAATAAAATGTTCAATTCTAATACTCATTTGAAAATCCTTTGCAGGCAATGATTGCCTGAAGTCTTGAACTCATGGACATGACCAGACGCTGGGTTTCCTCCTTTTTAATTATCTGCCAGGCCTTTACTGCAGCAGCTTTCATTTGCTGTTTGTTTGAGGGTCTTTTTGTATGTAGTTTAGTCTTTAGCAAGTGAAATTCGTGCTCAGTGGGGTTGAGATCAGGTGACTGACTTGGCCATTCGAGAATATTCTACTTCTTTGCTCTAATAAAGTCCTGGGTTGCTTTTGCTGTGTGTTTTGGGTCGTTGTCCATCTGTATTATGAAACGCTGCCCAATCAATTTGGCTGCATTTGGCTGGATTTCAGCACACATGATGTCTCTGATTAACTCAGAAGACCCAGTGCCACTGGCAGCCATGCACGCCCAAGCCATCATACTGCCCCCACCATATTTTACAGGTGATGCGATGTTCTTTGGATCATAAGCTGTTCCAGCCCTTCTCCATACTTTTTTCTTTCCATCCGTCTGATACAGGTTGATCTTGGTTTCATCTGTTCAAAGAATCCTGTTCCAGAACTGTGCTGGATTTTTTAAATGTTTTTTTGCAAAGTCCAATCTAGCCTTTCTATTCTTAAGGCTTATGAGTGGCTTGCATCTTGCAGTGAACCCTCTGTATTTGCTTTCATGCAGTCTTCCCTTTATGGTGGACTTGGATATTGACACGCCTACCTCCTGGAGAGTGTTATTCACTTGGTTGGCTGTTACGAAGGGGTTTCTCTTTGCCATGGAAATGATTCTGCGATCATCCATCACTGTTGTCGTCCGTGGACATCCAGGCCTTTTTGCGTTGCTGAGTTCACCAAAGCTTTCTTTCTTTCTCAGGATGTACAAAACTGTGGATTTTGCCACTGCTAATGTTGTGGCAATTTCTTGAATTTTTTTTTTTCTGTTTTCACAGCCAGGGCGGCATGGTGGTGCAGTGGTTAGCACTGTTGCCTCACACCTCTGGGACCTGGGTTCGAGTCTCCACCTGGGTCGCATGCGTGCGGAGTTTGCATGTTCTCCCCATGTCATCGTGGATCGTTTCTCCAGTTTCCCCCCCACAGCCCAAAAACATGCTGAGGCTAATTGGAGTTGCTAAATTGCCCTTTTAAAAAGAGAGTGGCCTATGTTAACAAGCTGAAACTCCTAAACCCTTCATCGAGTTTGAATGTGGATCCCCTGAAATGAAATCTGAGAGCCTGCACTTTATATGCATACCCATTGTATAAGTTCAGTTGGAATATATATCAGTAAAATAGTAAAACTTGTGTCAGTGTCCAAATATATATTGACCTAACTGTACAGTATATGCGTAGGACATTTTTTTTACAAACACATTAAGCAGATAAACTGCTCTTTGAAAACTTGTGAAACGGATAAAGAATATTATTCTTTGTTCTCTGTGCATGTGTCAAACGGAAGGTGCCTGAGAGCAGTTTCGCTCTCAACTGTGCGGGCTCATCTGAATGTGGGCTATGAAAGCTAAGGAATTAAGCTTACATGTGCAAATGGCAAAAAGCGGCATTTTATTAACAAAACTGCCTTGATTTAATTAGTTGAATTGGTAGTATATCACATATGTTTCACTACAAGATTGACAAATTCTGCAAAGGTGTAAAGCTTGGGAGATCTGGGATACAGGTGCAAGAGGGGAAATCTAGTCTAGGTATGAGCTGGAGCTGGTAAGCCAAACAAATCTCTCCTGGGGAGCTGGGAAAGGCAGGTACACGTGCAGTTACTGGGAAGCAGAGACACACACTTGCGGGAATCATGCTCAACGGGCAGGGGACTGAGTATCGCAAGGACACAGAAGTACATGGTAGAAAACTCAGGCACTCGAGAGAAATTGGGAAGATAGAGGAACACTCAGTAATTGCACAGGGGGCAATTCCACACAATGGGTAGAGTGGTTTGAGTAGTTATACTGTATAGCACAGAAGAATCAGTACGGCACTGAGCTGATAGTATTCTGAGGAGATTGAACCAGACAGGGAACATGGTTGTGGTGCAGGCAGCAAATCAGAGCTGAGCCTTACATTTGGCACTAGTGTTGTAGTACTTGAGACTGGTTTTAGTCTTCAGACCACTTTTTTGCGGTCTCGGTCTTGTCTCAGTCTTGGACATATAAGACTCGAGGTTTTATTTCAAGACCAGTGAAGACCACTCATCAAAACACCTCAATATTTGTCACAAAGGCTTTACATTAAGCATATCTTCATAATGCATTCATAGAACATTCAGTGCACCTTCATAATGCATTCATAAACAGCATGCAAGTACACCTCAACATACATTAATAACAATTGGAAATTTTAGATCATTGTGGGCACACCACAGTACAACATGTCATGTCCTCTGCATTCAATCCATATGTGACATCACGACATAGCAGGGGACAGCTAATTCAGTGCCCAGGGAGCAGTGCTTAGGGGCTTGTCCAGGGTACCTCGCTGGTCACAGATTCGAACCTGCAATCTTTCAATTTACCAAGTGTAGTTCCCTAACCATTAAGCCATCACTGCCAACCTCAGTCAGTACATGATTATACAATTATAACGTTCCTTATAATTACAGTATATAATGTTTGTTATTAATGTATATTAACGTAGTCTCGCCCTGCCTTGGTCTTCGTCTTGTCTCGGTCTTGGTAAAGACCAGGTCTCGGTTTAGGTGTTCTTGACTATATCACTAGTTGGTGCCCTGTACTGCATAATTCCCTGCTTTGTGCCCATTGCTTCCTGGGTAGGTTCTGGACTCCCGCCACCCTGCACAGGACAATCTGTTAAGGAAGATGGATGGATGGCAATATTAAGAAGCTATAGTAAACAGTAGTCATTTTCTGTATCTTACTTGTAATTCCCAATTATATATAATCATTTATTAAAACCTTAGTTTCATGAAGAGTTGGTCCAAGTATCCATCAAGTACGAAAGCAAGCTGCCCTTAATTATTAGTAAATATTACATATTAGCAAAAAAAGAAAAAACTTCCACATCCTAAATGATAAGGAAATATGGTAAATAGCATTACATTTTGCAATATTCTGATGATGAGAAATAGCACTGACCCATAGCAGTTTATGATGGTTAACAATTCAAATTATGTGCTAATGAAGTAATGGTTTGGAGGTGATTATTCTTGCTCCCTAATTACATTTGCTTATTTAGCAGACATTTTTGCCCAAAGCAATATACAAGCTTGGGGTCAGAGAGCAGGGTCAGCCAGCCTTTCTGGAGCAGTTGGGGTTAAAGGCCTTATTCAAGGCTGCAGTGGTGATATTATTACTCTGCCAGACCAAAGAATTTGAATTTGCCAGCTTCCAGGCACCAATTCCTAACCTGTGGAGCTGCACAGCACTAAATTAGTATTTACCAATAGTTTTTTTATTGTAGACAAAACTCAAACTTCCAAACAGCCGGAAGAAAAGAATTTCTTATGTTTTTTAAGATATATAAGTGTTTTTTTACGTAGGCATCTTCATTCCCAACTGCATATTTATTTTCTTTGAATGCGTTAATGGTTAATAGCACCTGCAGAGACTATTAATTGAAAACTTAAATATGTTCTCTATCATCTGTTCATTCCAGCAAAAAAATTGGACACCTTGAACTGAGACTGCTCTCCTAGCAATTTCCAAAGCTCTCCCCTGCTTTACAGGTGCCTCTTGGGCAATCATGAACTCCAACTTCAGCCCTCTTGCTAAGCTTGGAGTCACAGGAATAGCCATGAAATGTAATGAATCCTCAGGTAAGTTCTACCAGGAGGTCTAGTAGAATGTTCTGCATGTAAAAATTTTCTCACAAGAATCCGCAGAAGGTCCTCTATTTTATTAATTTAATACTACTTTTTTGGGTTCTGTCATTTCTACCCATTTTAAATTCTACTCTTATAAAATGTGACTCTTATCCCCTTTCCCAGAATTGTAACATGTCTTGCCAACATCTGTTCCTGGATACTAGACCAGCACCTCCAACTTAATCTATCAAAAAATATTCCAGTCCATTATCCTGGAAGTTCACTACCACATAAGCTAATGGTGTCACGCCCTGCTCGTCCGGTCCTCTCGTGTGCCACGCCCTCTCATTAACCTCACGTGCAATCCCGATTGTTACCAGCTGATTCCTGTTTTTTCCATTGAGTCCTGTGTATTTCAGTCCACATTCGAATATGTTTCCCCAGTCTTGTCATTGAAGTCTCTCGTGCTGGCGACGTCCCGACGTGTTGTGCCTTGTCTGCCTGTTTTGCCCTAATAAACCCCTCATTCCTGGATTTCTGTTTCCCAACCCTGATTCTCCGCTCCTTGCATGAGCTGCGAATGTGACAAATGATGACAAAATGAGAGCTGTCAAAAGTATTTTATCATCAGTGATAAAAAGCTTACTTTCTTCTGTAACATACAATATTTGACAAAAGGTGACCATCAAACCTATTCGGTTAATCCAAAATGGTTTGTATTCAACCTCATTATGTTTGCATAGTCTGCATCTATTGCCTACCAGTTGGAGGTCATGAGACCTCACATTAAACCTAAAGAATCAAAACATCACCCGTTTTCAGCCTTTACTCTCTACCCCACCTGAACTCCTGATGATTTAATAATGCATATTCTGACATTCTGTTGTACCAAACTGAGTCACATATTAACCTTATGCTTTTTGGGGAAAATGCTATGCAAAATCCATATACTGTACTTACTGTTTGTTTCTGGGGAATATTTCTAAACGGGGTTAAAGAGCTCTTTATATGAAAATTATGGCAATGTTTAATGTTTACCTGTTCTCATTTTAGATTATTTCATGTTCTTCTGTATAAAATGGTCATTATGCAGAGTAAATCTTTTGCACTATTGGACCCTGTAATATACATTAATGGAAATATGCATTGTTTCTTGATAACAGATGGTTGTGCATTGGCTTGCAAGTTTGGGCACCCTTGCTTCTTTTAATTGTTTTGATATTTTGTACCTTTGATTGATGGAAATAAACATGTTAATCCTGCTAAAAATATTAAAGATATGTGTCATCTTTAATTTATGCCTTTTGGTGAGCCAGACATTTTAAGCAAGGGTACCCAAACTTTTGCATTCCATTGTATCTATATATTTCAGACCACAGGTTTCATCCATTGAGCAATCCATCCAGTACAGGATTTTGGGGCGATCCTGGGGCCTATCACAGACAGCATAGGGCACAAGGCTGGGGAACAGCATGGATGGAATACGAACAATTTTTGTTTGCTTAATAATGCATGTAAGAATATAAGTAGACGTTCATGCTGTAAGTATGTTTTATTGAATTGATTGTTGTAAAATTCACTTGAAGGATTTCACCGTAACCTATTTTTCACTGTCTCTAGTTATAAAATAATAACCAGGGAATAATACATCTTGAACATTCCTTGGAGAAATGACAGACAAAGAAACTCAGATGGTCTATTGGAATGAGGATTTCTTAAAAAGTTTTAAAATGTATCTATCCATCACCCTTATTAAGCGAGCCATGAGCAGTCATATTGCTGAGGTTATCAAATCCACGTTATCACTGAGTAATACGGAAGGGCAGGTGTTCCATTTTCCTTTAAACTGCATCCATTCCTTATCACTCCTTATCACATAGGAGTTCCAAGAAGACAATAATTTGTACCTATCAATGGAACAGAATTTTCTTTCATAACATATTGTTTTATTTGAAAGGTTGATGAATAGATTAGTCCAAGAAGATGCTGTAAGAACATTTATCTGCATGTTTTTGACTTAGACTAGTAATCAGTACAATAAGATTTATTTCATAGGGAGACAGCAATTGACACTTCCATTACAAATGAAATGAATTATAACTGATTCATTTTACATTGTTAATGAGACTTTAACAGTCATCCGAGTTGGTTGTGATCATAGTTGTGTAGCTATAAAACTGCTACTGCTGTAAGTAAAAGTCTCTAGTGGGAGCTATGCCAGTATTTTCTAGAGATTAGCAGTGGGAGATGAGTGCATTATGCCTAGCCTTTATGCACAATGTGATTTGCAGGGCAAGGCATAACCTGACACCTGTGTAACTTGAGAAAACATTCCGTAAAGGTCCTTCCTGAGGCACAGGGCAGGGTTA
This sequence comes from Isichthys henryi, assembly GCA_026776945.1. Classification (NCBI taxonomy): domain Eukaryota; kingdom Metazoa; phylum Chordata; class Actinopteri; order Osteoglossiformes; family Mormyridae; genus Isichthys; species Isichthys henryi. The sequence continues at coordinate 22,072,026 of JAODJX010000097.1, read as the reverse complement.
CGAGCATCCATGCACAAACAAAAACTGCAGAATAATATGTTGCTATGTAGGTAGTACATGATCCATTTGCCTTTTATTCATAACATTAAAATCCATAAGCATGATATTAATATATTAGTATGTTATTATATGGTTATTATACACTTTATTATACACACAGTTCATTTGGTCAGTCAAGCTTGATTTCCTCTCAGTTCAATTTGATTAATAGCATTTTTTTATAAGACCATTAAACTGAATCATTTATGAGACGAAAGCACTTGCTCCATGAAGACACACATTTGATTGAGCATATTAGGTAAATATACATCCCAGTATGTGTTACTACAAGATATGAGAGAAAAATATCATTACCATATTTTATGTGGGGAAAAATCTGACTTTTGAAATGCTGCCTTAAATAATATTATTTTCTTTAAAAATGCTTATTCAGACATTTTGATACACATGTGCAACACTTCGGATAATTTCCTTAGCTCTAGCCCAATATGTGATTGCTGACGAGTCAAGAGTGACAGACATCATTAAAAAAAAAAAAAAAAAAATGGAACATATTTTAAAGTGAAAATAATTTGCAATTGAATTTTTATTCTTAAATTTCCTTTCCTCTGTTTTTCAATTCTTGTTCTGATTTCCTGAGCACTGAATAATATTCTTGCAGTAGGATTGCACTGTGTAAACTCTTACATTTCAGAAACTGAACTGAAACCTATTAGCTGTGAGTCAAAAAAAGAAATAATTCTGTGCTTCAGTTTAGATATGTTAACTGTGTACTGTTAAGAAATAAATATATATTGATGTTTTTTGGTCATGTGAGGGTTTATGTAGTACAGTGGTTACGTTACCGAGTTAAACACATTGTAATATATCTGGGGGTTCCATTAGTACTATAGACATAATATAAACTTTTTTTAAAAAATATATGTATATGTTTAATATTTTATTTTAAACTGCAGTTTAATCAATATTTAAATTAACATCTGTTGAATCGTTTTATTCAGTGTCGATGATCTGCTTCCAGTACTGCATGCAACTTACTGCAGCGGTAGGTTTACAAACAGAAATATAAAATTTCTGGAAATACTAAATAGAATACATTAGACAATTCCACAGCATATGTGTCTTACGGTTGACTGTACAGCACTGCTTTGTGATGTAAAAGGTGGGTTTCTGGCATTCAGATGCTCTCAAGGGCAACGAGAGCTTCTGTGGATTGATCTGATTCCTTGCAGTACCAGCAGACTGACTCGACACACCTGAGTAACAAAACATGGGGTGCCACAGTGAGCCGAATCAATCTCGCACGGCCAAGGCAGAGGCATCGAAGCCAGGGCCACCATTGACAAACATTACACCAATATTGATTGTCTCACGTTGTGCAGAATTCAGAGACAGTTACCACATAATGCACTGTAAATGAAAAGCGATAGTATGATCATTAAATGACACTCTGAGTATTCTTAACCAGTGCAAATATGAAATACGCAATTACACATTTCAGTCTTAAATGACATGCCTCAAATGAAATGCACATTTAACCCCATCATTGCCTTTCTAATAGAATAACAGTTGACAAAGCAATGTTGTTCTTTTCTTGGAATTCATTATGTTCAAGAAGCAAATCACTTATTAAGGACACTTAGCATGAACTGTTGCACATTTTTGCCTCGATTTTTGTACCCCTAAATATTTTGAAAATGAAATACAAAATAATCTTTCATTTACAAATATTATTTACAATTATGGATGCCACTATGGCCACTGAAATTACAGTGCAGATTACAGGTTTGCTTTTGACATGGACCGTTTGTGTGGTGAGGGATGATGGTCAGATTCTTTGCATCATGGAAAATCGTGGGCCAATTGGCAGTGCTGAAAGTCTTGCAGGCCTGAGAAACACTCACTGCCTTTCCTCTTGCTCCCACTGAAAGTTCTGCCCTGTCATTTGATAAAACATCATATTAAAGGGTTTGTAAAACTTGTGTAGTCTGTATATCACATCGGAGTCTATTTTGGGATGAGTTCTGCCCTTGGACTTGCCGAGACACCGTGGTGCACTGCTGTCCTCTGGTTTCTTCAAGCATGGGAATCCCTTGGTTTTGTTGAAATAGAAATGTTTATCTGTCACGATGCGCTTCAGTCCAAGGAAGTCCTGCACTTTGCCCAGTTCCCCACCTGGATCAACAATAAGCCTCTCTCCACTGACGAAGTGTATCTGGGACAGTGGAAAATACTGCATCCAGCTTTCCAGGTGCAGTGCATATATTCCAATTCTCAGGGCACTCCACGAAGCATCAATCAGACCCAGTGTCCTGTTCTTAAAAGCCAGGACCTCAAAGGTCGGGATCTCTGGTCTCTTGGAGAGAGTCTGCGTGTAGTCGGATATGGCTCTAGTCACAGGGTTGCGGACCACGATAATGAGTTTGGTGTCTTTTGCCATAGAATGGATGCGTTTGGGGGCACTGTTAGTCACAAAGTAGCTGGGTGTCTTCTCCATGGTAATCTGGCCCTCCAGTGTCGATGGCATCAGGTCCCTGAAGAGACAAACGTTTGCAGCTAAGATCACCACTGGCAATAAAAAGCAACATTGATTGAAAAAAAAAAAAATAGTTATATTCTGCCTTTTAGATGTTAGACAACTCTAAAAATCATAAGGCTTAAAAAAAATACAACAGTTACAATCAAAAGATATAATGTAATTTCACTGATAGCATTTTTATCTCTGGAGACAGATATAAGAGATGAGCAATAAAGCAGCAGAAGATGTTATCTGTGTCAGAAAACAAGCAGTGATTTAGAAATTTCAGTAATGAGTTCACAGTATATCATGAGGCATCCTCTGTGGGGGCATTTATAATTACTTTAAGGGAATCAAACTTTCCCTGCTCTGATATACCAGCAAGGCTTTATTCCTTCGCATAACATCACTGACTTTCATTTATGGAGAAAACAATGTTTCTCCACCCTCTGTTTTAAAAGTGGTGTAGATTAAAACACATTTTTCGATTAATTATAAAATGCTCTTTATTTGCATTTCAATTAACACTCTCTATCGGAAAGATGTGTTCAAAAAGAAACCTGTCAATCTTTGGTGTGCTATTTTTAAACTTCTGTAAGAAGTAGATATCCTGACAGATGTACTGGCAAGTGTAACTTCTATTATCTAAATGCAAATGAGTAACAAACACGACTTTTTGAAACATCAGAACCATGACTGTATTACTCTCCTTTCAAAAGATAACTGTTATTTTGTAGCCATGTGTGTCTGATATGCTGCATTTTTCAGACAAAGGTTACTGGGGGAAAAAAACAAATATTTAAATATATTTTCATGAAAGGCTGCAATGAAAGTAATGGTCTGTACTCACGTTTTTTTTTCTTCAGTTTTTGTTCTTTTGAACCTTTGATCATTTAAATTCAGGAATGTTTTTGCATAATTCCCTGACATGCATCACCCTGAGAAGCCCACTGCCCACAACAGCACATAATGGAATGGAAGCTATAAAGCAATTTCATCTATTTCCAATGAGTATTTGTTGTCTAACATTGAATACGAAGGGGTTTTTTTTTCATCAGAATGACCCCCCACCACCAAACACAAATTGACACACATGTGCAACCAAGCCACTACCTTTCTTGTATCCAACAGCTGCTACTCTAAGAAACTACAGAAAAAAGCTGTGCCTCCATAACACACACACATATATATGCTGGAAATTGTCCAGGACAGGACAACAAAACTAATGGCAAGAATTTGCAAGATGAAAGTAGGAGCACACAGCAAATATTGTATGTGTGAATATGTACTATTTGCTGCATCGCTAATTCCCAGCCCTACCCCCACCCCACCACAGTCTGCATGCCTTTTTGGGGTTAGGGAGAACCTGCTGCCACTGCTACTGATACAAATTCTAGGGGAAACGCTAATGACTGGAGTGCTTCCCCTCTCACTTCAGGCCTGCGCCTCCTCACTGCAAAAATTTACAGCTGAAAATCTCATTCTCATTTCTTGTTTCTAAAGTCTTCATTAACTGTCTATTTGGAGGCCAAATGTAAATTTAGATACTTCAAAGTTTATTGCTTACAAGGACTAAACAATGCAGCAGGTCAGCTACTTTCAAACAACAGGCTTTTTTTCTGCTATAGAGTGACACCGATGGAAAATTCTTTGTGTGTTTTGAGTGAGTCTCTCGAAACGAAATGGCCCTCGATTTGTGTGAGTGAAGAGAGCACTAGTGAGTAAAAATATCAGGGTATGGCTTCATCCTGATCCATCCTGACCACAGATTACATTGACGTTTTGTCTAAACCTCAGGGGCATTAATGTGTCAAGTGAGCAATTTCTTGGGCCATTCGGGAGCCTCAAGTGTGACTCAAGTTTCCTTAGTGAAGGAAATCAGGAATAACAGCAACTGAAGACGTACTGGAGAGGGCTGGAGTGAAGCCAGAACTGCCAGTGATGTTGGCATCACTTTGCAAGAAACACGTACGCTGTCTGTAAAACGTGGCATGCCATTGGACAGTTCATTGCAGCTTATCAAATCACCTAGAAATATCAAATTACCTAGGAAAAAAATACTCTTGGTATACCTCACAAGTATACAACCTATAAAATAAGAACCATTTTTGAGATATACTTAAGCTGTAGGAATAAAAGCAGCAGTAAAATAACAAAGGAAATACAAATAAACAAATCCACCATTTTCGGATTAATACTTAGTAAAGCTTTTTTTTTACATGTGCATTTTAAATACAATTCCATCCATGCATCTCCTACATGCTTATCTTCGTCAAGGGCATGTTTGGTTTTAATTTTTTAATTTAAACTTTCCATTCAGCATTAAAAATTAAAAACTGCACTGAAAGAGAATTCAATATTGGAATACTCTTTCAAAACACTCCGGCATGGTGAAAATAAAATACAAAACAGGTAGTTAAATATGAATGACAATGCATACCGTTTGGATCTGAAATGATCCAGGAGAAAGGCAGTCGGTTTTAGAGCATGCTTACTGTTACCTAACTAAATGGCAAAGATTCTGAGATGAACACTTTATAAATATTGTACATTATGCAACCAGCAGGTGGAAAAAATGCACTTTGAAATCCCTGCTTGCCATATTTCGGTACTTAGCTTTACAGCAAAATGAAAAAGACAGATTCCTAGTATGTTAAAAATTGAGCATTTTAATGACACAAGCAAGCTTATCACTGCCTTTTAAAATCGACTCGAGGTAAAAGAATGAAATGTCTGCAATGAATATGTCCAAGAGCTTTGAGACCTTCCATAAATACCAGCTCTCCAAATCCGCATCCTGGCACCTTCTCCAGAGAGAAGGACCAACTGTATATGGATGAGCAGTTGCTGTGTGAGCTCCAAAAACTGCTGGCCAATTTTCCTCTTTCTGCCCATATTTCCACATTAGCCACAATGCCTGGGTAATTATTTTATCTAGGACCGGGCAGGTTGCCCAACTCAGCATGCAACCACCTGAGGAGACCTTGAAATAGAGATTGAATACAGTTGAAATGAGCATGACTGCTTATTACACATACTGAAATGCTCTTTTAAAAATATTTACTGTGCTCCCATACTTTTCACGGTTTACCTTCCAATCTGAATGTGTTTCAAAGGAAAGCTTCAGCTATGGTCATGCTGTCAGAGCAGTGAATGAGTAGTCGTCAGTGGTAGGCTGCATCAGATGAGTGATCAGGCTAATTTGTGTCACAGTTCTTCTCACAGACCAGCTGGTGTGAGAATCTTAGCGACTGCTCTGTTGACAGGGTGGACTGTGTTTGCCCAAAACAGCAGTGCTGAAATAAATGCTTGTGCTTCTCCCCCTTGGCGTGGTTACAGTAGGCAAACTGGGCCCCTAGCTGGCCATTATATCTGATGCAAACATCATCTACCCTCTGGCAAAACCAAAAGCAGGCCACACTAGTAATGGAAAGGCAGTGCGCTATAATAGAAGTTGTGGTTCTGTTCAAACGAAAAGTGATCCAAAATTTCGACTGCAGAAATATTAGCCTTAAATTGAGTGATACAGAAGGGGGGTTAATATCAAGTCTAAATATTTTACATTTATGGTCCTACTCATTATTATATGTTGGACACGTAGAACAGTTTAATTTAGCACACCTTCTCTTTATTGGCATCCTCTATTGCGAAAACCATCATTTTAAATCGGCCAGTTATTATTGCGGAGATATATTGGCAACATGTTATTTAAGAAATGACAGCTGGTCCGATAGTCTTTTGTTTACGCTGATTTTTTAAAAATTTCTCAGTAGACATTCTCAGTGTGGGATCCTTTTCTTTCTTGTTGAAAATTTTTATTAGGTCCTATTTGAAAAGCCCGGTAACGTAACTATAAAAATGACATAAGACAGAAAACTCAAAACATTTGGAGCGAATATAGAATCTCGGAATTCTGAAGGGAGCCTGGAACAGGATAATAGTCGTAATAAGCAGCCTTTTAATGTGGTGTATCGTCCTTGAAGACCAAACTTTCAAGGTTGTTGATTACCAAGCAGAACTGGAACAAAATAGAAGAAACGACAGCAGGGAAATTTCTTTCCAAGGCTCCCACTCAGATTTTCGGCCTGGTTTCCTTAATATGTCAAATTGTTCCTTTGGGGGTTCAGGTTGGCATCATGAAAACATCTCATCCACAAAATAATTTCGAACGGCAGTATTTTATCCCTCGATAACCAATAAAATGACAGAAAATATTCATGCACATACTTTTAAACTTGCCATGCAACACTGTCTACTGCTCTTTTACAACCAGAGCCTTTGTTTTAAAACACTAACTCTTAAATGAAGCCCTATCGCTTCTGTGGTTGAACTGAAATTAGTCATGGCTATAGACCAACAGCGTCTTTTCATGAATGTTGATGGGGTTTTAAGGTGAAAGGAGAAAAAAAAATGTTCTTTTGTTTATGATTATAAACAAAACAATTACTTGCATAAAGCTCTGATGGAAAGCTTTCAGAATTATAAATAAAAAGTTAATTGTGCAGCCACAACAAGTAAATTAGGGCCCATAAACAGCACTGATGAACATAACCTACTGGAGTCCGTAGGTTTTTTTATAATTATTATTATTTTTAAGATTAAGACTACTCTTTCGTTCTGCTTTGACGCATTTGCAACTAATTACCCATGAACACAGCAAAGACGCTAAATAAAGACCTCGGTGCATTTGACAGGACAGACAGCGGATAGCTTCCACCACAGCAAAGGTTGAACATCTGGACATAAATTGGCAAGAGATAAAACTACATTCTCACTCAGAAGCACAAAGACAAAGCTCAAGCTGAAAAATACATCCAAAATATATAAACAGAGTGTTTAAAGCATGTGAGCATGTTAGGTGCACCTAATGAAAAATATTTTCATTTGTAAAATCCATATATTTTAAGTAACATGCTAATGCTGTTAGTTTAATATGTACTTAACAGTTTGTGATTTAAAAGCCAAACTAATATAGATATTAAAAAGTATAGAATATAATAATCCTCTGATCCTATTTCTGAGAGAAATTGCAGTGCCCTGTGTGGTGAGTTAAATTATTATTATTTGGGGTTTATATGGTTTAATTCATTATCACCAGGTTAAATTAATAGATCGTGCACATTAACATAACATTTCATCAGTAATTTGGTCCCAAATGTGTAAACAGATCTTCAGAAATATGAGAATGAACATCAGCAAAAAATATATTTTTTTAACTGTTAGCTATCTACACATAATCCCAATGCAGTGAATCGTCTGTCAATCTTGAGACTCTACTGCTATTATCAGATAACCAACATGATGTAAATATCATTAAAATCAACTCATCTTTGAAACAGAAATTACACAGCAGTTGAATAAAAAAAAGTACCAGTATTCTGATGAAGCATCCTAAGAAATACATGAATTGAGAGAAAGATTTTATTGACAATACTTGTATTTTCCATTCCTGGAGTCCCTGTGAATGTCACACTAAATTTTGCTAATTAAAACAGTGTGTGGGGTTTAATCATTGGTGTATTGACCTAGGTGGGTAATGCTACACTTCAGAATGTTAGAAGTTTGTTTTCACAAAAGGTGCCAAATGGACACATACTGTTACTATAAAATATATTTTCCCCACCCTCGTCATTTAACAGTCCTTCTTTAAGGTGAGTCATAATACTGTATATACAGCCAAAAATCCATGACATTTGACCCCGAGTATTAAAAAATGTTGTTTACCTCGTATAAAAACAAAGTTGGCTTTTCATGAACTGGACTCATCGTTATCCCTTCATGGGACACCATAAAATATACTGATTCCAAAGCAACTGTGAATTAGGCAGTTCAATGATAATGTTATATTGTCGTTTGGACAAAGACGTCATTGTACCATACTATATATTAATAAGTCTGAGAAAAACAGATAAATGGAATATTTACCATGAATTCTAACTAAGGGTTTAGTGAAAATACAGCTCAATTACAAAAGATAATTAAGACATCAATATGAGCTACATGTCTGTGTAGGTAGTTGGGATATTCTTTTCACTGTGCTTTGAAAAATGGGTAAATTAGCAAAGATAATTTTCATGTTGTAATTATGAACTGTCTACAGTATCTAACCACCTTCCATACCAAGGTGAAGGTGATGAGACCTCCAAGTCCTAAATCCACTGGTCGTGTCTGTGGAGATTCCGTGTTCTCTCCATGTTGTGTTCTACCTGCGTTGTTCTTCTAGCTAATGCCCTAAACTGCCCGGGGTGGGCTGTAGGTCTGCCTATGACCAATGGCTGGATGGATGGATGGTTGGTATTAGCTAAGTCTGGGTAGCCTGAATCACTTACAGTATCTGGGAAGATAAATGCATTAATACACAAGCATTGTTATGTAGCACATAAATGCAATCCATATTTATTTATACATTTAAGCTTCAGCTTCCAACTTTATCCTTCTCATCTTTAATTTAATTTCATGTCACGGTGTTCCAGCATTTTGAATCCGATTTTTCCTCCACTGCTGACTGAAGCAAAGGCATTTCCTTGAAGTACAGCCTCTTGTTGACTTTCTTCAGAAAAGAGAAGTGTGTTTCAAGCTCAGATTAAAGAACAAAACCTCTCCCTTTTAAGGTTCTTATTTTTAACAAAAAAATAAACAAAACTTTGTATCACCTTTTCTGTCACGGTTTTGTACGCCCTACATTTGTTTATCCTGTTGATAACGTGTTTTCTCCTGAGTAATACTGGTAATAATAAAGAAAGCATTTCAATATAAGAAAACTTTGAGCATTTAATTACATTATGGCACCGGTGATATTTATTGAATGTTTTTAGTGTTTGTTTGACTGGTAGTGCTCATAACTTTCTGGTTTCAGCTAAATGCATGTACTCCTTGCATAAATATGAGAAGGACGTCTTCAAGCCAAGCCTCATAAATCTTCAGAAATGAAAAGATTTTTCTTTGCATGGACTACGAGAACTTTCCAGCATACTGTAGCTCTTAAGTTATACATCAACAATGAAATATTAATATGGGTAATACTGTAAGCTTTCTGAAATAAATGTTTGATTATACTACAAAACAATATTTCCAGATAAACACAGATAAAATAAGATAATATAGAATCTTCCTCATTCATATAAAAAGGTATTAAGAGATGAAATATCCATTCTTTCACAAGTCCAGTAAGAACCACTCACTTTGCTCTCACCCACATTGTGTTGTAAATGGTGTTAAGAGAACATACTGACAAAGCAGAAATAAGTGAAAATGCAGAGCCTTTTTTCCAAGAATGAAAGGTTAAGGCACTGGTGAAGGACAAATCTATTCAGACTGAGCTGAAACCTTCAGTACTCACCGAAGTTCTAGGAAAAATTACTGAAAAAGACTATGCAAATCCAACAGACTATTATGAGAAACATATTAAATATTTACATTTTTCATCTGTATTGTCCTTCAGTTTAAAACCCTAAGAAAATGGTGAAAGACTATTTGTTTTTAGTTTGTGCTTAAAATTCCTGTATTCCGATTTGCATTCTACATAGACAAGAAAGTAATAAAATGTTTTAAAATCCTTTTTGTAGCTTTTGCCAGTAAATCTAGCGTGACAAAGCTGCCTTGACGTAAATATCATGCAATAGAAGAAAAATAGTCAGTGTTACTGAAAGTAAATTTACCATTGTCAGCTGGGGAGGCTAAGACCTGATTTTGCAAACTATCATGAAGTATTTCTTTGCAGGAAATAAGACATATCTTCAGGCGCTGATGGATGAGACTGTCGTTTTTCAGTCCCATGCTGTACATTCAACCTTGAAAAGGCTTAATTTAGGCAGCCAATGAAGGGAATGAAAAATTTTATTCTTAAGCAGCATTGCCATCAGCGCACGCACATGTAAACAAACCTTGGATGTCATCCTACTGAACTGCAGTGCCTCAGGAAAAGGAAACAGGTTGATCTGTACAGGCTAATGTGTATGATACAGGGGAGCTGGGCCCTTTCACTGATAAATCCTGTTCCATACAGAGACAAAGGACCTGTTTTTTCATTCTAGGCACTATAGTGCTTGAAGAGACAGGATTACAACCATACTAAAGACAACAGCTCAATTTCATACCAGGCACAATAAATAAACAAATAAATAAATCGCCCATGTGGATTGCAATCTCCTTAAAATATTTGCTAAGACACAAGAACATCAGGAAGTAATCACATAGAGTAGATGATGTATTAAATGCTCTGGGACTTTTTACCACTATTCACAGTTGAGAAAGTTTTCTTTTATTATTCTAATATGAATCTACATTTATGACATTCTACACTAATTGTTTTTTTTTTCCCAGACTCTTAACTACCATAGACTTCTCTGTCAGGAGGGTTATGAAATCAGAGGTGAAGTATTTGATTAGATTTCTCACCCACGTCCACATCCTGCCAAATCGCACAGATCACATTGCTTGTATAAGAGTCTGTCTCCATACAAAACCAACAAGCTTATTTTTTAAAAGAGGGTATAAAATATTAATAAGATGTATTTTATTTGCTATTTGCGCAAGGTGCACAGGAAGTCTTTGGTCTTCGAATACCCGATGGTGAACTCCATGAGAGAAATAGTTTTTTGGGGTCAGAGCACAGGGTCAGCCGGCATCAGGTGTTCCATGGAGTAGTTCAGGTTATGAGCCTTTCTCATGGGTCTGGTGGTGATATGATTAATCTGCTGGCCATTGGACTTAAACCCACAACCTTCTAGACATAGGCACATGTACCTCAGTATGACATTATGCAAATCAGGCTTCAGCTGGCCATTACTCCACTTTCACTAAATATGTCAGCTTCATAATAAATTAATAATTAGTGAAAAATGTAATTTCAGTTATAAGGTAATTGAATAATGGCTTTTGGCATCGCTGAGATTGTGCCAGATTTCTGAGTTTAATAAATGTTAATAAATTCTTCATCTATACAAATCTAATTCTGTTTTAATTCCCATCTTTGTCTTTGAGTATTCATCACATTTTAACATTCTGCTTCCAATCCAATCATATCACGATACCCTTTATGCATTTCTGTGGCTTTATTTTTTATGCACTCATTTAGACAAACACATTACAAGCCTTTTATGTTGGCGTGTGGGGGGTCAATCATTTGAATGGTGTACTTTCATCAACATTAGCTGACTGCAAATACATATATTGGGTGACGGTTTGTTCCCCACAAAAACTATTGGGGGTACAGGTGAATAATTATACAGCTACAAATATCTGTAACACTGGTAACAAGGCCATGTTTTTAGTGATTTATAAACACATTCATAACAAATAATAATGCATTCATAAAGCCTTGTAAACACGGAATGTCATATTAGAGACAAGTAGTCTTCAATTTGGATATATCTAAAACAACTGAAGAGTCAACACAGGTTTCCCCCCTTCAGTCCAAAGAGATGCATCCCAAAATTGCTCGTACAGTAGTGCATGTACTGCATGTGTTCTATCATTGATTGGCATCCTGTACAAGCTATATCCTAGCTTACTTGCATCACTGACAAAATCATTTGTCAGAAAACTGGGGATCACTACAGATTTGGTTTAATGCAAAATATCTTTTATGTGTTATGATATCAGGGTCGCCAGCAATGATGGAACTTTTTATAATTGCTATTAGGTGTTGTCACGCCCGGCTCGTCCGATCCTCATGTGTGCCACGCCCCCTTATTATCCACGTGTGCTTCCCTGATCTTGCCCAGCTGTGTCTGATTATTTTCGCCCAGTCTTGTCTATTTCAGTCCGTGTCTTGCCCTGGTTTTTGGTCCGTCATTAATGTTAGTCGATGTCAGTGCCATTGTTCCGTCCCGTTTTACCTGTTCCCATAATAAATCCCCAGTTTTCCCCATCTTTCGCCTCCTTGCCTGCTTCCTGCCCGCTTGCCTGCCCGTTCGCCTTACCCGCACAACCGCAACCTCACAAAAATACCTCCACTGATAGGTATTAATGGCTGTTGAGTTCGTTATCGACAAGAATGCCCACGGTCTTCTCTACATAATAGTACATCACTGTAATTGGGAGTTATACTCCTGTACACAGTAGTCAGGATGAACAAGAGTAGTACCATATACTGTACGAATTGCCAAAAAGGCCTTTGCCCCATGCATGCATTAATAACATAGTTCTGGCCATGGGCACAAGCTCTGGAGTTCATATATCACTGTTGTGTATTAAATTGGGACTGTGACTCCCCTACAGGAGTTTTGACTACACCTTCAGGTAGTGGAAAGGATTTTATTGACTCCTGGTAAGATCAGAGTTGATATATGTGTCCCGTAAAGCGGATTGTCCCCTGTAGCGCTGCACACTAGATGCACTAGATGCTGCAACACCATTTGGGATCAATGTCTCTCCTGTTACATTTAGCTACAGGCGAGTGGCATGCATTTGGGCAGTGGTACTCCAAATCTGGAAACAACTGTGTCACTTTGGGATCTGCTATCAGCTTTAAAACAGATCAGAACAAATCAGAACAAAAAATCCTACTCTGCTTCACCATCCAGTGTTCATATGCCGGAACTTGTTATGAGCGACTGCAGTGTTACTCACACAATTACAGCAGATTGCTGGGTTTTCCCAATGCGTTCTCATAATTATGCTTTTCCCGTGAGCTTTTCCGAGTATTCTTACTAATTAGTTAATCACTCCTGTATTTTTGTGATCACTTTGCTTGCTTTACAGCTGTCACAATAGGAAAAGCAGCATTACAGAATGGAACCATCTAGCACTAGCCTTGTGTCCATAGTGTTGCACTGTTACCATATTATACACACAGTTCTGCTAGACTGATGGGAAGCAGTTTTGAGTGACGTAAAGGCCAAGATCAGTTTGAATTTTATTCCGTCTGGTTTGAATGCAGTGACGCCTGAAAAGTTACTTTATAAAGACAAGTGAAATATAATAGTAATTTAAGAAATGTGGTTCAATTAGTTACTTTGCAATACTGACCAGCAGGCAATCCATAAGCTAAATGAGCAATGAAAAAAGAATGGAAGAAAAAAAAACGTGAGTTGCTTTCTGCTTTAATGAAATTGCTGTTCACTTATTTCTCATTGCACTCCAACAGAGCTCACAATCTCACAAGCTGTACTGCAGACCACATGGGTAAAGCAGGTGACATTTCTTTTTAACACTACTTTACAAACACTTTCAAATGTAGAAGTCAATTATGGCTAGTCCAATTATGAAATGATTGCATTTTTAATTGCATGGCGACAGTAACTGTATTCATTTTTTTATTGCTATATACACACACAAAAGCAATGTTCTTGGATAGAGTGGTCAGTGGTCAGGTGACAAGCCTCATTCATTTGCCAGTATAGCATTGTTACAATAGTAGTTTTCTATATGCATAAATTGAGGATTGTGCACATAACAGATGAATAACATATTTAAATATATACACATTATAGTTTGAAGTGATGTGTGACTATTTAAAAATATATGCATTTGAAATAAACTTTGACATACGGTGTAGGAAGACCTTACAGAATAGCACATGACCTTTTGACATTTCTTTAGTAATCCATACGAATTAGTACATTATCTAACTCTATTCATGCCTGTCTTGTAATGTGAGGTTGGTAATATTTCAACAATGAACCATTCACTCCAAAACAAATAAATATCAATACGTGATTTAGGTAGTTAATGTATTATTCCAAATAATTAACAATGATATATTATGTGTGATAGCAGCTTATTTGTTACAGTGATGGTGACAGAAATCATGTTTCGGGAGTGAGGTTTTATTGATTTATTCTCTAAGCACTGGCTCTTATGAGTGGTAATGAGATTTTGTTATTTGGGGAAAATGTTTCATTTCCAAAATGTCTGAGGAGCTTCGGTGATTTGTTCTGGCTTTTTCAGCATCTCACCACCAGCCATATTTCTTAACTACTGCCGTCCTGCTTTCATCAGCCTCAGATTCATCTCAATTTGCACAGCAGAATAATCCATAGCCACCAACCTGGGGTACAGGCAGAGTACCACGGTGTACCTCATTGTTTCTGACAGAGTAATTCCCACAGTCCTGTCTTACACAAAATCCACATCCATTATTATCACTAGGCTTCAAAGAGTTCCCAATTTTTCACTTACGTATGTTTCTGTTAACAGACAAAATGGGGTATTGCAGTACTGTCCATTATTGTGAGGTCATCTGCTATATATCTCTTATTATTCTTACCCATGCATCCATACATCATCCAACTGCTTATCTAGTACATGGTAGCACATTTTGTTTGTATTTCCCTTATAAGCATGTAAGAGATGTGGGAAAAATGAAATACAGGTAGAATTGAGTTATGTTACCATGCACTCATTTTTCAGTGAAAGGTAGTAGAATTAAACAATTTTCCTGAAACTTATCTGTGATAGTATTCATTTTCCAAAAATGTTTTTGTGCAATATAATTAGTATTCATTTATTCACACTGATGAAGCTCATTGTTTAAATTCAAATTTCAACAGATTTTTTGTCCTGTTTAAAAAGGGAAAAAAGTGATTATAATATGGATGACATGAATGGTATTTATATATATATATATAGATAGATAGATAGATATAGATCTGAGATATATTTGACTGTAACAAAACATTATTGAGTACTTGTAGATTGGTATTTGTAGATCAGCACTGAATACGGGTTGTAATGTGTCATGACACACAGTGTATCCAGCTGCATTGTGTATAGGGCTCTGCAGCCACTGGCCAGTTAGAGTAGCCATGCTGACCCCTGTCTAGCGTCGAAAGTATCCACAATGGGCATGCAAGCGTCGGAACTGGACCTTGGAGTAAAAGACGGAGGTCAACTGGTCTGATGAATCCCATTTTCTGATGCATCATGCAGACGTCCAAGTCCGATTCATGGCTACGTAGTTCCATATGCAAGGGGCTCCATGCACTGAATCGTGACACATCACTCCCGTTTCCATGATCAAAATGATCTGCCATTTGTGTCACAGTAACCCTTCCTTCTGTTGGTGTGTACTAGATGGGATAGCCTGCATCCCACATCAAGGAGTCCTGGCTTTAGGCTGTTCATGGCTTTTCCCTCCTCAGACCGCAGTCAGTAGGTCCTCACCATTGCTGACCATGATCACCCCACAAGTCTGTTTGCGGAGATGCTCTGACCCAGCTATCTGGCCATAATGAATTATCCCGTGTCAAAGATCTGAATCCCTGCCCATTTCTTCACATTCAAGAACCCACATATCCTCTATTTTTCCTTATACATAATACTCAATTGTAGAGTGAATTAGGAAAAAAACTTTATTTCCTATGATTAATCAATCAAGCAGACTTTATTTATGTAGTACTTTTCCTACAAATACACTGTAACACAAAGTGCTTTACATAATAACATTAAACTTTGTCACAACATTGTGTGTGTGTGTGTGTGGATTAGGTTTATATTACATTGTGGGGACCAAAATTAGCATCACCACAAACATGTAAGCAATGCATCACGCTACAATGTCACTAGTGTTTTTTCATCTTTGTTTTATCCTTATGGGACCACTGTAGTCTATGCAATCCATCACTGACTAAAACATCTTTATGTGGTGTGTGACAGTAGTATTATAGTATAGTATTACTAGAGGAACCAAAATAATAGAGCCCAGATTATAAATTGTTAGAATTTTACCTTTCTCACTTAAGCTGAGTCAGTGACCCTGGAGAAAGGAGAATGAATGATAGAAACCCTTAAAAGGGCCAGAACAGAAAACAGGATGGGGTATCGGCAGGTTAACACCACTAACAGGAAAGTGAGTCATTTTCAAAGAAGTTTGGAAGGCAAAAGTGTGAATCCCATAATCTACTGAGGGCACAGCAAAGCATGAGGGTTCGGCTGATACCTCTGGCAGAGCACAGAGATAAAACCTATAATTATTTAAACTGATTAAGTGCTTTACTCAAGCAGGAATAATTCCAGATTCACCTCCAAAACAGAATCCAAGATAACTTCTCTAATGTATTAACTGCTTTCAGAAAGTGTAATTTTGTAAGTAGTAATTCATATAATTAAACTATAGGTTTAATTATTAGGGATTTTTTTCAAGACTTTTTATATTTATATCATGTATAGGATATATTTGATTATTTAAGTTTTATTAGTAAAATATAGTAATTAGGACAGACATACGCTAAAATAACTTTATTGTCCATCCATCCATCCATCCATCTAACGTCACATCCTACCTCCACTCTCTAACTTATCCATAATGTATGACTGTCTACAAGCCGCATAATGGGCTGATACCCCAGCTTTGTGTCCTGTTCTGCAGGCTTTCCCATAACTCTGCACAGGGTTGAGTAGTTCACAGATTGTTGGATGGATGGACAGATTTCCACTTACAAAGTTCACACTTACAAAATTGAAGCCAAAACAGACAACATTTTACTAGGCACCACCCCCCCGCACATGCAAAAGGTCAAGGCTGCAATGAATTACCATAATATTACCATGTTCACATCAGTTGCTATTGGAGCACAATTGTATTCTTAAAGTTTAGTTCAATATCAGAGCACTGCACAATCATATTACAAGCCATTATTTCATTTAGCTAATATATTTTAAGAAGCGGAGAATGGAAATTGAAAAATAAAATAAAGAAATCAAAATGTGCTTAGCTAACAGGGTTACATTTTCAAATGTTAGTGTAATTAAAATGCATTCAGTGTTTCTCTATTGAGAAGACTTTGCATTTTAGACATATTAATGAAAATAAATCTGAAAGCGATTCTTAGGTTATATACAAGACATTAAGGTACAGACAAACAATCAGAATTTCTAGCATAATTAGAACTTAGCGGCTTAGTACAACCTTGACACCTTGTTTTCCTTGCCTAATGTCTGTTGCAAATGACTGCAGTATGCTCTAAAGCACAGGTGTTTTCGGGTAAGAAAATTAATCCTGGGATAATCTGTGATCCACACAAGCAAAACATGTTTTTATGCCTTATTACCAGTCAGGACAGACAAATGTAACATATGAAGAATGACAGGTTGCAAGGAAGATCTCAGACTGACATTCAGAAACTATTACTAGTCCTGACAGTACATTTGGAAGTACCTGATGAATTGTGTGGAATTTAATTAAGAAACTGTGCATGTAAAAAGCAAAACAGAGTACAGATCATTAATATATTTAAAGATTGGGTTACGTAAATAACTAGCTATATCCAAGGGTGTAACAATGTATCTTCAGTTCAGCTATGTAGCAAATCTTTTTTTTTCATTCATTCATTCTGGCCAGACAATCCTCAAATACACACACCTCAAACTCATGGCCCAAAGAACAATCCCATACAGCCTGCAAAATGATTTTTATATTATGTAAAAATAAATAAGGGCCTGAGAATAGAGATATAACGGTACACAAAAATTCATGTTTCAGTACAAAATTCGGTTTTTGGTTCATGGTTCGGTGCAATTTCTTTAGCTGTAACCAGAATTGTGTTTTAACCCATCAGTTGATTAATCTGTGACTGTGACTCCTTATACATACTGGTAGGTTGAAACAAAATCCTGGCCTGGATTTTTACTTTCTGAACCTGAACTTTCCACTTCTGCTGTAACTGACTGACAGCCACAGTTAGCATAGGCCTAATGCTGTGATTGTGCAGTGCTGTCATATTGAAATAAACTTTTTCCACGGTGAACATCAACTTGTCAATTTAGATTCCATCTGTGTCGAGAAATCTGTTCATTAATTTCATTATGCGTGCTGAAAAAAAAATTTATGTAACTGAAACATACAATTAAAATGTCTACTGGTACAGCCCAACCCGGAATGAAGGGACCATCCTGAGTGAACCTGTGAACCTCCAATACACCATTTCTCATCCCCCCCTCCCCCCACTGACAAACTCAACAGCATAAAATTCAGAAAAATATTCTGCTTGCAATGTGGTTGGTTTGATTTCTTGGGACTAAAAGCTCAGCCTATTTCTCATGTAAAAGAAACATCCAGTGGACAATGGCAGCTAAAAGCAGGTGAATAATAGTTCATCAACCCAGTAGATGCATTCGATTTAGTTTGATATCTTCTGAGAGGTTGTTGTATATAATTGTTCAGTTTTATTTTAAAAGACAATTTTCAGGAATAATGTTTATTATAAAGTGCATATTTGTAAATGTTATTTTACATGTTATTTACATGTTACATGTTAAATGTTATTTACAAATAACATATAGTAAAGACGTCAACCAAATAACTGCAAAGCTTGGGTCGTACTGTACATTGTCTGCCCCCAAATTCACTGGCAGTTTTTAGTACAACGCTTTACCTATTTTGGTTAAAATAAACACCTTTTAATTAGCTCGTACCTATCCAATGTTTTAATGTATTTTTAGAGCTGATAATTTGGGAAGAACTGAGATACGCCTGCTAACAACTGCTAAGGACAGGCAACTTCCTGTCTACGGAAATGCAGAAGGAAGCTTATGAGGAAAAAAACCAGGAATACTGGTATACCTGTACTGCATGTACTCCATAATACACAGTTCTGTAGTTCAGTACAATTGATTTCTGTTTCCTCTTAAAAGGCCACTCCTTTGCCAAATAAAGGTCCCATTCCCTGTATTTTGGCCTCTCTTCCTTGAAACAGCAATGTTTCCATTTACAGTATGTGCTCAACAGCATAGACAATCCTTTCTGCCACTTAGTCCGTACAGGGAGCCTTGTTCTGGAAACACCCTAAAGGGGATTCCAGGCAATCATAGGGTGAGGACACACACAGTACGGGCAACTTAGAAATGCCAGTTCATTTGTTTTTTGATTGTAGGAGAAAATCCCATGTAACATGTGGAGAAATTGCAAAATGAATACACACAAAGCCAGCAGCAGCCGAATACAGAGACATGAGGTGGCAGTGCTCTCCAGGGAGCCACTGTACCACCACAGTTAATACAAAAAAGTCTATTTTAGCAAAAGGGGCTTGTGGTTTTTTTTCTAGCAAGAAAAGCATTTGAGGGAGTATTAATCTGAGGCAGCTGGGTACACTAACAGTCCATTGCTTTAAAACTTATATGAGGGACAAGATCTCTGTATCAGTTTTCAAAACAAAGATAAAAGAATGCAATAGAAGCCATGAAAATGGTTCACTTTGCCTAGGGACATTATCAACATGTCAGAAAGAAATAAAAGCTGGATCAGATCTTCTATATTCCTATATTCTTTTTGTTCTTGGGGTCTTCGAGAAGGTAACCTGTACTTTGCAAACTCCAAGAAGCATCACCAACTTTCCTCAGCACTAAGGCGGACTGGATGAGAGACGGCTTTTAATCTAAACCTGACCGATGACCTTCCTCTTCGTTTCAACTCCTGGGAGGACGTCACGCTACTACCAGACTCAACTAGCTGATTGTGAGTCAGTGCTATTAAATATGGTTGAATCCATCAAGAACATTTTGAAAGTCCACTTACTACACTGAGCATTTTCCTCTGCTGTTTATACAATATGGTGGCACAGCATGACTGCAGCCAGTCACAGGGGAAAAAATCACAAGGCATACCTATGAACATGGTTTAAGAGCAAGGGAGGAAAACCGTGCAAACACAGGTGACCACTCAAAAATGTGAAGCTACTTCGCTCTGGCTATGTGGCTCCTTGCAAACCCAACACGGAGAATATGTTCGTTTTCCTATTAAAAATGCTTAAAAACGCTAGTTGCAGCATAGGGTTAAACAAACAGCAGCTTTCATGTGACCTCATTAGCTGTTCCTTTTAAATAAAAGTTTCAACAATGTGAACGATTTTTAATTTCAATGAGTTACACTGTAAAATCAAAGAACAACTGGGAAAATTCTGAAAATGAATTAGTTCCATTAAAAGACAAAGAAAAAAAACACCTTGGGAATTAATTTATTCATGGCCCACTGTTCTCAAAGGATGTGGAGAGGAGAAATGTGCAAGGCTTAATTTAATTTTCTCAGCCAAATAAATTATGAAAGGTGTGTCATACCAGAGGTACGGCGGTAGCTACAGAATCTGCTTAACAAGCTCCACTGTTCCTGAATTATTTCCTTAGCTCTGTTATATCTGAAAATTAACCACTGATGAGTATGGTGAAGATGATTTTTTCTTAACTTTTTTTTTATTGTGATTTTCACAACCATTTCAAATTTATATCCACACAAATACAATTCCTAGTTATAATATTTAACTAAGACATAAAAATACATGGAGTGGAGGGTAATTTTAATAGGGAAAAATGCACTTTTCCCCACAGATGCATAGCAATAACTTTATAAATGAACCAATGGTTGAAAGACTCAAAAATGCACCTTTTTTGTTAGAATGTTTATGCTGACATGGTTTGACGAGCAAGGCATACACTTTTAGTTTTTGTAAAGCTTTGCTTTCCAGTACGTTCAAAAACATAATTAGCAATAATTTATTATTTATAATTCTATTAACAATCTCTCTGACATTAAATTGCATAATAAACATTCTAGAAGCCATTTTTAGACCCTGTCCTCCTGCTTTAAAGTGGATTTTGCACAGGTACCGAAATCTCATTAGTCCTTCATAAATTGTTTCACAACTAAAATAGCTGAACACAGATATATGAATTTAAAATGTTCTATAAATGTTTATAGAATGTTTCTGTAATATTTCCTATAAATGATAGCAGAAAAGAACGAGAGCCAAAGAAAAGTACAGCGTCTGCCTTAAAGTGGCCTTGGAATCAGCGGCCGTTTGAAAAATAAGCCTCACAGTTGCCAAACAAGACAGTCATGTGGGGAAGGCTTCTGCTGAAAACTTTCATCCACTCGTCATGGTAACCAAGGTAACGATGAAGGAGACTGATATCAGAGTATCCTCAGCATAAGGACAAATATCTGATTGATGTAGCCAGGAAATTGACATAACTTAATAAAGTAAAGCAAACTCAGAACGCAAAAAGAAGCAAAACAGAAACCTGATATGTTCATTTAAACGTCAAGCCAAACAAGTTCTTAATCAGGGTTCTTGATCAATATTTTTCAATGAATTGTGCCATTATTATACTCTAGGTCTGCATGTGTGAGTGAATGGTGTGTGAGTGAATGGTATGTGAGTGAATGGTATGTGAGTGAATGGTGTTTGAGTGTGTGAGTGAATGGTGTGTGAGTGAATGGTGTTTGAGTGTGTGAGTGAATGGTGTGTGAGTGAATGATATGTGAGAGAATGGTGTGTGAGTGTGTGTGAGTGAATGGTGTGTGAGTGTGTGTGAGCGGGTTTACCTATCCTTATGGGGACACAATGTCCTCATAACGTGATAAATATTCGTTTTTTTTCCC
>JAODJX010000097.1:22033555-22049896 GCA_026776945.1 Isichthys henryi | reverse complement strand
TGAATGGTATATGAGTGGATGGTATATGAGTGAATGGTATATGAGTGAATGATGTGTGAGTGAATGGTATATGAGTGGATGGTATATGAGTGAATGGTATATGAGTGAATGATGTGTGAGTGAATGGTATATGAGTGGATGGTATATGAGTGAATGGTATATGAGTGAATGATGTGTGAGTGAATGGTATATGAGTGGATGGTATATGAGTGAATGGTATATGAGTGAATGATGTGTGAGTGAATGGTATATGAGTGAATGGTATATGAGTGTGCCTGCTTATGGGCTGGCGCCCCATCCTGGGTTGTTCCCTGCCCTGCGCCCTTAGTCTCTGGCATAAGCTCTGGACCCTGAATAGTGGTTACAGAAAATATATGGATGGATTATTAGATTCCCATTATTTGCCATTAAAGTTGTCTGCACATTTCTGTATCTCTAACAGCTGTATATGTGTATGTATGTTGATTTATATAATGATTTGTGCATATTTTAATTGACAGACAGAGTAACATGAGATAAAATGTTCCACAGCAGTGCTTCTCAGTACATACACTTGCCTAGAGTGTTAGATAAACAAGTCTGGTCAGGAGCTCACAGTATCTGGCCCCGCTTAAGCTGGAAGTAGATCATTTAACAACAACAACAAAGCAAATTGAGAGGTTTGCAGTGCAATAAACACAAATGAGCCATAAAATGGCGGGGAGTGGGTGAGTGACAAGCCTGCTCACCCCCAGTCCTCAGCCCCACCAAGCAGGTTTGGTATATCTGCCTTAACTTCCCACCCCCATTCCCAAATTAATCTCTTGTCCTTTCCCCTGACTCCTGTTTCCATTTGGCTCCAATCTCCATCCCATCTGTATGAGATTTTTCACTGGAGCTGGATATGTCACCTCACTGCCATGGTGATCAGCCAGGTGACCCAAAAGAACATTTTCATATGGACAGAAACAAATCCACTTGACACAGGGGCAAGAAGGATATAATTGAACATTTTATACGTACTTTAATACTTCACCTCACTGCAAAACCTTCTCTTTCTAAGAATCATATATCCATCTTTCAACCAATTATGCTGGTCAGGGTCATCTGGCCTTTGTACAGTATTATTCAGACATCGCAAATGCCCATTGACCAATCCACTGTCTAATAACAATTAACTGCATGCAGGTTAGAGTTAACCGTCTGGTGTCAAGGGATAGGGAACACACTTTCACTGACTGGGGCATGATCACACATTTCATTCAATATCATAAACTTAATTCATGGCAAATAAATTGTTTCTTATATATTTGTTTTGGCACTAAATCTTTATTTTAATGTACTTTGTAAATATGTCAGATTTATGTTAAGTTTGTAATTTGACATCAAAGTATAGACATTGCAAAATGCAGTTTGGAAATGCAGAAAACGTTATAATACCGCTTCAAGAATCAATCTAGTTATGAAATTCTAAAAGCTGTGTATTTTTGCAAAGTCTAAATCCATTTGTGTCATCGTGGGAAGCACACATTTCTTAGTTTGCCTGCAGTCATTATTTTTTGAAAGCAGAGTTGCCTGAACTCTTCAGATGTTGTTATCTTATTAGTGCCAATTAAAGCACTGTATGTCTACTTATCTGCTGTCACTCTATGCCGATTTTTTGCCTGCCATTAAATACATATTGATTTTTCCACTGTAAACAGAAAGTAACAAATACAGGGCACTTTATAATACCGACTTTTCTCAATAGCTATCCTTTAATTAGGTAAACAAACAAAGGTCTTTCCAATGCTTGTATAAACAGATACACAGATTTTGATAGGCTAATTATTAAACTTCTCTCTCACACATACACATTTCTGCAAGATTTTTTGGTTATTTTTTCATACATAGCAATTACACACCATCAGGAAATTTTCTATATGGCAATGGTACTGATATACTGTACAGGCAGGACCATAAATATTTGGACAGTACAAAGTTTTTCAATGTTTAAGTTCTGCACATTACCACAATAAATTTTAAAAGAAACAAGTCAGATGCAGTTGAAGTGCAGATTTTCAGCATTAATTCAGTGGGTAGAACAGAAACATTGCATGAAAATGTGGGGAACTAAAGTAATTTTTCTACACAATCCCCTTCTTTCAGGGGATCATAAGCAATTGGACAAATTAATATAACTGCAAATAAAATGTTCAATTCTAATGCTCATTTGAAAACCCTTTGCAGGCAATGATTGCCTGAAGTCTTGAACTCATGGACATGACCAGACACTGGGTTTTGGCTGCATTTGGCTGGATTTGAGAAGACATGATGTCTCTGATTAACTCAGAAGACCCAGTGCCACTGGCAGCCATGCACGCCCAAGCCATCACACTGCCTCCGCCATGTTTTACAGATGATGCGATGTTCTTTGGATCATAAGCTGTTCCAGCCCTTCTCCATACTTTTTTCTTTCCGTCATTCTGATACAGGTTGATCTTGGTTTCATCTGTCCAAAGAATCCTGTTCCAGAACTGTGCTGGATTTTTTAGATGTTTTTTTTTGCAAAGTCCAATCTAGCCTTTCTATTCTTAAGGCTCATGAGTGGCTTGCATCTTGCAGTGACCCCTCTGTATTTGCTTTCATGCAGTCTTCCCTTTATGGTGGACTTGGATATTGACACGCCTACCTCCTGGAGAGTGTTATTCACTTGGTTGGCTGTTACGAAGGGGTTTCTCTTTGCCATGGAAATGATTCTGCGATCATCCATCACTGTTGTCGTCCGTGGACATCCAGGCCTTTTTGCGTTGCTGAGTTCACCAAAGCTTTCTTTCTTTCTCAGGATGTACAAAACTGTGGATTTTGCCACTGCTAATGTTGTGGCAATTTCTCAAATAGTTTTTTTCTGTTTTCGCAGCCTAAGGATGGCCTGTTTCACCTGCATACTGAGTTCCTTTGACCGCATGTTGTATGTTCACACCTTAATCTTCCAAATGCAAACAAGACACCTCAAATCAACTCCAGGCCTTTTATCTGCTTAACTGATAATGAAAGAACGAAGGAATTGCCCACATCTGTCCATGAAATAGCTTTTAAGTGAATCGTAAAATTACTTTTGGCCCCTTTAAAAAGAGGATGACACATGTAAACGATCTGAAACTCCTAAACCCTTCATCCAGTTTGAATGTGGATCCCCTAAGATGACATCTGAGAGTCTGCACTTTATATCCATGCCCATTGTATAACAATTGGAATATATTTCAGTAAACAGGTAAAAGAGTAAAACTTGTGTATTTCGAAATATATATGGACCTAACTGTATTTATTTCAAAGTTAATCTATTTAATCTATTAATCTAGTTTACAGTTCACATACCCAATTAAGGTATGATGTCACTAGATTATGTTGAACTGTTAATTTATCTAGTAATATAATATATATTGTGCACCCACAGAAAGAGTATGTGGGTGTGTGTCTTTTAAGTATAGTCAAAAATCTACACTGTTGCTTTGTGCATAAAGAAATGTATCATATTAGAGATTGTTGATGGTTTATAATTATCACGTCATAACATTTGTGTAAAAAGCTGTTCTGATCTCCTTGTGAAATTTGAATGAAAACAATTTCCTGCAGGATGACACTGGAGTGTGTCATTAAATTTAATGTAAAAAATGATTAATGTTGTTGCACTTTTAAATGAAATTCAATCTGTTTTCTTGAACACCCATTAAATTCAGCTATTAAATCAGACATGCCCTGTGTTTGGTAAAGGTTATATATTTCTGCTTTCCTTTATTTGTTTAACACAGAAAATGCATCAGCTGATGCCTGGTTCACATACACTAAGGTGTAAATCTGATATCTTGGTTACATGATATCATTCTCGGTCTTGCCGTATTTTTCCCATTATCCTTTATATGGCCTTTAATTTAATTTAATTTAATTTAATTTTTTGTATGGTGATCTTTATCTTGCTATAAACCATAACATAAAATCATATACATTTACCCTTGAAGGTGTGTCTGGCATGTATCACTCATATGTTACATTTTGTTATTTCTAATATACTATTTTCCATTAAATGTACTATGCTGCAATTTACTAGTATCCATTAAACGTTTGTTTGACCAGCATTTGATACATCCAGCCTGGAGAATATCCCAGGATGGGAAGGCAACGAGGCTGGGGTCATCTGGTACATAACAGCATGTACTCACACAGAACCACACACTGTGAACAGCTCAGGCACTGGCTCACCTAACTACGTGCTTTTGGATTGTGGGAGGAAACCAGGGTAAAAACGGGGGAGGGACACACAAGCTCCACACATACAGAACGGTGGGTGGGAATGGAGCCCACAAATGCTGGAGGTGTGAGGTCGCTGTGTGTCACTCCATGGCTTATTCAGATTGTGCATACGGTACCTCCCCTGAAAGAGCTACAACGTTTCATGGACTACAAACATAACACCCTGTTTATGAACAATATCTGGTAACGCTTTACAGTAAGATCATCTTCATAATGCTTTTATATTGCATCATTAAATAATGTATTCATAAATCATTCATAAACATCATGTATGTATACCTTAACATCCTAACATCCTTTAACAGCTGTAATATATCTTAATAACAAACATTACATGATAAAAGCAGACATTAAAATTGTATAATCATGTAATGTTTGTTATTAATGTATATTAAAGCTGTTAAGGGATGTTACTGTAGGATGTTAAGGTGTAGCTTATGAATGTTCTATGAATGCATAATGAATGCATTATGAAGGTGCACTGAATGTTCTATGAATGCATAATGAATGCATTATGAAGGTGCATTTAATGTAAAGCGTTACCCAGTATCTATTCATAAAAGTCAATATTTTTTTTTACTTCCACCTGACTAACAAAGCACTATTTGTGAGACAAATGAGATAAACCACTGCGTGATGATGTGTGGATAGATGTGACAATCTGATGACCAGACATTATATTCTTTACTAAAAACTCAGGGTAAGTTATGACAGTATGGAAACTTTTTTCGTTACGGATTTTTTTGCATTTAAACATGCTGTCTAATCCATCTGGGTCCTTCTTTGCTTCATGCTTATCACTTAAATAGTACTGCACCGCCTCTCCCCTTGTGGGTGGTGAGCCCACAGCATGGCCCCTCTAGTTATTTCAGGCAGAGCTCCACCAGGTTACATGGGTGACTTGGCTGCCAGAGGCTCCCCAGCAAACCCTTGGGTCCTGGTGACGCAATCCTGGATTTGGGAACTCTGATTCCTCTTGGTATGTTTCATTGGGGGTCTTTGTTTCATAGTTTGTCTGGCTTCTGCTCACAGACCTGTTCAGGGAGGCCCTAGCAGAACCTCAGCCTGAAGACAACAGAGCTTTATGGATCAAGTTAAAACGAGTTGAAGTCTCAGGACAGAGAGGTCTGGTGTAACCTGCTCAGCATGATACCAATGTGACCCTCACCAGGACAAGAGGGGCAAAGATGAGATGAGATGAAACCACCCAGAGAAGTACTGCAAATATAGATGGATAATGGATGCCTCAAGTGGCACAAGATGTTTTTCGTTCTTGATGCATGGATTCAATTCTGAAGCAGTTCAATGGCAATAAATATCAGGCAGGCGTAATACATAGAAATGTTATGAAATAAATGTATCATTTTAATTATACAATAAAGCAGTTAGTCTATAAAACATGATTTTTTTTTTACATTAAAATTTACAAATAACCCACCCAGTCTAAATACTTATTGATCTTCAATAATAACTGAAGCATCTTCACCTACATCTGGAAGTGGTCATACTCTTTAAAGTTTGTTTCATTTCACTAACCAGACATCGTTTGTCAAATAATAACAAATTACTAGTACAAGAAAGAGAGAGGCTATTTTCATTCATTGACACATTTTACAATAACAGATAAAAGGTATTTTTTGATCATTTTGACACTGACATTTATAATTAATTGTACATGATGCACAAACTAATATAAATCATGTGAATCAATATGCATTATACTGCCATATTTTTCATTTGCAGCTGGTTCATGGGTCAAATTAATAAAATGATTGTTTTCCTTAGCCTAACCCTTGTAAAACTGTAAATATGTACAATATTACACAATCATAATATTTAAATTGTCCACACTAGTGTCATGAGAGTACAATCCAGTTCTAGTTCAGAGACTGGACTAATTGCATAACAAATGATTAGCAATCATCTGACCAGTCTGTGCGGAAAAAATACTTTACTTTGCATCGTGTATTAAAGCAGAATTAAATTACAGCTGAAGATACATATTAGATATACTGTCTTTTTCACTGCCTAAAACTCTGCTTAAAATTCACATTCAGAATCCAGTTTCCAGTGAAAAGCATGATGTAATTAGTGAATTCAAAATGGATGGTAGCTATTCGTTCCTTGAGTGCAAATTTAATCTGAAAGGCAGTACACACATCCATTTAGAATAATGCATGTTATGCATTAAAAGCCAAAGCACTTGGCTGATACCTGGAATCTGATCCATTCTATTTATTTACATAAACAATCAAAGACAAGCACCCTTACGTACTATGTTTTGTAGCTATAACAGTCCTACAGTATTTCGATTTAAAGTTCAACGGCCAAATATGTTTAAACATTTAAGAAAGCTATGGAATCCATTTATATTATCAGGGAAATATTATTGCTGATTTTTGTTTTTCTTTGCTTTCTGACCAAGTAAACTGTTTTGGTATTTTTAAATATAAACTATAGAATACTTGTAAAACTGGCGAAATACCCATTCTGCAGATTGCTGGGCAGAAGAAGATTCATTACAGATCATTATAGTGTCATCATTTCTGAGCCCCTCAGAGGCTGCCTTGAGAGCCCTTGGTTCGTTACTGCTGATGATCAATTGTGGGATTGATACAAAGCACATCTACTAATGTGAGCAGCATGGTCTTGGGTGACTGTACTACCGTGCATCTGGATCAGCATGACTTTCATCTGAAATGGATCCATGTGGTGAGATGCCAAATGATATTTGGCAGTGACAGCAGCACTTTGTGGAACATAAACAGCCTCGGCTCTCAGTAGAAAACATTAAAGCTTTGCACTGCAGAGATTTTGTATAGCTACTTCAGAATTATGTACGATTTTTTTTTTAATTTATAGGAACGACACAATTGTTACAACTAGAATAACAATAACAACGAAATCAACAAACAACAACAACAACAACAATAATAATAATCAGTAAATTATGTTATTTAAAGCAACGGAAATTAGCCATTTAAAATATTGAACTTCCCCCCCATCTTCTTCCACATTTAAAAACAGCCACTTTAATAAAATTATTGGTTTATTAAATAATCTACTTTCCCTAGGCAGAAAGGCATTTTTCTAGCAGTCTGACATTAAGGAAAAGAGTAAAGTAAATATCTAGAACCAGCAAGGGTTATAATGCTTTACATTTATCATGCTTTTATCAGCAGCTGCTGAGACCTTCTTTTCTTCTACATCATACTCAGTTGTGCTCTTGTGCTACTTTGGTAGAAACACAAGAGACCGCTCACGTTACGAAACATCAACCATTACTGCCTTTCCCTTCTCGGCCACTGGTGTAGATGTTAATGTGGAGCGTGGCCAAAGACTTGCTGGTGACACCTGTCAGGATTAAACAGTGGAGATAAATAGCTGCCAACTACAGCCGCACTGTGAGCCCAGGAGATGCACATCCTCAGAACCCATGCTCGGTTTAATTATAAAAACAAGACTCACTCACCCAAAGGGGTACTTTCCTTCTCTCTCCATATAAATACAGTACCAGTCAAAGCTAGGACACACCAAGCCACCTACCTGACCTAAACGCAGTAGGAATGGTTTCAGAGGACCAGAGAGCGAAGGAAAAGTGGCCAATGAGAGCTCGACATATACAGTATGTGGAACCTTGTCTTGACAGCTGAAAAAGCATCCAAGGAGACCACCTCATGAAACTGGCACAGAGGAGAATGTTGGGTCTACCAGTCCTAAAGTTACTTTTGTTAAATACTTCTGTGGTTAGTGCATAATTCCATAATGTATACGTCATTTTATAAATTTGATGTCTTTATAATTCTTGTAAAATGCACAGAATAGTACAAGTAATAGTACCTTTTTATGGGTAGGTGTGTCCAAACGTTTGACAAAATATAAAATGTATGGAATACTCAAAAAATACATGCAAAGTATAATGGATAGGTAGTATGTGGTGGTGTGGTGTGTGCAGGGGGGGTGAGAGACCCCAGTGTAAGTCCTTTAGTGCCTGGTTCAGCCTGGATACCGTGTTGGTGTGAAAGCTGTTCTTAAGTCTGGAACTGTAGACTTTGACTTCCCTGTACCTTCTACTGGATGGCAACAGTTTGAACAAATGGTGATACGAACCAGCTGTGAGAAATCTGCATGAACGAAGATCACATGCAAGCCACAACACTGGTGAAGCTGCAGTCACCCATTGCTTCACTGAAGGCAAGCATGAAGTGCACTTCCATTTTTTCACTCAATTTTCCAGCTGGATTTACCTTTTTCTTTTTCTCACATGCCTTTTGATCCGCCTCCGACATGCGAGTTTCGATTTATACCATAACATTTACAATCTTTCTGTTGCAGCTGTCATTTCAGTTAATCATACCTCTGAAACCCAATTAATCAATTAGGTGCAGGCAAAAATTGACAGTGATATTTATATCTCTTGAAACCTCCACTTTAATCAGTGCAAGAACAAATTAAATGCTCACAAAATACATTAAACAGCTTTTTGCGGAGGTGTTAACTTAAAAGAAAATTCTGAACTCATAAAATATTGTATGCTGAGGAAATAAACTGTAGAAATAAATACTAATATTGCGTTTTATGAATTAATTTATCATCGTCAAAGTACCATCAATCCACTATTTTAAAATGTGTGTGCTTATCAGGTAAATAGTGACAAGTCATTTCATAACATGTTAGTAAATAAAAAGATTCACTTACAATCAAGTTTAGAAATGTTATAAAGACATCGTACTCCTGTTTCACAAAAGGTTTTTTCTTTTTAATTTTTAAACATTTTCTAAGCTTGAAAATGCTCAGTTTTAACTTATATCTGGGTATGCTTGCAAACCCATTGTTTTATATCAGCAAGTGATTTATACATTGTAAATACCATGACCAAGATAGGATTTCAATACATTTCTAAATTTTTCAATGATGCTTTCTATCGTTTAATATAAGATTTATTAATATCAAAATCAAATATCAAAATGTATTCTAACAGTTAAGGCACAGACGTTTCCTATCTATAGGAAATGCCATGAAGAAAACTAAGAAATAGTGCAATTATCGCAAAAATATGTAGCTGTGCAGTTAAGACTGTATAGAAAAACAGAAATACAGAGGCACATTTTACAGTAATAAAGTAAGTAAACACTTCATCCTTGCTTAGACTGCTGTAACCCAACCTTGGATAAGCGGCAGATAATGGATGGATGGATGGATGGATGGATGGATGGATAAAGACTGCAGAGAAGGAAGCTACTAATTTTATTATTACAGAGATTGTGCAGTATGGGTTCTGGATTGCTATTAATTAGGCGTGTAAATTGTTGCTCCTGAGGTGATTCAGTGTCATTATGATTATATAGGAAATGATTCGATACATCAGAAATTTTCAATTTATACCATAATTTGATTTAATTAACCGATTATTCAATTATGTCAATTACCTAAATTCAAACCTTTTTGAACTTCAACAAAAAAAAATTCACAAATGTGACCACAGGAACTTAAATACATGGACTACAAAGAAATATAATGTCTTAATGTCCATCTCATAAAATATATTATTTATATGAATATTATATTATATTATTTATATGTTTAAATATTTACATTGTACATTTCACATTTGCCTTAGGATCATCATTTTCTGGAACATCACAGTAACAATAACTACTTACAATTAGCATGCATGCAAATGGAAACAAAAAATGCCAATGATGTATTCCTTGGACGGCCCCATCACTCTTCGCCCCCCCAACCACCACAGTAGGCTTGGGCAGTATCTAATTTATTTGTCATCACTCCGTTCATACGTACAGGGGGACGGGCACAAACCGTAAACCGAAAATATTACTCTATTACCACCCAAGCCTATTACTCACTCTCTTACTCTATTACTCTCACCACCGCTCCAAAAATGTTTATTAGAAGCCCAACTGCAATGAAATGAAAATGAAGTGATTTGGGGTATACTGCAGTATAATGAAAATATTGCTGCAGTGCCGCCCAAACTACCTCTCCCAAGAATCCTTATTTAAACTGTATTTAATTAATCCCCCCCCCACAATAAATTACAACAAGTTCCCCACAATACATTGTGCATGCCACTGTTTTGCTGGTGGCAAAATCTGTCAAGTGAGGGCGGTGGCAACAAAAAGGGACAAAAATGTACACTTTATTTTACACTGTTCAGAAAATCATGTTGCACAGTTTGAGAATCACTGACCTGTACAATGTTCCTGCAAAGTTTGGAAAAGTTCATTTCAAATCACTCTGATCACAAGATGGCAGTGAAAGGCTCCATTTATGCCCCCTGCTGCCACCTATCGCCTGTTTCCATCCTTTAATGCCACCTACTGCTGCTGTTTCAGTTTTGCGGAGATTTGTATCAGTTTTGCATTTTCAGATGTAGGTTTTCATCCGCATAATGTTTTTGTGAAGTGGTATGAAGATCCATAAAGGAACAAATATAGTTATCCTGTTCACACAATCAAGCATTTTATCTAAGTCACCCTTCCCTTTCCCATCACTAAGCACCCTTTCTTCAATTTCATGCGATTTACCTCAGAAATCTAGATATGGTCTAGATATTCTCCCATACAATGTGTTTGTAAAGTTTGAAAAAGACCAAATAACAAATTAATAATTATCCATTACATACTTTTTGACTTGTCACATTCACAAGGTCAAATGTCATCTACTTTTGCTGCCCCTAAGTGGCATTGCTTCAACTATGCAGTAAGCTGTCTCAAAATTTTATCAGTTCCAGTTTCTCAGCCATAGAATGAGTCTACAAAGTTTGAAAAAGATCCATCAAATACTTTTTGAGTTATCATCTTAATGAGAAAGTGCTTGTGGTGGAGGCCCGATCCCAAAAGCATATGTATTCCCCAGCATTTATGAATTAACAATGACCTTTCACCTGCCACTCTAAGTGTTGGAAATTCGCATGCCCGCACTGCTACTTTTTGCATCTACATCAATGCAGATCAGTTGCCACCTTAATTATCGATTCATCACAATGTATAAATTGGAGGTGGAGATTTCAGGTCCAGAGAGTACAAAATCCAGACCAAGGTTTTGTTTCAATCAACCACTTGAGTACTCTGTGACTGTGACTCTTTATACTCAACTGGTTGGTTGAAACAAAATTAGTCTGGAATTGTACTCTCTGGACCTGAAATCTCTACCTCTGGTATCAATATTTACAAATATCAATATTTACACCACTATTAATAAGTAGCGCTATATCTGGATGTTCAGTCAGGTTGGTTAAATACTTTTGGCTTTAAGATATTTTTTCCTAAAACAAATATATGCAGAGGAGTGAGGAAGATTTAAGAAAGCCACAGTGTGCATTTGAGGTTTGAAACCAAAGTGCTGATAAAAACATGCCTCAATATACTGTAAGTAAACACATTAAAACCACTGTGGTGAATCAAATATAGTACCACAAAAAGTCTGGTAACTGAAATATAAAACAGTGCATTTAGGTTACACTTCTGATTTTCTAATATATTTAGGTGTTCAGCAGAAGGTGCTTCTTCAAGCTGCCTCAAGTAAGCTATTTCTGCAAATTAAGCAAGTCATTTTTGAAAAGCCATGTTGGAAACCATTTTAAACTGCTGATTTGGCTCTGTGGAAGCTCTCCTATCCAAAGAATAAGCCTGCATGGAACAGGCTGATCTCCACCAAAGGACAAAGCACACAAATGCAACAGAGGCTGACCTGTAAGTATGTTAATACTGAAACTCAATTCCGAAATATCTGAGCACAGCTGTTCCTGAAATCCCAAAGGACCAGTAGCTGGCTTCCTTCTTTAATTGTGTATAAAGTTTGAGCCAAAATATATTTTTTGGGCCGTAATTTATTCTTTAATGGGGCTTTTGATTCTTCCAAGCCCGGATTACATTTTAAAAATCGCAATGCATATATATTAGGTAGTTTAAAATTAATGTTTTAAAAGGCAGGTCTTCTGCAGCTTGTTTAATCTGAAAACAATTATATTTGACTTTCAAGATGTTCCCTAAGGGCATGATGGTATGACTTTCTATTTTTACTCTTCTGGTTATTGTTAACACCCCATAACCATCACTCAAAACACGAGTCTCGCAATTAATCCTCTCAATGGCCAGGTATCAAAGTTTCCCTAACACTATCCCAGTCTCCCTGAGTCAAGTCCCACCAATGCCAGTTGGAAACCATCAGAAGCCTTAGGCAAACTTCACTGTTAACGCACCCCGCCTCCCCTACGTCCCCCCCGCTCCTCGAGGTTTGTCGGTGGTGGGGTGTTGGCGGTAATTGTTAAGTCGGATGATGGCGCCTCAGATGATGGCGCCCCATGTCACCTAATGGTTGGTCCAACACTGAGTCGCGAGCCAGTTCTTCCCTTTCAGGCATTAGAGACAGCCATTTTACTCTCTGCCAATTCACTTGCTCAGCCATAGGTTGCCCCCTCGCACGACACTGTCCTTCTTAAGGTTCCATTGCTGTATTGCATTTGAGCCAGGGGGACAAAAGCTTCACTTATTCATGCTGGTGTTTTGGCTGTTAAGGAACATGAATCTTCTTCACAGCAGGGGCTTAAAGTAAAAGCCGAAACTCACGGAACTCCTTGGGCGTTTCTTTTTATACAGATATTCTCTCTTCCACGATACGAGCAAAGGGCCCCAGGTGAAGGGGAGCTAAAAGCTAAACAAGTATAGTCTCAAGTAAGTATGCAGTAGAATACAGAAAATTGCTTGTTAAAATATATAGCAGTAATGCATTTATAAGGACACTCTGTGCGATGCTGGGGGATGTTAAAAGAGTGTTGTGTGTCTAATGTAAAAAAATTCTGTTTTCATCTTTTCAAAAGGTATGGGAAAGCAACACAAGTTTAATGCTCTATGAGAGAGCAGATATTTTTTCCCAGTAAGCATCCTTATGCAAGTACAGCAAAGTACAGTGCGATGGAATCAACTTCACAGAAATATATTCCATACCATAGATATTTTTCATCGTGTTCACTTTAAAAGCCAACATGGATAAAACAACATTCTGACACTATATAGTAAGGCTGTCGGCCGACTTCTGACAATTTCATAATAAAAATATAAGCTGTAGTTTGCATGTGTAAAACAGCCTCCGTTTATGTGGGATGATTAAAACGTATTCTCTTCGTTTTTGAAAACCATTATTAATCGCAGTAGACAGACAGTTGAGGTACTGTACTAGAAAGAAATTTCACAGCTGTCCTCTTGTTAATTCCAACATTTCACAGAATAAAGAAGCACCAAGTCTGAAGCATCTTCTTTATTTGTATTTCTTTTGGAAGATCAAAGGGGTTTTTTTGTATTGTACTGGAACAATTAGGCAACAAGGATAATTTGATATCCATTTAAATGATTGAAAACGCCAGTTACTAAATATATCAAATATGCACTTCATATGGATTTAATTGCCTATAAAATACATTGCAGTTCAGTCCAAATACTGACATAGGACACAGCTCCACTTTTAATCTTGACAACAATTAAGTTCAAAAATAGAAATTGAAAAGCATAAGCAAAATTATGGGGTAGGGGCACCATCATATTTAGAAATTAAAAATATACTTTTACCAGTTTAACCATGGACATACATATCAGTGCTGTGAGTTCACAAAATCAGCCATGACAGCTGTGTAAAATAAAATAAATTTCCACGATCAAGAATTTTCTTCAAGATTTGTTTCTACAGTGATCCATTGTCCCTGACTAAATGCATGTCGTTATGTCAAGTGTCATCCATGAAATGTTCTGCATTCATCAGTTTACATGTATTTACTAATGTTCTGTATGTATTTATTATTTTGTAAAACACAAGTGTAGTAGAAGGAGCATTTGTAACAGTGTTTGTTTATTAATATCAAAAGCACACTAAAACTAAAATTTGAAAAATAAAACATTGGCACCTCAATAGATTTTCATTAAGGAAAAGAATCAATAGCCTGAAATAAAATTGCATACTTTTAAAAAAGCAATGTGCTGATATCTTGTGTTTGACTTTCATTAGAAACTGCTAATACCCCACCCTTGAAGATCTGAAAGGGCAGTGAAATGGGTGACATTGCAGGTTCTGATTGGTGGAAGATTCTGATCATTTTCCCTGGCTTGTTTATTTCCTTCTGGTAATTCGAATGGGCAATCTGCTACGCTTGTGTCTTCGTCAAACCAACAGAACAGAATAACAGAACCATCTTCATATGAAGGGATATGGAAATCTAAAGATGGAAATACAGAACCGTCTGCATCAACAAAGCAAAGCGATGGCAGGCTGTCAGCTGCCGGAATAATCAAAATGGCTCTAGGCCTGGAAGATCTGCGGCCACTCAAATTCATCACATACATTCAGTATTTTCATTCTGCAGATTATCCTGAACATGACAAACTAGAAGCAGAGGTGTACATAAGTCTCTCTAATTAGATGAAATTACATACATACATGAATAGGTTTGTCGACATCGAGCAGGATTGATAAATAAAGGAAAAATAAGCTGATACTTTGTGGAGAACAGACAGTGAATGGCAAATTGTACCCATCACCATGCCCCAGGAGTCACACCACATAATTTTTAAAAGAGTTTTTGTGATATACAATCCGTTTGATGTTAAAAAAGAGAAAGATTGCGACTGTTAGAGATGCATGCCACAAATGGGTAGAGATATTGCCTCTCAAGTACAATCGCAGTACTCACATTACGCCTGGCAAATGTACGTTCAGAAGATGCTGTCTCTTCAGGCAGCAATGAACATATAAGCCCACAAAATATGCAATAAAAATTTGTGTAGCATGTCATGAAAAATGTAGCTATCTGCAGAATATGCAGGTCTTTACTGAAAGACCATCTGGGCAAGCATCTGAGTGCAATTAAGAGTCGTACGATGCACAAGGTCATAACATAACACAGTGTAAGGTAACATAGCATAACATGAAACGTCTGCACGCGCTACCACTCTCAAATGGAGCCACGAAAGAGGTGCTGTGCTGGAAAGAGTGAAGAAACATAAGCTGAACCTGTGCAATGAGCATCTAAGGAGGCAGAAGAGCTTTCTGAATCACTCAGTATCTCCTTTCTCTGAGAGCAGAGAAGCCCAAAAGGAACGAGAACGTCCTTGTTATGAGCGCGATGCACAACGACGCATCAGTGGCCACAGCACCAGATAGGCCACAAATCATTCTGGCCTACAATCCCACCAAAGGAAAGGCCAGCGTCTCTGATAAGGTGGCAGCAAAATACAGCCTCTAGTGCATGACTGCTTGTTGGCCTCTAGTGATTTTCCACAAAACTTTTGAAGTGTATAATAGTTACATTCTCTAGACTGAAACAGACCAACTGTGGAAGGGTGGAAAATAACATCAGTGCTGGCTATTCCATTAGGAACTTGGCTGGGCTCTTGTCAATGACAAGATCTGGAGATGAGACTGGCTACATCATCAGCCTGCAATCTCAGACCCTTCTGCAGTGGATATGGGTGGCAGCAAGAACTGTATCCAAAGGGCTAACTGAAATCTTTTGAAATTTCTAATTGAAATATCCGAATTGAATGTAAAGTTAGACCATTTCACAATATATTTCTTTTAACATAAAATTATATAAGTTTCTGTTACTCATTTTAATACAACAATCCTGCAGGTCTTGGAATGGAGGAGAAAGCCCCCCCCACGCACATGGAGAACATGCAAACCCCACACACTCACACACAGGTGGGATTTGAACTCACAACCCTGGAGGTGTGAGCCACCCTACCGCCTCAAAAAAGGAGACATAGGGTGGATTTCAGTAACATGTGGAGAATCTAATGGATGTATTTGCACCCAGTTGTTAAGCATGGTATTTAACACCTTACTGGGCAGCTTTAAAAACATAGCAGCTTTAAAACAGTATGACTAAATTCTTCCTGCAGTTATCACACACAATGGTTTTACCACAGCTAAAAAAATCCATCCATCCATCCATTTTCCAAACCGCTTATCCTTACTGGGTCGCCCGGAGCCTATCCCGGAAGCAATGGGCACGAGGCAGGGAACAACCCTGGATGGGGGGCCAGCCCATCACAGGGCACA
>JAODJX010000097.1:22020551-22033455 GCA_026776945.1 Isichthys henryi | reverse complement strand
TGACCCAGGCGGGGATTCGAACCCAGGTCCCAGAGGTGTGAGGCAACAGTGCTAACCACTGCACCACCATGCCACCCATGCTAAAAAAAATCACTTATTTAAATAAATAAATAAATAAAACTTTAGGCTCCATTCTGAACCCTGTGCTCACATTTTTCATAACAAAGGTGATTGTAGCAGAGCAATATCCCATCAGATAATTAGTGTAAAGCAATTGTTAAAAATGGCCAAAATATTAATAACATCAAATATAATTACAAGGTATTAACATAATTGCCTGTCAAAGAAAACTGCCAGTTGATCTACTATAATGTCTTTGGGGGTAATTTCAATGAAAAGCAGAAATTAAATCCATTTACATTTTAGAGCCATTTAAATTATTAAAAACGGAAAATGGGTCAGATAACAGAAGTCATCTATGGAATGGCATTTTACTATTTAAAAGTAACAAAAAACATGGGTACATCAATGCATACAAAACTCACTGCACAACCTTAATGATAATCAAATATATTTTCAAATGGGATGCCTGCTAGCATATGAACTGCATTTGCACACGGCACTTATTATGAGTTTTGTTTAGTGCCATTATTATTGAAGTGAATTTAATTATATATCGAACTATAAAGCTTTGTGTTAATTACACCTTTGCATGCTACTGGGTGCATTACTCTTCTTTTAGGATCATGTACCTTGGCCGTAACTTTATAAATTGTACTTCATTAAAGTAAGAAAGTCTACTATAAGTAAACATCTTTATTGCATGCTTCAGTGTATCCTTTATGTTTTTACACAGCATGTTAAAACTATTTACATTAACCTTTTGTCTGTAAATTTACATATTTTGCTGTTAAATCAGTAACAAATGGCTACTAATCATACTATATGGTTTCTCAAAACCAGTTTAATGTTATTAAGCCATGGAATATTGCAAGTCTGATTCTTCTCTTCTCTGAATATGTCTGCAGCGTGGTAGCTAGGTATTATGTTTATATATATAGAGAGAGAGTGATAAAAACATAAAGCGTTAAGTACTCAGTGGTAATAATTTCAGTGTTGGTGTGGCTGTCATAAGCTGCAGTTCCGGAGGTGGCAGTTTAGCGATTTCATGCACAATTTGTACACAATTTACTTAAGAAAATCCCTTTTTTATTGAAGACAGACCGTAATCCAGCATGCTTAAGAACTCTGGCTCAGTTTTGTGCTCACTAAAGGTGGCTGCTGATACCTCTTTGGTTATTTGTAATCGAGCTTTTTTTTATACATTATTTTCTTTTCCTGATTTTTTTTTCCTTTTATTTTTACTTCTAGTAATATGGATTCACAATGTATACTATTGCTACTGACATTACTTTGGATTTATATTTCATGTAATTACTAGAAGTTGAATTCGGACTAGTCTGGTCTTTATATATAATTTGCTCATACAGTATAGAACATGATTACATATGCTAGCCTCTTCTTTTATATATTCAATTCCCTTGAGAACCTGTGTTATCCTCCATTTTAGTTCCCTATTCCCTGTGAAATTAAAAGGCACTTATTTTATTGGCCATTCTTGTGACATCGCTGACCTCCCATAATGAACTGGCAGCTTAAGCTGTAAGCAATGCTCTCCCATAACTTAGGTCATCCACACAAGCCTTTAAGCCTGAACTGTAGGATAAGATGGATGAAGGCACAGTCTATGTGTGCCGACGTACCCCGTCAGTGCTGTGCCGCCTATGTGCTGTACATCATGTCATCTTTACCCAAAGTGAGTACTGTGTATTCTGTACACGGAGTGCTTCATGGCGCCCTTTAAAGGGCCTTGGAATATCATGTTATTTCAATTTAAACATGCATCACACAGCAAATACAAGGAAAACATGTCAAAATATACACCGCATCTGAGAAATGAAGCAAATTTAACTTTAATTAACTTGTAGCTACGTAACAATCAGATAAATTTAACAGTCCACAATAAATAACCAATGCTTATAATAATAATAAAAATAATAATAATAATAATAATAATAATAATGCATAAATATCAGTCAAATAGCTACAAATGATAACACTAAAGGTAGGATAATTTGTTAGCTAACTGTTTAAAAAGCTTATCACCAGTTATGATTTTGACTTTGAAATTGATGCTCTTCAGCTAAGCCTGACAGATTAGTTTGTGTAAAATAACTTTAATCTGAAACATGTGGTTTTAACCTCAGTCTTATCTATATTCAGCACTGTCTCAGAACAAAAGCCAGAAGGACAAGAGGCTTTATCTAATATCCAATAATAGACAGCATTTTTCAAGATAGACTTTTCAATTAACTGGATCGGGTTTCATTTTAATAGCTATTGGGGGATTTGGATTTCACTTTCATTGTGTGTAATCATTGATTGTTCTAAGAAAAGTAATGAGCCTGTAATTAGTATTCTGCAACAAGTACTGCTAGCTCTGCCTTTCATTAGATGGTTTGAATATGCATGCATGTCATGCAGACAGCTAATGTACATGGATGAGGATGACTCAGGTCTTAATGATGTTATATATCAAAATTATCATTTTATTTTTAACATTATAAGAGAAAATTACATAGGTGGTATAGGTGGCACTGTGGTTAAGCAGACAGCAAAGTTAGCGGTTCA
Source organism: Isichthys henryi (assembly GCA_026776945.1). NCBI lineage: Eukaryota > Metazoa > Chordata > Actinopteri > Osteoglossiformes > Mormyridae > Isichthys > Isichthys henryi. The sequence continues at coordinate 22,030,824 of JAODJX010000097.1, read as the reverse complement.
ATGGCTGCCTCAGCCCACATGTACTCCCTTTGACATGTGGAGTTTCAGCTTAGGGTGGAGCCTCTTTTGGCAGATGGGTCTGCAGGGAGATGCCAGGCAAACTCCAATCTGACAAAGACCTCCAATGAATTGTACCATGAAGAACCAGTGTTCCCAGTCCAAGATAGGGCTACCAGGACCATCCCCTCGAGCCAGATCTGGGGGTTTGTTGGTGAGCTTCTGGCAACCAAATCACAAATGTAACTTGGCAGAGTTCTGCCTTAAATGGCAATGGGGTGGGCCATGTTGTGGGCTCACCACCCACAAGGGAAGGGGGAGGGGGTGCAGTACTATTTGGTTGGGAAGCAAGAATCAGGCAGGACACAGATGGATTAGATAGCATGTATAAGCACAATAAAATACATAAAGAGAAAAACTTTCCATACTGTGATTATTTAATATACGTTTTTGGACAAGAAATATGGTGTCTGACCCTCTGATTTTGATTTCTGAACCTCCAGAGCATTGTGAGGATCACATACTGTTTTGTGGGTCAGCATAAAGCTTTCCAGCAGGGTGGATTTTGAAGGAGGGAAAAACGCATATGAGCTCATAACTATTAACCCATAGGAGTGCTGTTGATGTGCTAAACTGGCAGTTCAGAGGCTATGAGAAGTGCGGGGGTACAGGGAGTCATTTTGCTTAAGCTTTTCCTTCATCCATCCTGTCAATGTGACAGTATGATGAGCATTGTGGGACATTGACACTATTTGCAAACACTAATAATTGCCTTCTCAGTATTTGTAAGCACTGATTGCTACATCTACAGATAAGTACTTACCACAGTAGGAAAACTCTAAGTAATCTTCTCATTATTTCGCCATTATGCTGTTCTACCAGTATGACCTCATTAAAGGGCAAGTCCTTACCCCAGCTCATGACTGTGGTTGGAGGAAATCTCCAGATCACCATGCTTGGTAATAACACACAAGACCTCATGGCTCGACAACTCTTGGTCCTTGAGTTCACTCATCTCACACGGAGGGAAATGGATGGAAATAGTTACAGCTGACTCACCGCTGAGAGGCCCTGTTGCTAAAGGCTCTGATCCACGTATTGAAATTGTCATCTCCACCAGCTGCCTGACACTCTGCTTGCACCTGCCCCCTTGGTGAGAAGCCCCCTGCCATTGGACCCAGCCTACACCTTCTGGCCCAGTGCCGGGAGCAACGCTGTGTGAGGAGCACGATTCAGGTCACATTGCCGTTAAAGAGAGATACACTTCCAAAAACTGCTTCAACCTCTGAACTCAGGTAAGTGTGATTTCAGAAGCATAGTATACTGCCCTCTATATATGCCTGATAAATTTGTTTAAATAACTCATATGTTGGCATACTAATATTGACTGGGATACAATTTGCTATTTTTTTTCCATAAAAAGAAAATAACCTTATATAAATTACTGATCTTTCCACATTATCATTCCAGATTATCATACAGCTGAAAGCGCAGATTCCAGGCCAATGTCTTGTAGACTTTAACTGGTTATAAACAAACAAACAAACAAACAAACAAACAAACAAATATCAGAACAACATTCTTTTAAATACTGCTAGTTTCTATTTAAAAGGAAGAGTAATATTAAAACATCTATTAAAATATCCATACTTTGGTCAGATAGCTATTAAATAAAAAAATATCTAAATATCTAAAAATATCTTGTTCCAGTAAGTCTTTTATTTGATTTCCGTCAGTTTATATGGTTGTTGATTCATTTTAAGATAAGAATTTTGATTGGTTGGCATGGTGGCCCCTGAAATGCTGCTTTACACTCTTAATTAGGACAGGTTCCAGGCCAGGTTCACAGAGACTCTGCACCGTATCTTGTTTTATGAAAGGGATAGGTTATGATGTTTGTGTGCTACAATATATTTTTATTCAACATATTTCTGGCACACCGACACAGTGGGTAGCACTGTGACTGCACAGTGGGTCCAATTCCCAGGCTCAGCTCACTGCACGCTCTCCCATGGGGCACTGGTTCCCTCCCACAGTCCAAAAACATGTGGTGCAGCGAACAGGTGTCTCTTTTTCTTTAGTATGTGAATGTGTGACCTGAGATCCCATCCAAGGTGTACCCCAGCCTTGTGCCCTATGCTTCCAGGAGAGGTTCCAAACCCACTGTAATTTGGTAATGGATAAGCAGTCATAAAAATGGATGGAAAGGTAGTTGATGTTTGATTGAAGTATAAATCATTTATGGAGGCTGTGTCGATATTCAATTATTAATTTTGTTTTTTGGGAGAATTATTGAGTGAATGTTGAAATCGTGATGGATCTAGTGTTTTGGATGCTGCCAATCTGGAAAGAAATGTTTCTTCAAAGGACAACAAGCTGGGTTCTACTTGTCGTTTTGGTGCAGGAGCGGGAGGAGACTGGGTGCGTGACAGGGAGGTTGGATTGAGTGCCTTTCTTGAAAGTTGCCAATAACACTATTAGGAGAAAGACAAGGACGGGACATCTAAGAACAAAGGAGCAGTTCTATGTCAGGAATGCACAAGCAGAGCTGGTCTCTGATTCGGTATGTCAGTAGGACAGCTTAAGCAGTGCCAGAAAGATAAGATGCGTTTCTCTTAAATTTGGATGCACAACCATCTAGTGACATGTGAAGACTAACATTGTCAGTAATTTAGTCATGCCCAACTTTTGTAAAATGCAGTGTTAAGTAGTGTTACAAAGATCAATAAAACTGTTTTATGGCTGCTAATGACACTGTATTGTGTTATGTTGTGTTTACATGCGATGAGTGAGAATTACCAAAAGAAAATTAGCTCCATTAAAGAACACGCCACAAGTTTGGAACGTGAAACCCGAAACTGGAAACAAACCGCACCAAATACAGTATTTTCTCAAGCATATTTGGATCAGTTTCAGTGAGGAAATTGCTATATAATTGCATACTAAAAGTCAGACGATTACAGCGATACTCTCTCTTTTCAGAGAGAAGACTGCATAATCATATGCAAATGAGCCAGAAAGCAGTAATCTGCTACTTATATGAGTGGCATTTTGCAATCATGCTGGAATCCTTTCTGCCTTATATTGCTTTTGTCTTTCTGGAATACAGAAAAAGGACTCAGAATATAGCACATCTCTGTCAGTGGTGTGTGTGTGTATATGTATGTATGTATGTATGTACATATGAATGTATGTGTATGTGTGCATATATATATATATATATGTGTGTATGTGTGTGTATATATATATATATATATATATATATTTGTATATATGTGTGTATATATATATTGGCTGTTTATAAAATGGTCAGTCAGACCATTATAAAGAGGGGAAATTTCCTCATCGTTAATGATAATGATGTCAAAGATAAATGGATTTTTCCCCCAGATCGTCAGCTTTGATTCCGCCCAGCAATGTTGATATTTTCTTGATTCATGTAGCTACTGTTACATCTCCTGAAACATCCAAGAATGTCTGTGTCTAAGTAGCCTGATTTACTATTCCACGCAACAATATGCAGTTCTCATTAGGGAAATCAATTCTAGTCTTTGACCTGTCTTTCTTGGCTTTTAGCTCTGCATCTGACAATGATGAAGGAGTAGGTTTACAGTAAATACTGAATGTTGGCAATGGGATCGTCAAGGTCAGTGCCGGCAGCTGATACGGTGCAGCTGCACGTCAGCGCTCTCATGTATCACTGCGCCAGGAAGTCTACATACCCATAGAGATAAATTCAAAGTTAATCCTTTAAATTAAAGAGAACAAGCTTATAAAGATGTGTCCCTAGTCAGAGCCATAAACTAGAGTGTTTGAGTTTAAATTAACCTCTGGTGGTCAGGCTTACAAAGCACCCTGGCACAAGTCTGTGATCTGTGAATAAGGATCTTTTTTTAATGCTAAGATGTACAGTAGCTCTTCATGCATGGTTTTTTTGTTGCCATTTTTCTCTGGATTTTGCAACGATTCGGCATTCTGAAAACATGCACTGGATTAAATGGCACATTATAGCCATGACTGCATTCTTTCACACACAAAGGCAGTTATATTTTTCCTGAATTTAAAATACACAACTACAGATCCCCTTACCAAATTCAACTTTCTTTTATATATTTTAAGGAAAAAAAGATGACAAATGTGCAAAAGGAATTTCAGCACAGGGCTGACAAGAAAACATGTTTGACATCAGCATGTTATTTTTAAAAACAGCCTGATTAATATGACTAATCGACTCCTATGTGGTAAACTTTTGAATATCAAAAGGAAAGCACTATTTTGCTGATACAATGGAGGGTGCAATAGCCTTTGACAAAGCAAGCATCACTTGACTTTAATCAACATCTTCAAGCTATTATCTCCAATTGATGCACCGTACTGCAGGAGAGGGTGCAAACACTATGTTTTCTCATCCTGTTAATTTCATGCACTCCTCCTTTAAACTGCACATGTCAGTCATAAAACCATGTCTTTCATTTCCCAGCATTGGGAGGAATGGCTTATAATAAGCTGAATAAATTAGATCTATTTTTTTCTTTTTGGAACCACAGACAGCAGTTGCTATTTGGTATTAAACAAATACTTTGCAGTGGACAGCATTTTTTCTTACTTAATTCATACTGTTATTAGTAAGTGTAAGTGTTTGTTAAAATTATATATGGGGGTTCGCCCTCGATAAATTTTGCCAAAGGAGAATACCACAGTACACCAAAAATATTATTGTAATACCACACAAGCCTTACACTATACACCCCAGAAATGAACATTAAGAGGCTGACTTTGTGTTACTTGCCTCAGTTTATTCAGGTCCATCAGAACTGTGCCTGTTCTTTCATGTGCCCCCACTGACTAGGACAAGGGCTATAGTGATACAATTAAATTCTCCATGGCAAATTTTACCAGGTTTGCCACTATAAATTTTATTGACCAGCTACTGGATTGGGGAGAGGCTGGTGATGAAAAACACATATAAATATAAAAATATAAACTTTATTTTACTTTTTTTTTTTCTCAGGTGTATAAGGGGTAGATTTTCATCAATATACTGCTTTTGTGAAGATGTAATAGGATGTAATAAAGTAAATAAAGATTAAAGTTATAAAATAATAAGATCGACTACAGTTATCCTGGTCACATGGTTAAGTGTCTTCGTCACCCTTCCTTTCACTGCCATTAAAAATGTTAATAAATTTGTTGATTTAAAAATGTTGAACTAAGAGGAATTGACAATATCCCATAAGGCCTTAAGAGAATCAATTCTTTCGCCAATATTTTTAAGTATAAAAACAGGAAAATGAAGAACAGGAAGAACAAGTGTCTTTTAATGAACATAATATGAAGCATCAAAATTTTTGTAACATTTAGTTTTCCACTATAATATTATGGTCTAAGCTTCAATCTAATTAATTTCATAATTAACGCCCATGCCTCCTACACTGCTATTGTGTATTGCAACATCACACATAATAACAAGACAAGGTAGCGTCCAGACTCAATCTACACACAGCAGTCCTCCTCCAAAGTGACCTTTCTACCATTCTACTTTTATCTTTCACCTCACAGTTGCAGTACAACTGCCCGGAATAATAATTTACAGACTTGGTATTCTAGGACCACGGGCCACTGTCAATGAGTATGATTCTGACATGCAATTAGTCAGAGTCACTTTACAGGTTACTTGGGTCAAACAAGTTGTAATTATGCTTAAGGTGTAATTCTATGACTCAAGATTCAGAGCAGACCTTTAGAACATGTCAAGACTGCCAGCATATAGCAGTCTACTCTTTCCCTCAACTATGGTATGACATTAATATACATTATCAAGGACAAAATATACTCACATGCAGAGCAATATACAGTAGCACTTACTGAAGCCTTGTTTAAGCTGTTAAATATGGGAAATTCCTGGTTTTCTGGTACTGGATAAACAGATCTGGAAAAATGAAAGGATGTTTCCTCCTACAATTTTAAATCACCACTGAGCTTTGTTATATTTATGTCAGCATGTTCTAAAATCAAAAACTAGGGGAATGGCTTTTAAGGATTTAATTAGGATTTCAAAAATTATTTTTATGCAACAGAATGTGTGAAAATGTATGGCATGTTAAGGCATTTTTTTGCAGGGTACTTTTTTTCCCTCTATATCGACATATTGCTAATATGGAAAAGAAATACTAGAGGATATTGTGAATGAAGCAAAATGTAGGTCGGTCGTCTCAAAGAGAGGATTGGACACCCTTGCGTATTCACATTGCCAAGAGAATCAGACAGCTCTACCATGAATCCCTGTATTTCTATTGTGAAAATATATATAGTTTGCTAAAACCTCCATCTTTGCTATGATCCCAAATCCTGGGTAACACCATATAAGTTTATGATACCGTGTAAGGTATAGGTATTTATACCTAATAGTATTTAAAAAGCAAGATAAATGCAGGCAGAGATAGTCATGCTCATTTTAATCTGATTCCACTTTTCAGGATTTTGTAAAGAAAATTAAGATTTGTTAAATTGTATATTTTCCTTATTGTGCTCAATAGCAGCAGAAGGGGGCCATTCCCCAACTGCGTGCTAGAAAAATTTGCCATACATTGACAGGAAAGTATTGCTAACATCATTATTGTCTCCTGCTTTCTAAGAATGTACCTGCAGATGTATTCAAGGCACTTCCAAGTCTGTAAAAGATCAGACTTTAAGCAAAACTTAAACAAAAACAAAAATGATATAGTCAGGTACAGGGCTGGTCATATTCCTCACTTATTGCAGACCAATTCAGTAGAGCATATATGTGAAACTCAAAGCCCACAGGCCACATCTGGCCCGCAGCACAATTCTTTACAGGCTGAAAAAATGTGAAAAACTATCCAGGAATAGTGGTGTAAAGCTACACACCATTCATGGATTGGTACAAACCTCAATTTAGGGTTCACGGTTCAGTACCGTTTCGGTACTGCAGAGAAAAATGAATTCATTTTGAAATTTCTTATAACTAAAACTGCTAATACAAACACAATTAGGAACAACCATAAACCAAAGGCAATGTCTGACATAGACATTCCTGAATTAGATGAAGGAGCTCTTATTTGCATATTTAAAAAATAAATATGTACAATAATAAAAAATTCAAACTGAATAATAACAATCATAAGGAACTAAATATTGTGTTCCGTGTCACCGTGTATGGATGCATACTTGCAGGGGTGGACTAACTGCCGTAGGCTGACATGGGTAAGGGGCCCCCTAAGGCAGCCGTTACAGAGAAATGAGAGGGAATTAACAACAATGTAACATCAATAATATGCTAATCAAAGAGCAGGGTTCCAGCGGGAAAATTTACAAGTGGGGGAGGGGGGAGTGCTGTTGGAAAAGTTTTCCGATTGGGGGCAGAGGGGTACTACACTGGCAAATTGATTGGTCAAATTTAAGAACTTTAACTGTTGCTCTTTTGCAGTGGCCCTAGGTTATAGCCAATACTTTATGCCACCCATGAGGCTACGGTTAGTCTTCAGTTTTTTAATACGTTCGTTTAATTGTGTTCTCTCCATGTCTGATTTAGCTACCACTCCAGTGCAATAAAATCATAGACAGGGGAGATATAATATTAGTTTTGTATCTTTGCGCTATTTTCTTCTTCTGATAGGCTATTTTGTGCCCGTTCACTTGGTAATGAAAAAAAATGTAGCAACAATACTAGACTAAACAACAACAACACTCAGCAACCCTAGAATTCTAGAACACTCTAGAATGTTAGATACTGTAACATTAAGTCTCAAAGTAGTAATCGTCCATAACAGCTGGGACAGGGGGCAATTTTCTTTATCTGGAAACTGTCACCCATAAATAACAGACATTGTGCTAAACAGAACTTATCTACCAGTATTGTAAAGTCTATAATAAGTTGTTGGTGTGGCTACATGTTGTGCCAACAGATACAAAGCAGATGAAGCACTTACTTTTGCAACAGTCTTGCAAAACGAAAAACAGAGTAAAAAATGTTTTAACATAACTTATTGATGGTCTCGGTCCGTGTACATAAAACAAATTATAATCACGTACACAGACCGGTCTCAACCCAACTGTCTGTCCTAGTCAATGTGATATAGAACATGTAAATTGGTGCATAAGTGTATTTTACACAGTAGCTTGTAGTCCAACACCGAAGCGTACAGCACATATACAGACTTACATGCATTATTAGGCAGACCACTGCATTATGCCAACAGCCTAAAAAATCATGCAAGTTCATGCACTAATAGGTGATAAAGTAATCACTGCAGGTTATTGTACTGAGATTAGTAGTTTAGGCAGCAGTAGAAAATACTTTTTGAGGAAAAGCTACAAGACAATCATATCATCTGATACAGCAATTTAACATCACTTTACCTTCAACTTCATTAATTAGTCATGATTATTATTACTATTTGATTTCTGTTTCATCATTGCTACTGTACCTATACCAGACCTGAGAACCTCATTCCCTCAATGGACAAGATGTTTTGGAATGACAAAACATCTTTTATCCTTTATTAAATTACTACTCAATACAAATTGCATATTACAAATGCATTTTGATACCTTAATGTGTAATGTGGTGTTTTGGGTTTTCTAGTACAATGCTACAATATGGGGAACCACACCACCACTTGGATTATTTTATCGTGAAGATCTCAAAATATGGTACACTCAAAATATATTTCAGAATACTGGAACAGCATTGTACAAAGTGCTGTACTTTTCGACATTGCTTTGACAAACATTATATTTTATAATGTAAATTAACTCAGCATGAAGTTGTGTTTTATTTCCATTGGTTTATACAGTATATAAGATGTAAATATTATATATAAATATTTCAATAATTTAAATAAGTTAATGAAAATGTTAAATGAATAAAACTGTTTTTCATAATAATCCACTTAAGTTCTTTACATTGCATTTTGTAATAATGTTATGATTTTCACTAGACAATCATTATTATTAAATATTTTTTTACAGAATGCAAATGTGATCACTTAAATAATTCAAATAATGTTCCACAATAAAGCTGAGCATTTCTCATTGATGTATTTCTGCATGATGGTTTTCTGAACCAGGGAGCTCATTCACAAAGGCTTTGTACAAACAAAAAGATGCAGGATACACACGTTTAGGATACACACAATTTTAACCCTTGATGAAATATGCATCAATAGATACAGAAACATTTGCACTACATCTGATAAACAACCAACATTCAGCATTTGTATTGAGTGAATCAAGATATTAATTGTTGTACATGAATGACATTACACAGACCAAGATAATTATTGCGAAAATCCATGTTACAGGTGTGTGTACTGAAAAAAATCTAAGTAGGCACCATCCAGTAGTAGAAAATTACTCAATTTTCATGCTTAAGTAAAAGTACAGATACAGCACAAAAACACTGCTGAAGTAAAAGTCATCCAGTGAAATACTACTCAAGTAAAAAATACCTAGTCTAAAAAAGTATTCAAGTAATAAGTATTATATATTCAGATCTTTTTATCTTACAAAAAGCAATCCATCTTTTTAAATTCACTCAAGGCGGGTTTGAATATAGCATTGCAAATTACAGTGCATCAGAATAATGAAAACTGAATCGCAAGAGGACAATAGAATTTTTTTTCTTTTTATTCAGAAAATGCAGCAAAACCTGCCGATCATGCCTCACAAATAAGAGGAATGACGTTTGTATCCTGTGGAAAATTAATGATCAATAAATGGGATATACAGATCTGTTAATTAATTATGAACATTTTGCAGGCTGGCACATTCACCTCTTATAAGTGGTGAATGAACTGACAAAAGCCCTCGTCCTCCACTATGGAAAATCCTGAATGTCCAGTGGAACTATTACCATCATTTCACTGGTACATCAAATGCTGCTAACTTTGAATATTGGTAAATTCAACCAGACAGCAATTTTGGTATAGTAACTGATATATCATGCATCTATACATATTGTTTGTTCCAAGCTCATAAAAACAATACGTATGTGATGCAAAATGATAATAACAAAGAGAAAATTATATTGCTTAACAACCGGGAGAGAAAATCACAATCTCGATTCTGAGTGAAAAAAAGTGTGATTCATATTATACCCAGAATTGTGTAGCCCTAGTCCAGGGGTGGGCAATCTTATCCACAAAGGGCCGGTGTGTGTGCTGGTTTTCGCTGCAACACACTAATTAGGTCACTAATTAGAGGACTGATTGGCTGAAGAGTCCTCACACCTGGGTTTGAACAGCTGACCTAAAGG
>JAODJX010000097.1:22002939-22020451 GCA_026776945.1 Isichthys henryi | reverse complement strand
ACTGATTGGCTGAAGAGTCCTCACACCTGGGTTTGAACAGCTGACCTAAAGGTTACCCCAAAAACCAGCACACACACACCGGCCCTTTGCGGATAAGATTGCCCACCCCTGCCCTAGTCAGATGCACTGCATGCAATAGTCATTTTTTAATCGCCTGAGTAACAATGGCCCTGTGCAGAATGTATCTGAGTAAAAAGTCATTGATTAGCTCACAAACGTAGCTATGTGTGATAGCACGGCATGGCACAAGCTGGGAAAAGATGACGATCCACAGGGGTTTATTAAGGACATTGAACAAAACAGGGAAAGCAAAAAATAAAAAGACCACGAGGGATCAAAAAAAGCAAAGCTGGGAAAGCAAGAACTAACTACAAAAAAAAAACCATACGATGACGCCAATGAGGAGCAAAACTGGGTAAAGTGAGAGCGCAACAACCACACAATAACATAACTCAATGATTGACTTAAAAAAAAGTGTGAGGGCAGGTACTTAAATACACACAGGGAATCAGGACAAACAAAGGGCAGGTGTAAATCATAGTCAAATTAACTAATCACTAAAGGAGGGCGACAACAAGTAACAGGTGGAAGAAGTAACAAGCACTGAACTGCAGAATTCTACAAACACTGAAACCACACACACTGGGAATTACCACAGTAAGATAATTAACATGGAACCAAAATGCAAACAGGACCAGAAGGGAACAGGACACAAGCAGAGCAAACCCATAACCATTAAGCAAAAAAATAACAGATACTGGTGAAACGGAAAACCAATACATACAAATGAACAGATAAGGCTGGCCTCTAGCCAGCCTCAAACCCATGACTGGAGGAGTACCATCCTTAGAGCTGCACATTCAACCTATAGAGTTACGCAACAGTCCAGGGAACAGGGAAAACACACTAGGGCTAAAAGACAAGGAGGGGAAAACAAAATGTTCAGTGATGCCTGCAGGCCATACAGGGAAGGGTGGGGTCGGATGGCACCAACTCTGGGACTAAGTGAAAGTAAAATTTGCAACAACTTGGAAACTCAAGTAAAATACAGTCGTGGCCAAAAGTTTTGAGAATGGCACAAGTATTGGTTTTCACAAAGATTACTGATTCAGTGTTTGTAGATCTTTTTGTCAGATGTTTCAATGATATACTGAAGTATAATTACAAGCATTTCATAAGTGTCAAAGGCTTTTATTGACAAATACATTAAGCTTATGCAGAGAGTCAGTATTTGCAGTGTTGGCCCTTCTTTTACAAGATCTCTGCAATTCACCCTGGCTGCTGTCAATCAGCTTCTGGGTCAAATCCTGATTGATGGCAGCCCATTCATGCATAATCAATGCTTGGAGTTTGTCAGAATTTGTGGGTTTTTGTTTGTCCACCCGCCTCTTGAGGATTGACCACAAGTTTTCAATGGGATTAAGGTCTGGGGAGTTTCCTCGTCAAGTACCCAAGATGTCAAGGTTTTCTTCCCCGAGTCACTTAGTTATCACTTTTGCCTTATGGCACGGTGCTCCATCATGCTGGAAAAAGCCTTGTTCATCACCAAACTGTTCTTGGATGGTTGGGAGAAGTTGCTCTCGCAGGATGTTTTGGTACCATTCTTTATTCATGGCTGTGTTCTTAGGCAAAATTGTGAGTGAGCCTTGCCTGAGAAGCAACCTGACACATGAATGGTCTCGGGATGCTTTACTGTTGGACTGACACAGGACTGACAGAAGTGTTCACCTTTTCTTCTCCGGACAATCTTTTCTCCGGATGCCCCAAACAATTGGAAAGGGGATTCATCAAAGAAAATGACTCAAGAAAAGAAAAGTCCTCAGCAGTCCAATCCCTGTACCTTATGCAGAATAGTCTGTTCCTGATGTTTTTTTGGAGAAAGGTGGCTTCTTTGCTACCCTTCTTGACACCAGGCCATCCTCCAAAAGTCTTTACCTCACTGTGCGTGCAGATGCACTTACACCTGCCTGCTGCCATTCCTGAGCAAGCTCTGCACTGGTGGTGCCCCGATCCCACAGCTGAATCAACTTTAGGAGCCGGTCCTGGCGTTTGCTGAACTTTCTTGGGGCCCCTGAAGTCCTCTTCACAACAATTGAAACTCTTTCCTTGAAGTTATTGATAATCCCAAAATATAATTGAATTAGGTGCAATCTTACTAGCAGCAGTATCCTAGCCCGTTTTGTGCAAAGCAATGATGACTGCATCATTGCAGGTAACCATGGCTAACAGAGGAAGAACAATGATTTCAAGCACCAGCCTTCTTTTAAAGCATCCAGTCTGCTATTCTAACTCAATCAGCATGACAGATCGATCTCCAGCCTTTTCCTTGTCAACACTCTCACCTGTGTTAACAAAAGAAATACTGAAACAATGTTAGCAGGCCCTTTTGTGGCTGGGCTGAAATGTAGTGGAAATGGGTTTTTTGGGATAAAGTTCTTTTTCATAGCAAAGAAGTACTTTGCAATTTACTTCAGTTCATCCAATCACTCTTCATAACATTCTGGAGTTTATGTAAATTTCCATCTTAAAAACTGAGGCAGCAGACTTTGTGCAAATTTAAATTTGTGTAATTCTCCAAACTGTTGGCCACAGCTGTACAAATCCAGAAAAAAACCTACTTAAGTGCATTAACAACAAATTTTTACTTAATTAATTAATTAATTAATTAATTGAGTTTTGATCAAAATTAGAAAACAAAAGACATTTTTGTAATTTACAAAGTTGCAGCTTCTCTGAATTCGAAGATGTTCTACCGTGAATAGAGAAGACGCATTTTAATCATATTCCATCAGAGAAAGCTATGCCATGTCAAAAAGTATTGTTTAAACAACAAATCTAAAGAAGGTCTGCAATCAAAATTAGTTAAAAGTTGCAATTTTTTTGTATAAGAAGTCTACAAATTAATCCTGTTAATTGTTTTTGATGATTACAACGTTCAGAAATGAATAGGAAATGCAGGATTTTGCTTTGAGTGACTGACACATCAATGCCCACAGGACATAAACAATTTTTTTGCACTATTCTGACACAATTCAGTAACTGTAGTGGGTTTGTTCGCCATAATTTTGTCACCAATTCCATCACCTTCCAGAGAATCTTAATAGGGTTCAAAGCCATTTCACCACCTCGATGTTCTCAGTTTTGAGTAATTGCTTCACCCATTTTGCAATGTGGTAGGGGACATTGTCTTGTATAAAAATGGCTGGCTGATTGAGTGATGCTCACAGGGAAAGAACCTCATGTTGCTGAAAGGTTCTGATACCCTTTAGCACTCACTTTTCCATGTAGCCATACAAGAGGCACCACACCTACGGCAAGGAACATGCCCCGCAATGACTTATCTCTCTGAATTTTACTGACTTCTTCATGCACTTTTGGTGGAGACTTTCCCCAATTCAATAAATTTAATTAAATAATGTTTCCCATCTGATCCACCTAAACAGAACTTACTTTCATCAATAAAATTAGCTTTGGACCAATCCTTCTCTGTCCACACAACATGCTCCTCATCAAAGGGGTAGTCTGGCTTTTTCATTGTTCTTGCTGATGAGTGGCTTAGACAATGAGGAGTGGGCTTTCAATCTATCTTGTCCCAGGCAACAAGACTCTGTAAAGACAAGTTCTTGCCCTGCCCAACACTAAATTGTTGGACAATTCCAGCTGCAACACTGAACAGATTTCCCGCCAAGAGTGTCCCAATCATCCTGTTCACTCGCGTGCTCATCTTTTGTGGGAAACTAGCCTTTTTGGGACTTGAATCACTTTGTTTCCTTGTACAGCTTAAATAGTCATTAAATGAAGCTATTGGAATGATTAATTTCTAAATTATTAAAAAGGGGGGGTGGCATGGTGGTGCAGTGGTTAGCCAGGCGGAGACCCAGGTTCAAGTCTCCATCTGGGTCACATGTGTGCGGAGTTTGCATGTTCTCCCCTTGTCGTCGTGGGGTTTCCTTCGGGTACTCTAGTTTCCCCCCAGAGTCCAAAGACATGCTGAGGCTAATTGGACCAACTAAATTGCCCGTAGGAGTGCTTGTGTGAGTGTGCCCTGCGATGCGCTGGCCTCCCTCCCTGGGTTGTTCCCTGCCTCATGCCCATTGCTTCCGGATAGGCTCCGGACCCCCCGTGACCCAGAAGGATAAGTGGTTTGGAAAATGGATGGATGGATGGATGGATGGATGGATGGATGATTAATGAGGGTCATCCTATTAGCCTTCATCTGAACAACCTGACATCACAGGGCTTTAGGCATCTTGTAGCGGTCCACCATTTTGCAAAATGCCTGCCAATGTTGCCAAATAGATTGGGGTTGCCAGATATTTCAAGATATTTCAGATTAGCACCAAAAACTGTCAACAATACCAGATTATTCTCTAATATTGATCGCAGACCATCTCCGAATTTCTTGTTTGACCCTGTTTTTTATGATGTGGGATACTTTTCACTGATGAAATATGATTAAAATATACCTCATCTATTCATGTTAGAATAATTTAGATCTCAGATAAGGAGTGACTTTAAATTTGAAATTATAAAAATGCCACTTTTCACTTATTTTGATTGCCACTGTACATCTTTGAAATACAGAAACCTGTAACTATCGAGAGTATGCTAAGATCCCATGTTTTTAGTAATTTATTAACACATTCATAACAAATAATATTACATTCATATACTATTGTAAACATGGCTATAACTATTTTTCAAAAGGCATAAGATGTTATAGTTATGTGTATTATGCATTAGTTATGTTTATGGAACTGTCATCTATAATGTACTATAGGAACCTTTATAATTCATTATAATGGCTGGGAAAAGCACTAAGAATGCTTTGTACTGCATTATAAAGTTATCTATGACGCATTACGGATGAGAACTTCGAGACAGTCGTAATGCATAATAAACATGACATGAATGCATTATAATGCATTATGAATGTGTTTATAAATTACTAAAAACACAGACTAAAAGAAAGGGTTACCAGATCTCCATTTTAAGGTATTAGCCTTCTACATAATAAAATTCATTGCTGGGATTGCAGCACTGTGAAGTAGACACAGGGTGCACTTGTGCTGTGCTGTGCACCTGTTGAAGCGATTGATTGGAATTATTTGGAAGTATATTTCAGTGTTTGTATGTCAGTACAGTTACTTGGGTCGGTGTTGTTACATATATCCATCCATTTTCCAAACTGCTTATCCTACTGGGTCGCGGAGTGTCCGGAGCCTATCCCGGAAGGGTTATCAATAGGAATTGGGTGTCGTGCGAGCGGCTTTTCTGTCCACATACCTTCGCATCAAACACCCACGTGGTATAATATCTAATACAGGTCCCGTTAACTCAGAAAAGGACAGTTGGTCCTGAGCTTTGCTCGGTCGCCAGTCGGGTCCGGGAGGACATTCTCCACTTTTTTCCCGCTCTGGCAGTAGACTGCTTTGAGAGGGTTTTTGACCTCCCAAGAGCAATTTCACTTTATTTTACTTAATTTAATTTAAGCTAAACGTGTTTCAGTAGGAAGTTATTCTCGGGTAAGTAATTGTTCATTTGGTTATTTTAAAAGTTTAAGGTTGTTATTTCTGACCCTATCGGATACATTAAAAAGTTTAGTTTTAAACGCAAGTCTTAATTGTTTTATTGTACTCGGCACTTTATTATATTACTGTAACTATACGTTAATTAAATTAAGTAAAAGTTAAATATGCTATATAAATATACTGGGCTGGGAGTAAAGAACGGGGTCACAGTGAGTCTGGTAATTATGGGGCCAGCTCAGTGTTGTGTTTGCAAGATGTTTGTCTTTCTGGATCCTTGTGTCCAGTCGGACTTCATCTGCCAGCGATGTAAGTTATTGGACTCACTCATGGTCAAAGTTCATGACCTAGAGGAGCAACTGGCTCTCATGCAACACAACAATGAGTTAAAGGAGAGAGTTAATATGCCTTTTAGGGAGATGGTGTGTACATCACAAGTGGGGAGGGGGGAGAATGAAGAACAGGTAGGTCGAGAGAGCTGGGTGAGTGTAGGGTATAGACGTAGAAAAGGATGTACACAGCTTACTGAGGCGGCATCACCTGAAGTGACGGTGTCTAACCGCTTTTAGGTGCTTCCAGCTATAGAGCCGAAAAAGACTGGGAAGGCAGGAGGGTTCTTTGGCACTGAGGAGCCCCCTGCCCCCAGGAAGAGGGAGGTTGTGGTAGTAGGGGATTCAGTTCTTAGAGGTGTAGACAGTTATGTGTGCACCCATGATAGAGGGTCCCGTACGGTGTCTTGCCTGCCTGGTGCGCAGGTAGGGGACCTTCCGAATAGTGTGGACAGGCTTTTGGCCCTAGCCGGGGTGGATCCAGTGGTCGAGGTGCATGTTCGCACCAATGACATAGGAATGGGCAGGAGGGCTGATCTGCAGGATAAATTTATAGAAGCTTAGAAGCAGAACATCCATGGTGGTATTTTCGTATATGACGATATCAAGATTATAAATAATAAAAATTATGTGGTGGTTATGGGTGATTTTAATTTACCTGGGATACAGTGGCTCTTCTGTAAATGAACTTGAGATGGTGGAATTAGTACAGGATTGTTTTTTTACTCAGTTTGTTAATAGCCCTACCAGGGGAGAAGCCCATCCTGATCTTGTTTTCTCTAACAACCTGAATAGGATTGGAAAATTAGAGGTTTTACAACCACTGAATGGTAGTGATTACAACATGATTAAATTTGAGGTTAATGTTAGTCTCTGACAGGCAAAGTCCAAAACAAAAATATACAATGTTAGGAAGGCTAACTTTAATGGAATGAGACTTAAACTAGAAACTGTAAACTTGATGGAGTTAAACAGCAAAACTGTTAAAGAGGCATGGGAATTTTTTAAAAGCACATTGTTGCAAGTGCAAGAGGACTTCATACCTGTTTCCAGCAAAACTAAATCTAGGAAACTGCAGCCAAGGTGGTTTACTACGGAAATTAAGAATAAAGTCAGGGGGAAAGGGCTCTCTTCCACAAATAGAAATTAACTAACAGTTTCAAAATAAAGCAGGAGTTTCTAAGTCTAAAGGTTGAGGTAAAAAATAACATTAGACTCGCTAAGTGGAATGTCGAAAGGAAGATTGCATTTCAGGCTAAGGATGACATTAAAAGTTTCTTCCAATACTTTAACTCCAAAAGAGCTCTAAGAGCTGAAAAGACTAATCTGCAGGACAGTAAGGGTCTTAAAATTGAAAATGAAATGGATAGAGTAAATCAGTTTAATGATTATTTTAAATGGGTGTTCCCAGCAGAGGACACAAGTAACTTGCTACCATTTAGTGCAAATGCAGCGTCTATAACCAATATATGTATAATTGTGGCTGATGTGGTACAAAGCCTAGCCAAGCTCAAAATAAATAAATCGCAGAGCCCTGATGGCATCTTACCTATAGTTTTAAAAGAGATTAGCCAACCTTTAACTTTACTATTTCAAAAATCCCTGTGATGGGCTGGCCCCCCATCCTGGGTTGTTCCCTGCCTCGTGCCCATTGCTTCCGGGATAGGCTCCGGACCCCCCGCAACCCAGTGGGATAAGCAGTTTGGAGAATGGATGGATGGATGGATTTCAAAAATCCTTATTTACTGGTGTGGTACCTTCTGATTGGAAGCATGCTAATATAACACCCGTATTCAAAAAAGGGGATAGAAGTAATCCAGCAAACTACAGGCCAATCAGTTTAACTTGCATAACTGGAAAAGTAATGGAAGCTATATTCCAACGGAAAATGGTAGATTACCTGGATCGAAATAACATTCTGAGGGATAGCCAACATGGATTTAGGAGAGGTAGATCTTGTTTAATAAATCTACTTGAGTTCTTTGAGGAAGCTACAAGAGAAATAGATCACAAAAAGGCCTACGACATGATCTACTTAGATTTCCAGGAGGCCTTTGATGTTGTCCCCCACAAACGGGTCTTTTTTTAAGCTCAAAGCTGCAGGGGTTTTAGGAACTGTAGCAGCTTGGATCGAAAACTGGTTAACAGACAGGAAGCAACGGGTAGTTATTAGAGGCACAATGTCACAGTGGGCCTTCGTTCATAGTGGGGTACCGCAGGGTTCAATTTTGGGACCACTACTGTTCCTAATTTACATTAATGATATTGACACCAATACATACAGTAAACTGGTTACATTTGCAGACGACACCAAGGTGGGTGGTGTAGCAGATACTGAATTAGCAGCACAAAAGCTACAACGGGATCTTGAATTAATTAGCGACTGGGCTGATACCTGGCAGATGAAATTTTACGTAGATAAATGTAAGGTAATCCATGCAGGGAGCAGAAATATAAAGTACAGATATTTTATGGGTTCCACTGAAATAAAGATATCTAATTATGAGAAAGACCTCGGAGTATATGTTGATGTTTCCATGTCCCACTCTTGCCAGTGTGGGGAAGCAATTAAAAAGGCCAATAGGATGGTAGGTTACATTTCTAGGTGTGTGGAGTTTAAGTCAAGAGAGGTGATGCTACAATTATACAATTCCTTGGTAAGACTCGACATAGAATATTGTGTTCAAGTTTGGTCACCATACCTTGAAAAGGCATTACTGCCTTGGAAAGGGTACAATGCTGGGCTATAAGAATGATTCCTGTTCTTAGAGGAATGTCTTATAAGGAGAGGTTAGCTGAGTTGAATCTATTCAGCCTCACGCAAAGGAGATTAAGGGGGGACATGATACAAGTATATAAGATTCTAACAGGTCTGGATGCTGTTCAGCCAAATGGCTACTTCAATATTAGTTTAAATACTAGAACTCGTGGCCATAGGTGGAAATTAGCGGGGGAACATTTTAAATTAAATTTGAGAAAATACTTCTTTACACAGTGTGTAGTTAGAGTATGGAATAGTCTTCCTGCTAGTGTAGTGCAAGCTAAAACCCTGGGTTCCTTTAAATCAGAGCTAGATAATTTTTTAACAACTCTGAGCTATTACTTAAGTTCTCCCAAAACGAGCTTGATGGGCTGAATGGCCTCCTATCGTTGCAAATTTCTTATGTTCTTAAAATAAATGTTGTATATTACAATATTTTTAACATGTGAGCGGTTTGGCAATGTTTTAAAATGAAATGAACCAAATAACAATGGTTCCTCAACTGCTTCCCCCATTAAATTCCCCATGAGATGCTAACTGAATGGTTTGATCAGTGTTGCCAAAGAAATCTCACCAGAAGTCACTACTGGCTCTCTGAAATGACGCTAGATTACGCAAATGCATCACACAATATGCAATCAAATCTAATGTGTATACATCACATAGAGAACAAGATGTCGTTCAGCAATGTTCGCTGGCTGCTTGAGTAAATGCATAACTCAGTTACCTTGATGCATCAGTTTGCAATCATTGCTGGAGTAAGTATTGCATCATTATGAGAAAACACTACACGCTTGGATTGTTACTATTGCTGTGATTGCTACAATTGTAATTCATTATAAACAAATATACTGCACACTATGCACAACTCTTATTAAGATTAGAATTACGTATGCAATGGTCATAATACTTTGACAGCAAAATGTGATGTGCGGACAGGCCGCTGCTCCTCCAAATTGAAAGGAATCAATTGAGGTGGTTCAGGAATCTAACCAGGATGCCTCCTGGGCACCTCCTGTCAAATGGGAAGGAGACTCCAGGGCAGACCCTGGATAGCCGAGACAGATTATGTCTCTTGACTGGCCTGGGACCACCTTCTGAACTCTTCAGAATGTCCCATTCTGTTAGAAATGTTTGTAAACCTCACTGCATGGCTAGTTATTTCATACACGTGTGGCAATGGGTCTGAATGAAACACCGGAATTAAATAATCAAGAGGTGTGTTCTAATGCTTTTGTCCATATTGTGTAGGTCTATCATTACTTTTATAAATGTGAGCAACACTAGACTGCTAAGAAAGCCAGGTGTGATGTCATTCACAAATTGGTAAAAGGTTATTTTGGTGTTGTTCCACACCGAGAAAAGTGGTTGCTAAATTTGTCACTACTCATTAGATAAGACTTTTAATGACTAGGGAAGGGTAAAAGTAATTGAATCTAGCGACAAAGTCACTAAATTGGCAACACTGAGTTTAATTTTAGCTGCGAATACTGGGATTCTGTACAATGTAATGACCAAAGCTCTCAGCTTGCTTACAACCAGGAAGGAATATTGGTCACTTCAAAATCTTTAAAATCCATAATTTGAACACACGTTAAAAGTACATTGACATAAATGGTATCAATATAAATGGTAATCATCGTATATCTTATTGAAAAATATATTGATACATAATTCCCTACAGTAGAATATTCCAGAAAACCCGATCATGACAAGAGGATAACTCAGGAAAAATCGGGGCTCTGACATTGATGGCGTGCTTTAAATTTTAGGGCTGGGCAATTTGGCAAAATATGGAATCATGATCATTTTTTGGTATCAAACGATATTGATCGTTATCACAATATAATTAAAGTAATTAATTCTTTACTTGAGTGCTCTGTTTTTGCCTAAAATTCCCATAGAACTGTCCTTAAACTGATTCAGAACATGAAAAAGGCAAATGTAAATGGACTGCCAGTTTCCTGGTCCGCATAAGGGAAAGCTCAATTTTCGAAAGATCCGTGAATGTAATCAAAAACTAAAAATGCAAAATTTTTTGTATTTTCTTTGGGTACTTATATGCATACTTAGGTTAGGACTGGGTAGGGGTTAGGGGTGTCATAGTTAGCATTAGCATTTTTCCCATAGAAATTAATAAGTGGTCCCCACAAAGATATGATTACAGGCCTGCGTGTATGCGTGTGTGTGTGTGGAGTTTGCATGTTCTCACTGTGTCTGCAGGTTTCCTTCAGGTACTCTGGCTTCCTCCCACAGCCCAGTGACAATCACTTAGGCTATATGGTATTACTAAGCATACAACTGTTTGTGTATGTGCTCTGTGATGGACTGACATCCCTTTTCTGCTGTTTTCTGGGATGGATCCAGGTCTCCCCGTCACCCTGATCAAGATAAGCATTTAGAAGATGGAATCTACAACTACCGTTCAAGAGAGACTCATCTAGATTTTTTTACTTTCATACATAAACAGGTAATCCAGCACTAAATGAACTTAACAAGTCTTCAATAATTCAATTATCTCAATAACAAAATGAAATTATAAATATAAGTATATACTTAAGTTTTGTGTATACATTTGTAAATTCTTTGAGACAAATAGCACTGGCATTGGTTGAAACAATACACTTGTCTGGTCTTTGCCTTCAGTTATAACCTCAAGGTTGCCACAATATAAGAATTCTCACAATCTATGGGAGTCAAAAAACAGCTATGATTAGGTATAATTAAATGGACCAGGATCAGCTGTAGCAAGAGGCATGGGGAATATGACTGAAGATGTTTTAACACGGATAAAAGCATTAAAGCCTTTAAAATATTACAATACAGTAGAATCTTGGAACTCTAACGCCTCTTAACCCGACCAACTTGGACATCGAACGGGTCTGTTGCATTTTTTCCGATTTGTACCTTGACTGAAATCTTGAAACTCAACCATTCCTGCAAAAACTTGTATGGGTTGAGAAAAATCTAACCGCAGTTCGACTGAAAACTCAGAACAGAAAACAAAACAGACCTGCTAAAACTTGAATGGATCGAGATGCATCTCTGATGGACTGAAACAAAGGCAGACGGACCTACTGGGATGCTGATGCCTATGAATCGCTCTCAGTCTCGCAGTACCTCTCGAGCAAGTTCAGCATGCAAAAGCTATGTTCCTGTGTTCGGTGTGAATTGCTTCTGATTTATCTAAAGTAGATTTAGTGATACAGTAATCAGGGCCCCTAAGAAAGTGAGCAGTGACAGCAGCAAACCAAAGAGTAAAGTAGTGAGATAAACTGTAACTGATAAACTTAAAAACGAAATTATAGTGAGACTTCAAGGTGGTGCACGTGTGTCTGCTCTCACTTCGGAGTATGGGATTGTAATTTATTTCATGTTGATTGTATGTGTGCTTTTTCATGTGTGTAATAGCTTTATATTGATTGTCAGTGCTTTTTATCTACGGAAGCCTTAAATAGGCGATTATTTTGGGGTCTGGAACGGATTAAATTCATTTACATTATTTCTTAAGGGGAAATTCCACTTGGACCTCGAACAAACTTGACCAGCCTTCTGGAACGAATTAAGTTTGTGTTCCAAGATACCACTGTATTTCTAAAAAGCACATAAAACATCAGAATGGAACCCAGCATTGTGATTACAAGGCTCATTCCACTTTATGCTATCCTTTTCAGCATAGCCCCTACCCTGAGGCATAAATGACTGTGAAGGGTGATTACTATAGAGAGCACACCAGAACATTAGAGTAGAGAAATTGCCATGACCTCTTTAAGCACTTTGCCCCATGACATGTAAAGTCTGAACAGTGGCTAGAGTGCCAGGGTTTCATATGGTATCATTCAGGAACTTTTTGAATACCATTTGATTCATCAGTTTATTTATCGGTTACAGATATATCCCAGATTGTGCCATCTGCTTCCAGAAGATGATGACACAGTGAGCTCTTAAATAATGCAATCATTAGCATAAACTCTCCAGTCATCACTTTATTAATAAAGAAGCACTTATAAACTAATCTCAATATGTTGACAAAAATAGTTAAACAAAAATGCAAATATAAAATCTATTCTGTGTGTTATCGCACTAGTTATATACTACAGAAGATATCCGCTTGTTAAATCTGACGTAACGCATGACAGGGCCAAACAAACCGTACTGGTGGAACTGGTAACATTATTAACCATAGCTTCTTACTCCAGCAAGGCATCATTAAGGGGGAAAGGGGGCTAAATTACTTTAATTCAAACAAAGTGATGAGTGTAGCTCCTCTCCAAGGAGGAATTATCAGTACATCGGTGTATGATCGCTACATCATATTCGCTTCAGTACACACAATGAAATGAATGAACAGATTTCTTGAAACAGGTGGAACCTAATTCCCAAGTAGATGTTCTACACAGAAAAAATTATGCTAATTGTGGCTATGAGTTTGTTACAGCTAATCCTGGTTACAGTCAGTCATAATCGGCACATTTTGATTTCCCAATAAATTACACCAACACTGGAGAGAGAGTAGCCGATAAAACCAAGACTGTCCATCGCCTCTGCTATACCAAATTTGAATATGTTGCTGAAAACCAATCCAACATGCTAACCAATTTGAGACAAGATCTGAGTATGTGAATGTTTATAACAAGGCAGATACTCTATCTGTGGCATCTAAGAAGATTCAGCTACAGAGAACATCTGATTTAGTTCATTATGATTATGATTTTGTGTGTTTTATTTTTTTTATTTTATATATTTTTACAATATGCCAGTAAGCATGCCTCGTTATTCAGGCACATCAATGGACATGTTGCATTTGGTTTACACTTTTTCCTAATAGTTTTTGCACTTTTAATAATAAATATAATATAAAAAAATCTCAGAACAAATTCATTTTTCCCTGCTATACCGAAATTGCACCGAACCATGAATCTAAAACTGTGAATTGTATGTACCATTACACCTGTAACGCTAAACATGAAAAAACTACGGAAAATGGTTATTTAGCTTACACAGGCACTTCTTCTCCTCTTTATCGAGAGAGAAGACAGAGAAGTTTTGTTGTTTGTTTGTTTCAGATCGATGAAAACACTGAGGAACATAATACTGGAGCATATTGGTTTATACCTGGCTTGGCCCCAGAAATTGTCATGTGACTAAAACATCATGACTTAAGAGGACATCAAGATTATACTTACAGTTTTAGAGTAATTATAGCTTTATATCTATGTTGTTTTTCTTGTATATATAATCTGAGATCTGAACAATTACATAAGCATTACATAATGACACAATAGCATAGGTCTGGTTTCAACATTGGTTGGGACCAAATCGGCCCCGAACCCCCTCTTCCTCAAAATGCACATGGTACTCCCACAATATTGGTATTATCATTCATATCCAAATCTACATCTTTGTTAATGTATTTTTTCCCAATGGTTCAGCATAAATGTATAATTCTAAATTGTTAAAAGAACTTGAGTTTATATGTACTCGGTTCTGTGCAAATGAGTTCATTTCTGGTACCAGCAGAAAACTAAAATATCTCAGTTCTCAATAACATTACTCCATCTGTATTGATTTTCTTCTTGAAGCACATCCTACACTTATCAAAAATATATTTTTTTCTATTATATACCGGCATGCAATTTGGTTTTTAGTACAGCATATAATATTTATTTATTTGTTCATTCATAAAATCATAAATCTGAATCACCATCAGGACTCGTGAAACTGTTGTATTCAAAAAGCACCAAAGTACTTTTTAAGCACAGACTCACAGGGTTTACCAATATTTCGCTGCAAGTGTCGGTAGAAAAGCAATAAACAAAGAGATTCCAAACAGGCCCGTATACCATTTCATATATTATTTAATTTAAGACAACTCTGTATGCAAAGGAAGAGTACCCTCGAGTGGAAATAGATACCGCTTTCTCCTGCAATCAAAGATGAAAAAGAATCAGAGACTGAATTAATCATATGGACGCAGTAATGATTTCGGATCACGATCGACATCAAAGCGAGGTGGAGACTTAAGCAATTCCCTTGGAGAGTGTGTAGTTTTGCGTGGGAGACAGAAAGCAGCATCACCAATTGGAAGGGGTAAGCCTGTACCCCCCCATGGGCAGGCGGCATCATGTCAGCCTACCCAGTGACGGTTCAGTATCATTATACATTCTGTTTATTTCCCCTTGCTATTAAAAATTTACTTTCTTCCCAACTCTACACAGCCAAGCAGAACAGAGCCGATACGACTTTATTTGAGGCAGCCAATGAAATGATCCGTTTCGCTGGGGCATTCTTTCAGATGTAAGTACTGTGAATTATGCAGATGCCAGCAGTATCTAATATTTATGGTGTAGCACATCTTAGCCCTGTATGAATATCTCTGAAGCATTACAAGAAAGGTGGCCTTTATGTAAGTTACTCATTATACATGCTTGATGAAAGCATCAAAGAAAATTATTTATATTGTGTGAAATTAGCAGAAAATTCACAATGCATTGTTACTAAAATATTTCGTTTAACTTAAGTGTGGAGCACAGGTACAGTTATGGTAATCATAATCCATGTTAAAAAGTCTTCAGTCATATTCCCCATGCCTCTTGCTACAGCTGATCCTGGTCCATTTAAATATACTTATTCATAGCTGTTTTTTGACTCTCATAAATTGTGAGAATTCTTATATTGTGGCAACCTTGAGGTTATAACTGAAGGTTGTGAAGTAAGGCTATTTAAACACCCACACTCTATCCATTAATGCACGGATAAGTGCTACTTAGGGTGTTTTTTCCAAAGATGAATAAGGTTGTATTAGGAAATTGCAAGTTAATGGTTTTTTTTTCTTTTTTCTTGTGACTATTGCTGATCTTTCATATGACTTTTTTTTACAGACCTTTCCTAAAGTTCCTCTATACAGTTCCAACATGACTTGTTAATATGATCCATGACTTTTTCTTCTATGTAATTTCCATTCATTTCTCCCTTTTCCAGCTGATTATCCTAGAGAGAGGTAGGCGATGGTGAGGGGGGGGGGTATCACAGGCACCATAGGGCATGAAGCTGGTGTACACCCTGCATGGGATGCCAGGGCATCGCAGGGCTTCTGTATAATAATAATAATAATAATAATAATAATAATAATAATAATTAATCGCACATTTTTACCCTGCTTTGTCCTGTGCTACTAAGCATCAAACAATAATTTATACTCTACATTGAGCTGACTTTTGATCAAAGCTTTAAGTTGCATTTCAGGCTCCATTACCAAACTATCTAATGAGACAAGTATGTGGATGTAAGCATGCACAGACATTAAGATTACAAACAAAGACAATAATAAATAGCACCGAGACAACAGAATTACAGATTAGTTAACCTTCCTTGAATCAAATCAGAATAATGACACAGTTGGGAAACAGGAAAAACATCACACACTCCAAGGCAAAGCATGTAAACACTCAAGGGCACTCAGCTTTACATCAGGGAAGGCGCAGGTCAGCTACTATTCATTTCACCTCATTTTACATTTTCCAACAGTTCTCGTCTGTTTCCCTGGCAGTGAATAATTCTCCTTATTAAAGGGAAAATGACACTTCATCCATATTAATTTCAAACATATCTCTGCTTTCATCCATAACCTGGCTGTTTCTCATGTTCCTATTGTAACATCTATGTAAGTATTTAATATGCTATACATGCCATTTTCCTGTTAACAGACAGCACACTCAGTCACTGTCTGTCTTGCTACTGTAGCTACTATCTAGGACTGTTTTTATTCTCGTTGATGTTGTTGACTATAAAGAGATCTGTGTCACTAAAAAAAGTGTTCATCTATATGTTGAAATAAATGCCATTACTGCTGGTTTTTCATTAGATTACGTAATAATCCCTTTGGTCGAAGCGGAAACCATGTAACTTGGGGATTAGTGTAATTAGGGTTATTTAATAAAAAGCAGGAAAAAATTAAGTGGATTATGATCATTATAGGTCTTAAAATTATATTTTGAAATTATTTTCTGCACCGTTAGCTTCTGGCTGATTTGACCGAATTTTGTCAGCTCAACGGACATCGCTTTCAGTTAACATAAATTGTTAAACTCATCGCAGCCTTTTCCAATGGCTGTGCATTTAGGCAGCATTGCAGTGATCCCAAGCACATTCTGGCAATCACGGGGATGCCACCAAGACATAAAGTGATATTACAAAGTAGCACTAATCAAAGAACACTACAGTGGTCATAAAATAAAATTACAAAGCTGGCATACAGCATTCAATTTGATATATGCTCCTTAAAATCTAAAAAATAAAGAAATCTACAAGGCATATTTAGAAATTTTATTTAAGTCCTTTGGAAATATGATCCAGGGGCAGCACGGTGGTGCACTGGTTAGTAGTGTCACCTCACACCTCTGGGACCTGGGTTTGAGTCTCTGCCATGGCTGCATGTGTGGAGATTGCATGTTCTCCGTGGGTTGTTGTGGGGTTTCTGTGGGGTACTACTATATGTTTTCCCCCCGCAGTCCAACTAAATGCTGAGGCTAATTGGAGTTACTGAGTAGCCCATAGATATGAGTGAATGGTGTGTGAGTGTGCCCTGTGATGGGTTAGTACCCCATCCTGGGTTCTTCCCTGCCTTGTGCAAATAGGCTCCAGACCCCCTGCGACCCTAAATAGAACAAATGGTTTCAGAAAATCAATACAATCCTGAATAATTTTACACCAGCACTGACATAGCAAAAGGTTTGATATCAATTTGTAAGGTGATATCAAAGTAAAATTCTATGACAAATTTCCTTTGTGATATTCAAGGTAAAAATGTTTCGGAAATAGAAAAATATCTTTAATCATTAGCATATTTACCATGTATCTATCTAATAATGCAAGTTATAAACCAGTGGTTCTCA
>JAODJX010000097.1:21990658-22000698 GCA_026776945.1 Isichthys henryi | reverse complement strand
CTATCTATCTATCTATCTATCTATCTATCTATCTATCTATCTATCTATCTATCTATCTATCTATCTATCTAATCTTATCATCTTATCTTATCTTATCTATCTGTATGCTGTTCTTTTTGTACTAGGTGTAGTTGAACATGCATGTATTCCAGTGTACTTATTGTATGTAGACAATGAAACATCTTGAATTTTGAATCCTTAAACTTGTGTTTAACTTGCAAATGTGACATTTCTGAGTGATTATAAAAGGAACTGATTGACACCATACTGACCAAATGTTTCCTTCTCACGGATATGCATATAAATATGTATACTGTATATACACATACAATCAACACTGGTTATTGTTTATTACAAGCAACAGTCCAAATTACAGTATACTGCCAAAGGGATCAAGTCCCATTCCGCCAATGACCATATTTCCTGTCATATCTGTGCATTATTGATTTGTATATCTGTAAGACTGTAGCATAGCTTTATTCTTTTATAGAATAAAGTTCAATAAACTAGAAGACTGTGCTCCTGTAGTTCAACACAGTAGCACATTGCAAAGACTGTGGGTTCAAATTCTATGGTGCAAATATAATTTGTAACCATTCCGTCTATTGTAAATCACTTTGGATAAGGGCATCGGGTAAAACTATGGTATATATACTGATAAATATATGTATGAATCAAATTACTGACATCTACATACAGTAAGAGCACCCGACAAGCAACAGAAAATAAATGAGGTTTCTCTAACTTTATTCATCAAAAGTATTAACTGACTGTCTCAAGCAAGGCCATCACTTGTAAATTCCAATGGTTGATCTTTGTGAAAGAAGAATATACACTGCAGCTTAAATATCAGTTTCTTGGCTACTATATTGCATCACGCAGCTCAAAAATCATTAGAATGCAACACTACATATAAAATGGACTTCAGGTGGAAGATCCTGTGGTGATTTTCGAAGGGCAAAAAGCAACAGTATTGAGCAACAAACAACAGCACAAACAATTGGATAATCACTGCAAACAAGCTCCCGGAGGTGAACTAATGCATTTGTGTTTGTTTAACGGAGTGAGTCAGTTGTGAAAGCCAGAGTGTTAGTACACACCTATGGAGGCACACCACAGTGCACAGCCGTAATTGAATTAAGCCTATCAGCTTGTGGTGAGCTACGTGTCACAGAAATGGTGAGGGGTAAACAAGAAGTCGACTCACCAGACTGAATTCGTCAGCGGGAGAGTCACACTTCACTCGCCCTCCATCAATGTGTTCAATTAGTTAAGTGCATCTGCAACTTGACCAATGCGAACTACTTCATTCTGACTTTCACCTCTCGGTGGGTACAAGCGCCATCTTGTCAGAAATCCACCAATAGATTTCACACACAAAAACTGTTGCATACTGTGTGTAAATTGCAAAGGGTGCAGGACAAGCATGGAAGTTCTTCATTACCTATCTCTGACAACTGTTTTGTTTCTCTTGGGATAAAAATAATCATGCTACCTCCAGTCTTTGGAGACAGAGGAGTGCCCATAAAAGTGAAGAAAAAGCACGATGAATTAAAGTGAGCTTACCAAGCAATAAACTCATATAAGCAAAGTCAATAGCTTTAAATCTCTCTATAATAAATTCTGGGCTCCTGCATGGCATTTTTGCCTTGTCACACCCTTCCCAGGTGCTGAACATCTTCCCCGAGACGATACGCATAGCTACATAGATATCTACAGTTCTGACAGCTGATATTTTAACTTGACCCATCACATGGATTCTTTTCCTTTTAAAAAGCAAGTTAAATTTGGGCTGGTTTATTCCAGTTTTGTCACATGCAGTTACTTTACGTCACGATATGCTCTAAGCTTTCATGCTTTTTGCACCTTTGTTGAATTGAATCTCTAAAGTCATCCAAGTGGGTGTATGTATGAATCGCAGAATAAATGTGTGTGTTTTAGCTAGATCTTTCTAAAATGAATCAGAGAAGGCAAACCCTTTTCTCAACTGTAACTTCACAGTAAACAGATGTTTCAGCCGTCAAAGCTAGCTACCAAGATAGCAAATCATCAAATGAATGTCAAAGGATAATATTCTTATCAACTGAGAATTTTTTTTCCCAATATTACAATAAGCGTTACTCCTTTTCATTACTGTGATCCTGTTAATCTCCAGTTATGTGCTTTAGTACGCCTTTGGATAATGATCATTGTTAAATTAATACACAAACCACTATACTCACAATTTAATTCAGAGTAAAATTCAAGATGTGATTGTCCCATGGTTTTTCAAAATTTTGTGCTTTTGCCACTGTTTAAAATCAATGTGTTCATTATTTTAAATGGTTAATGGCTACTTCATAATAACAAATGGAAACATTGCTATTACTCAGCTACATGATATCTGTAGAGAAAGCAGTCATAACTATCCATTTGTTTTTGCATAAACACATAACTAATACAGAGTTGTATTAGTGGTCTGCTGCCACTTCATCACAAGGTTCATACAAACAATCTATAAAATCGCCACGTGGGGAAAAACATGCACATAGAGCCAGGCTGCAAGGCAAATTCCACAAACCTGGCAGTGCCAAGACTCAGCGCGTCGCATTAACCCTCTCTCATAACTAACCGCTTTATATTAATGCCAGCTTTTGGAGAAAGACCTATGTTCTTTGATGGTAATGAAAAGGGCACATCTTCCGCCAGTTGTCGACCGTTTGGGAACCGGCAGGGTGTGGACAGCATTTTGGTTTTATCCACTTTGCTGCCGTCTGAGGCTGTCAGTGAGAGTGAAGTATGAACTTGGCGAGTTCAGCTTTCAGAGCTGGTTATGATGGAACATACATACAGACACAGACTTCTGTTTGTTTCAGAAAAGTGCAAAAGTCTTAGGCAGGCAAAGAAAATGTATAGTATATATTTACCCCCCCCCGAAAAATAAATAAATAAATAAATAAATAAAACGCACAATTTACCATCAGCATATATGAAAATGAAATATGGGAGATGAAAAAGAAAAAGAAACATCACCAAAGTTCCTTCTATTCCCTAAAAAGTTACTGAAATCTAGTTGTATGGCTAGATGAACACCTCTTCAGTTCCAAAACCTCTCCTCAGGGGCACCTCAGCCGTTCCAGGTATTCAATAAATCTCACAACCAGCCCACCTAATTAATTAAATTAATTAGTGAAATAGTTTGAAAACAGGGTATGCCAGTGGTTAAGTCAACAAATACATGGTTATATTGGATATTGCAAATACTGGGCTCACCTTGGGAGAGGTTTTGAAATGGCAAAGCTAACAGTCTTTGACAGACATAATAAACAAGATATTGCATCGACATGAAGATCATTTCGGCATCATTTTCCTTGGCAACCTAAGCCTTGCACACAGCACTGTAAATAAAACATTACTAGTTAATTGTTCATACTTTATATTATGATGTGCTTGTACTTAATTCAGGAAATATTCGGAGGCTGCGGTGAAACAGACAGCAGCTATTACTGTGATTAGATAGCTGCCAATACAAATTTGGGTCCAATTACAGGGAATCTGATGGCGTGTTTGCAAAACTATATAGACCCATATTTCAGAGAAATGAAGTTAGATAAAGCACAGAATATTTCAAAAACTGAATTGACCAGTTTAAAAACTGATCTTACCTGGGAACAGCTGGAAATATATTGAGCAATATTAATAAAAATTACCAAAGCCAAATGTTTGACTTAATCAACATAAACATGTTCACGTTTTACTGTGTAACAGAGAGTATCTTACCAGTCCTTTAAATGGAAGCAGGTTTTAAAGGATTACTTAATGAAAGTTATTTTTCATTCTTGTAATACTGACATTTTGGCATTC
Source organism: Isichthys henryi (assembly GCA_026776945.1). Taxonomy (NCBI): domain Eukaryota; kingdom Metazoa; phylum Chordata; class Actinopteri; order Osteoglossiformes; family Mormyridae; genus Isichthys; species Isichthys henryi. Next base: position 21,996,855 of record JAODJX010000097.1, on the reverse strand, counting down.
TTCTCTAACATCTGATATATATATTTAGACACATTTAAGTTCAAGAGCATCGCAGCTCCCACTTGAAAGCATCAGTTTTCTAACTAATCATCCTGGTCGGGGTCACGGTCGGGCTTGAAACCAATCCCTGGATTCACAGGTCATAAGGCTGGGGAGCGTCCTGAATGCGATGGCAGTCCATCACAGGACCCTCACAATCATACTTTATGGGCAGAGTCACTAATCAACTTATCTGCGTGTGTCAGGACTACGTCAGACAACCCAAAATGACACGGGGAAAGCATGCAAACTCCAAAAAGACAAACAGCATGAGGTGCTCTTCAAACCTCCGATCCAGGAGGTAAAAGTGAAGAGTGCTACCCACCTTGCCCCTGTGCCACCCCTCACGTGCAGATATCATAGGTCAAACACAGTGGCGCACGACATGGGACTGTGTCAAATGTAGTGCTATAATAACAGGACTTAATCGACATTAATCTGAATTATAGTGTTCATTAGAGCAGCAAATGAGCTAGATGTTAATATTAACAATCAAAAGAAAATCACAGTAATACCAGTAGATTTTTGCAAGTTGATTTTTCTAGAATTTTTCTAGAATTTATAATAAATCTTTAGTATTACATGCTTGCCCTGCAATGCATTTCAATATTTAAATATACTTTATATATATACTTTTGTTCCTAGCAGCTACCGATTTTAATTTAAGACTTACTGTCCTACTCTGCACAAATCTCAAATACTGACTTTCAAACAGGAAAAGAATACACAACATTGTAAAAATTATTCCAGTCCTTCTGCCAAAGAGTGAGTGATTGTCAACATTTCGTGGATAATGCCAGCATAACGTGCAGACTCATTTAAATATTTATAACTTATGCAAGAAAATGGCTATGTTATTCTAAACAGTATTGAACCAAAGCTAAGACAATGATTTATATAGCCAGTGAAGCAGTACCATAAGTGATGCACAAAATAACTACAGCAAAATTGCATGTTCAACTGCAGCTTACACACTTTAGGTAGTGCGGACATTTTCATACAGTAGCTCTTTGATGTTTGTGATGAAAGTTCAGTTCCACAACGTATTTAACTATAGTCAGCAACCCTTTAGACGGGTATCAGGAGAGCAGTGCCTCGGTGCTCCGAGTAACAGGCTCAGCACTAATTAAAAACTAAATTCCATAACTTCCCACACTGGCACCGGGGTGCCCCAGGATCTGGCTTGCCTGCTGTGCTGTGGTCTTATCTCACGCATGCAGATTTCACCGCAGTGGGTAGAGGTGAACGCGTGACCTGGCAGCAGAGGGCTCCAGGACCCCTGCCTGCACCGGTGTGATCTGTTTGTCTCCTGTCCTTCTGCCAGAGAGTTGCTGGGGCCTTCAGTTCAGTGGTCATCCTCACACCTGTGTGGATGAACTCTGTATGAGTGATAAGTGAACTTGCACTCGGCTGTGTATCCATGTCTACAGTAGCTTAAATAAAGCTCTGTGCATCCCCGATGGACAGAATTGTTGCTTCCACGGGTGAGAGTTTGGGTTCCACCCCATAATGCATCTGGGTTTGTGAATGTATATGCCCTATACATTCTATCCCGGGCTCTCCCTGACCTTCAGCACTATCCTTACATTTTCCAAATATATGCAGACAGGTATCTCTGAATAGTGTTACTATATAATCATTCTCCATATGTTCAACAGGCAGCCTGTATACAATCTGCACCGTCTTTTTCTCTTTACTTCTGGGATATGTTCCAGGTCACCCATGACCCTGTAGAGGATCAGCAGTTGGAAGATAGATTGTATACGCATTCATCGTCTGTCAGATTACTTATCGCATTCACAAATGCTCCATATGTTGTATATATTTCACAAAAGTAAACTCTCAAAGTGTGTAGCGCAGGCAGTGTTGGTTTCGAACCAGGTTGTTTCTGTGGTAGCCAGCATGATGAAAGCTTGTGATTTTTTAGGATTCCAGAACATACTCGATAACATGCCAAATAAAAACAAAATGTACTGGCAACGATACACAACAGTGATGCAATGTGAGACTTCGAGATGGGTCAGTGTACTTTGTGAAATGGTACATAGTTCAACGTTGGGGCTCTACTGTGTTGGATCTTTTGTAATTTGTGTGTTAGCCTTGGTTGCTCAAAGCCAAGGGAATTATGTTGAGGCTATGCGATGCTGTAGGCCTTGCCTAGACTATGGAGTAAAGCATTAGTAAACTCACATCCAGATAACGATTGCTGTTTTAAAGTTCAGCAAAAGGCACAGGGTAGTTTCTAATTGCCATACAAGGAAGCCCTTAATACTCTCCACCAGAGTGTTATCCTCATGAGATAGTTCTGTAATTCCACATGTGTTAAAAAGTTTGCCAATATTTTTACGTCAATCACTTCTGCATGCAGCTGCCAATGTCAAAGACAACATGCGTGGTAAATGTCCACATTCCATTGTTCAGAATACATTAGGGGAGAACCGCCTGGCACTGCCCTGTAATTTCTGCTGTATTTTAATAAAATGCAAAGTACTTTGCATGATGGATGATATGCATATTGCCCATACCATGGTGTTGGTTTCTTCCAGGGTCTTACAGATGGACCCAAGGTGCCTTTCAGGAGTTTTATCCAGTTTCTTACTCCTGAAGCACATGATGCAACCGGGTGGAAAGAGGTTCTTAGGGTTACAAAAAAATTAGCAGGAAAAGTAATTAGAGTGTCCAGCAATGCCAGATCATTTGTACATTCATTAAGCATTGGTTTGAATCTGACTTGTGATACTCATGACTCCAGTCTATATTGGCAAGGTATTACAATTTGGAAAACACTGGATATGTGGAAATGTCATATGCATTTTGGCAATAAACATAATAAATTACTTTTGAATAAGACATTTAAGATACTATGTGCAGCGTTTTTTAATCATTATTACAAAACTGCATCTCAAACTTTACGATTTTAATTGTTTGTGTTTGCAAAGAATGTTTAATCACTTGCAATTTATTTTATTTTTGTTTGTTAGTGTTTGGTAGTTAATTGTATTGCATCTAATTATAGGTATAAGACCTTTAAGGATATATGTATAACAATCAAATTGCTGGAGTATGTTGAGAGAAAAAGCTCCCAGTTTTTATACTGCCTTTGTTTGACACATATAAATAAGTATTACAAACAACAATTTGACATCAAAGATAAATACAGAATGTAATTACTCTAAAGTAATTTATTTCCAGAGATAAAGGCACCATTGATAACATTAACAGGTATGTAACAATGTTTGTATTGTGCTGTAAATTCCCTAACCGTTGCAGCTTGATCTAATACCAAGAGAAAACAAAACGAAATAATCAGCCTGCCAATGCGGAGGGAATGGTGCACAGTAACTTAAAATGAGCACCTAGGTCTACTTGCGGAACAAGAGGTTCTGTGTCTTACTAATTTTCTCTAAAAGCTGCATACATCTGACATTAAGGCGCAAATTAGCCAAAAATTCAGAGCGTAACGAAATAAGAAAGACAAGGGTTATTGAACAACAGTAGTTCAAGAAAATACAGAGTATTACAGTACAATCATATTTAATGTTGCAATGAATTAATACCTATACAACTATATATTTTCCTGTGCAAATAAGACTTTACAGTGTTATGTATCTGCCTGCAAGAGTTATAAGACAAAATATATGGGGTTAAAAATAAAGATATGTACATAGATTTATGACGGCAATAAAATAAAAGTTTGTACTTCTACAAATCACGGCTGCGCATTTTTATTGCTGCACAGTTAAAAAAAAAAAAAAAAAACATTGCCTGGTGGGGTATGGAAAGTACTTCCTTATCCTACTATCAAAAGCATATAAAAATCACACAACGGAACACGGTCAGGGTCAAACCTGTATCGGCTGATCCTTCATTTTCATTTAAAGCGGACCTCAGTCAGACACACAGCATGTGTGGTTTTAATTTCCTGCCAAGAATTACTCTTCCATAGAAAGAGCTAGAATTATTCCGAATCCTTTTAATTGTCCAAAAAGCCAATTTAATAATAATAATAATAATAATAATAATAAAACAAGCATACACCACGAGTGAAAAAGCTAGCTGAATACTTATAGGAAAGGTTCATGTACTAATTGTGTTATTTAAGCCATTTAATTTGACTGATATCTTTGTTGTAAAGGTTGGGCCTTGGTGCAAAGGTTATCATTATCCAGAAGAATTGATTCCATAGTAATAAGGTATTACTGATATTATCTTGTACCATCCATCCATTATGCATACTGCATATCTAGCACAGGATCATGGTGAGCTTGGAACCTCTCCAAGGCAGAATAATGCAGAGGGCTGGGGACACCCTAGACAGGCTGCCAGCCTACTGCAGCACACATAATTATACAGTCGCTTGCTATAGGCAATTCAGAGACCCCAATTCACCAAACCACATGTTTTTGGCCTGCGGGAAGAAATGGAGCACCCAGGGGAAACCCAGGCAGAGGAGGAGAACAAGCAAACTCCACACATACAGAGCCAAGGGCAGGAGTCAAACCGCAACACTGGAAGTACAAGGCTGCTATGCTACACACTTTACCTGTCATGCTGCTCATATCGTGTGCCAGTGTAGTAAAATCTCTGCTTTAAATATGTATAAAGAATATTTCGGCTAAATTACAAATGGTCCTTCATAACCGGTCTACTGGCAGTGCTCCATTGAAAAGAATTTCCTGTTTTAAAACTGCTATACATACTGGGTTCTTAAATGGCAAGAAATCATTTAGAATTAAGGCAAATCAAGCTCTTGACAGATGCTGTATGGTTTCTGTCTCCTATGTAATCTTATTTTATTTTGCATAGTTTGTTTTTCGTCCCAATCCTTGATCAGTAAGGCTGCAGCGTTCGATTACACTAAACACTTATGCATTACAGTCTCACATAACAGAGATGTCAAAGAAAACAGGTATTTATATTAAAGGGTTTCAACACAGAATTCCACTTATCCTAATATTATATAATTCAGTTCTTGAATTACATTGTTTCTTATTATTATTATTATTATTATGCTTCAATATTCAGAACATAGATTTAGGAAGGATCTTTAATAGGGACTAAATAAAGCGGAAGGAATATGGATATTGGGGGGTTTCGTAATATTGAAAATTTGCACCAGGATGCCTTTCTAAGATTACATAAATTGTTCAGCTACAGCCTCTGGGGGAGCCATAAGCACTTAAACACCAAAAAGCCAATTTCAGTACCTTCCTCAAGCATCAATGCATCTACAGAGAAGAAGAAGCCAGCAATTTCAGCTGCTGTGACTTTTTTGTACATAAAATGCTCTGACTACAGGCATGTGAGGTTCTTTCACACAAACAAGAAGACTCCGCTCAGAGAAGGCATTAATATCGAATTTGAACCTGTGCTAATGGTCCCGTTACTCTCTTTTTGCTACACAACACAAGAAACAAGCTCTCCTTAGCTAATCTTAGTACCATTGGTAGTGTTCATTGCTGGACTGTGTCAAAAAGGAACTTCAACTAAATTCTAGCATTAAAAGTCTAAGACCAAATTTCAAAATGCAGCATCACTAATGAGCTTATAACAGATCAGACACAGATCACACATACATACAGAGATGTAAAAGGCCTCAAAAATACATGATAGCTATAATTAATACATCATCCATCATTGACAATATTCTTTCTGTGTGATGTGATTTCAAATAGGCAAATAAGATAGGATATTATATTTCTACTAATCATATTAATATATCAATATTGAATGAATAAACAAATCAATTAATAATATTATTCACTATTTACCAGCAAAAACCCACAAAGATAAAAGAATGCACTTTCTACAGTAAAAGCAGTGTCACTGATATCTGTCACAAAAACAGCTCGATTCATAGCAATATCGAAATTTGTGATTGAATTAAAGATAATTTCTTTACAGATATTTGAAAAGGCCAGCATGCCATATTTTTGCAATATTCATATTTATTAGACTTGCATGATGACAGCCAATTAAAGTGGCTCTTCATCAAATCTGTGACAGAGTATTAAAATCTTCCCAACTCAATGGATGTATTAAACTGAAGTACTAGACATAGGCCTGGAAAAAAAGGCTCCAACCATCCATCCATCCATTTTCCAAACCGCTTATCCTACTGGGTCGCGGGGGGTCCGGAGCCTATCCTGGAAGCAATG
>JAODJX010000097.1:21957195-21981083 GCA_026776945.1 Isichthys henryi | reverse complement strand
TCTCCGGACCCCCCGCGACCCAGTCTTGATAAGCGTTTTTCAAAATGGATGTATCGATATATATATATATATATATATATATATATATATATATATATTTAATGAATGATTTTTATTAATAATACAAGAAAGTCCATATCTGTAGCCAATGAGCTGCTGTTGTCATTTTTAATTCCATGTCATTCTTAATTTTATGAATTCTAATTGTTGCTGTAATTCAGTGTAGATCAGTGAAGACAAAACATCGAAAACAGATGCTTCTGTGAAGTATTTAACTTTTAAACGCATGTTCTTAATACTTTGGGCAAGTGCCAGATTAATTTCTTAATATTGAATGCAAATTAGGATAAAGCTTCAAAGGGATGTATTTTACTATGATGTGTTATTATATTCTTAATCACGTTAATGCATAGGGAATTTTGTTATCCAAATAGGAGAATAATATGAGCAAAGATTCTTCATAGAGGCCTATAATATTCCTTCCTTGTATACAGCAATAAATATTACCTTTACTAATAATATTGTGTAATATTACTTATATGTTTATTAAAATTATGTCATTTATTTGCTCTGATGTTGCTGTGATGACTTTAAAAAAAAAATAATCCCCAAATATGCCAAAAATCAAAGCACACAAAACTAGATAAAATGTTTTTAAATCTTTCAACTTTATTGCATTTAATCCACTATAAACAATCAATGTATTTCTGTTCAGTTTATGATTACTTATACTTTATGGTAACTTTTGCTCTGGATTTGATTAAATACTTTTGTTTACTACAGAAATAAATGTTAATACAACAAAATTGATTAACTACCCCAGAGGAAAAATCGACAGTTTAAAAAAATTGTATAATCTGAGTCTTGTAAAAATTAGAGAAAATTGATATGTTGCATACTCACTTAATGAGAATGATCCATATACAGTACTCATCTTTGTGTTTAACGTTAGTTTTAATGTTAGCTGCAATTGATCGTGATTAATCACAGAACACTGTACAATTAATTAGTTGATTTTTAAAATCAATTCACAGCCGTAATTTTAATATAAAGATGATATGATATGATGATGCCAGTGGCTCATTCTCCATTTAGAGTGAGAATTGAGGTGGGTAATTCAATAAATAAATAAATATTTCATTAACTACAAATGTCAGCCACCTTAATATCTTTCAACATGTCCTATTATCATACAATATAAGAGTTTAATTCCAAATGTGCTTTGATGCAAAAATGCAACAATTTACATTGTGATCATATCATGAGGCATTCATTTTGTCATACATTTATTTTCAGTTTATATTTCAATGTGTCTGTATTTAATTACAGCTCAAGTAAGAAGCTCTTCGTAAGACAATATTTCGTCCAAAATAAAGACCTTGTCATAAATGAACTACAACAGCAGTGACACCAGGGTAACACCAGTGACGGAACTAGCAATGTAATTTTTATTGCACAAAATATGGGTGTCCCAATAACACCAGTAACCTAAATCTCTGTAACAAATGTATCTCTTTAAATAAATATACTTCTGAATATAATGCAATGTTAATGATATATATAGTACAAATGGAACTCTTTGATATGATTTCATAGGTTACACATTTTAAAATATTGTTTTACATGTAAAACTGATTTGTTAAGTATTGATATTAGGTTGTGTGATGAGCTCTTTTATGGGTGTAGAGCAAATTTGAAACAAGATAGAAATTGAAAAATCGATGATGGAAATGTTTTATTTAATCATACATCAGGTGTGTGAATGTACATGCTGACTCTTGGAATGGTGCCCAATATTTTGAGCATGTTCTTAAGCCATGCTTGCCGTTCATGGGAAATAATATTGCCGCTTGTTCTGTTTAAAGCGTTTTTGTGTTTCACAATTAAATGCCTTGTATGTGGCGAATGCAGTTTTCAAAGCACAAAATACTAAAGCCAGATAAATGGAATTGGCTACTGCTAAAATGAATCTCTTGACCTTTTATGCAGCAGTTTCCCTCCTAGAACTCAAAGTTTCTTCCTGTTCTGTATTTAAGCAGAAACTGCACACCTTTATATCTTTTTGACTCACATAACAGGAATTGAATAGGGCAGGTTGTATCATAGTTGCCTAGAGAGATTAGATTCCAGCCTCAGAGCAAAGCGGGTAGAATTTTCAATTATCCTTCTGTACTCCAGATTGCTCACACAATCCAACAAACACGGAAATGTTTCAAATGTTTACTTATTTTAATTTTATTCCATTTTGTTTTATACCTTTGGGTACTTATCTAAAACGTTGTACAGTAGATCTCAACATTTCTTCACTGTTTGTAACACCATACTTTCTAAAGCTTAATTTATTGACTTGAATTATTAATAACATGTCTTTTTTTACATGACACTTTAACTCAGAAAAGTATGTTTACACTTATTTATACACTTTGATATATTTCTGGGTAACTACCTTTGTTCTAGGTTTGGATTTTGTAATGTTACAGTGTCTGACCTGAGTCAAGATTAATTTGTAAAGTTGTAGCAACATATAACACAGAGGTTCCATTGTTGTGTGACCTGTTAAGCTGTGTGTTTCATCAAGACCTACATACTGTCTCATTTTTTATTTTATTTTATTATTTTTTTGTGGCATTGGGAGCCACTTTTCGGCATTGAATAAAGCCAATATTGTTCCAGTTGCATTATAATTATTTAATGCCCTGCTGGGTTACAACTACATCACCCACAGAATTGAAGCAAGCAGCAAAGAGGCAGAATTAAAATAGCTATTACTCTCAGTAGAACTAAAATATAGCCAGAAGACGGGGATTAATATGGAAAGTTCTTCATTAACATGCAAGCTGCATAATAAAACACAATAATTAAATTAATAAATCTACAATAGCAAGCCAGACCATGTACGGTATGAAAAAAAAATGCAGAAGAAATTGAAATGACATGGTCAAAAATATAGGTAAAATTTAGTATTATATGCACAATAATTTAAAGATAAGGGCAAAGCATGTAATGAATTTTACCAACTAACTAGTGAAATTATTGTTCAGGTACAGGGATCACTTACCTGAACAAGAACAATGACAATCACCAATTTAAAACAGAAAACTTTACAGTATAATAAATTGACAGATTAAACATTACAAGTTGATTTTAATGTTTATTCTCTACTTCAACCTAGGGAAATTTATCCAACAAACTTCACAAGTAAAAGTTTACCTAATACAAGATATGGAACCTTCTAGCACAATCTCATGTAAAACGGCATTTCCATTAGTTCCTATTATCAGTGGCTTGTATATACAATAATAAATGCAGAATAACCTCATATTTGTTGGAGCTACAAGGTTCTACATTTGTAAGGTGTCTGTCTTGAACAGAGTCTGAAAATCAGATCTGGCTAAAATGCATATAGAAGGAAATCCTACTTGAATCTGAGTAGGGAAATGTAAGCTCAAATTGCATAAGTTTTATATGAGTCATCCTTCATGATGTTATCTTGAGACTGAACTTTGAATGCCGATACCGTCAAGCAATTTGAGTTGCATTTGCACTGGAACTCGGGAAGCTCATGAAAGCAGGACAGGATAATGAAAGGTAGCTGTCTTGACCCAGAGCAGGCATTGAAAATTATTTTATAATGTTATTTCATCTCAACAGCTTGGAATGTGCCCCCCCCCGAAGCCATCACAACATAAATTGGAGCCTTATGCTAACAACAGCATTACTGGGGCCTTCCACTTTTGAAGAGGCTGTGAATCACTTTCCGCACACCGCCAGGTTCAACAAACCCATATTCAATGAACTAGGGTGAAATGATAGCTCACTACCCATAATAAAAGTAGTAAACACTTTAGCACGACATCAGTGAAGCTCATTTCTCACAGGCATTGGTGTTCTAAAGAAGTACTCTGCAGTGGCAAGGGTCCTGCACTAGCTGTGGCGGGTAAATGAGAGACCAGCAAAACACACAAGCATACACATGAAGGCAGCTACATACTTGTACTGCATGAGAATCCTACTGAATGAAACCTAAAAAATGTTCCTCACAGCACTCATAAATTTCATACAGCCACTGGGTTGGTCATCACAATGTGCTGAGTGATATTTGAGTTATAAGTGTGCTTGTTTTCTATTCTTTATCCAAACTTTAACTCCATGTGCTTCATGCGTCCCTTGGCAATGAGAAGTGCTGTGTTTAGATATTAACTTTGCATAAAAATGAGTTGAAAACCACTATTGTCACATCCTGTCTAAGCCCATAGCACATCCTGGAAATGTTTTGGAAAACAAAATCTCAGAGCTTTACCTTTGTTCCTTAGACTGTCCCATCTGATCTTTCTACCTTCCCAACTAAGAGGGCGACCATAAAGAACGAGGCTCCACTAAATAAAGTTCTGACACATAGATGTGTATTTCACATCTCAAAATGTTAAGAATATGTATGAATGTAATTCTCTCATCGTTTTATTTTCATGCCATTCAGGCTTACTAATAGCTCATGTTCCTTATTAGGATCTAATTATAAGATGGTGCTTTGCTATGGCAACATGCTAGAAGTTGCTCATTCCCAACTTTGTATGTTTTTGTTGTGCTTTATCATTTTTACATGTGTGACTTGCTGTTGTCTACGGTTGCCTCCCTCTGCTAAACAGAGGAGGAGGCAGGGAAATTGCGTTTTAACCTGGCTAAGCCAGCATTCACTCTAGCCTTCAATCCTCACTACCCTGTTGGCAAACCTGCAGTCTCTGGATAACAAGCTGGATGAACTACACTGCTGCATCGGCTCTCAGAGGGACCTTCGAAAGTGCAGTGTGTTCTGCTTTACTGAGACCTGGCTGGGAACAAACGCTCCAGACAGTGTTGTTCTATCCCAGGGCTTCACCACAGAGAGCACCGGCAAGACAAATCGTGGCAGTGTGTTCGCCGATGCAGAAACAGTGCTGCTTGCCAGTGTTGGAGTTACAAATGATCATGTGCTGGTCATTATATCAGCTGAGGGAGTCAATGCAGCTCAGCTGCTGTTTACATCCTGCTGTGCTGGAAAAGCTTTACGCTGCTATATGTAAATAAGAGAGCCAGCACCTGGAAGCGATCTCGATTATCACTTCAACCACTGTAGCATAAAAAAAACTCCCAATAGACCACAAGCACATCGCCTGCCTCACCAGGGGTAACCAGACCCTCATACTCTCCTACATAACATTCAAGGGCACCTACAGGTATACGTCCACACTTGGGCAAGTCTGAGCACTCGTCAGTGGGTCTGCTCCAGACTACAAGCAGGAACTGAAGCCTGCCCCCTGGCGATGAGGAAAGTACAGTTCTGGACACCCAAACACAAATTCAGACTTCAATGCTCCTTTGGTTCGACTTACTAGTCCTTCTTCAGGGTTTCCTCTGTGAGCTTGAATGAGTATGCCAATTCAGTGACAGATTATGTCAGGTTCCAGAAGGACTTCTATACCCACCTGGACTGTCTGCTCTTACCCCAACCAGAATCCATGTCACTGTTCACCTGGCACTGTGGGAGAAGACCATGGCTTTCACTTTACCCAGCAAGGACCAGGGCAAAAATGCCAGATACAAGACATGCAAGATTACTAAGGCCGGAAAAAAAGAACCAGTATGGACAGATGTTGGGAAATGACTACGATCTGCAGCCTAACCCAGCTGAACAGCTTTTATGTCTGGTTTGAGTGCCACAGTTCAGACACAGGGCCCATAGAGGCGCGATATGAGATTAAATCTTGGCAAGTCATCAGCCCTGATGGCATCTCAACACGTGTCCTGAAGGCATGTGCCAGCTCTCTCTAATGTATGCCGACATCTTCAACTTGTTCCTGTCTTTGTTCACGGTGCCGGGATGCTTTAAGTAGACCACAATCATGCCTGTACCGATGGAAGCTACTGAGTCCGTTTTAAATGACAGCCCTGTTGGTTTATCCTCCATCATTATGAAATGCTTGGAAAAACTGACAGTCATACATCATCCTCAATATCCCCTCTTTGGATGATGCCATCTCCCACATCCTACACACCGCTTTGGAACATTTAAAAAAGCAGCCCTACATCAGGATGCTATTCTTTTAGCACCACTGAGCCATACAAACTAGTGTTGAAGCTGAGTGGCCTCAGTCTAAGCAACTCCATTTGTAACTGCTTTTAATCTCTTAGCTAACTGACCCCAGACAGTGAGAATTTGGAACAGGAAGACTTCCATACTGATCGTCAGCACTGGCATTCCACAAGGCTGTTACCTCAGCCCACTGCTGTACTGTTTAGTCACAACAATTTGGTGAAGAACGAGGGGAAACAGAATAATTACGTTTGCGGACACGGCTGCTGTGACTGGCCTCGTCAGTGAAGGTGATGAGGCTGCCTACAGGAAGGAAGTAAAAGAGATGACTGTATGGTGCCATGACAACACCCTCTCCCTGAACACTTCAGAAAGGTCAGACTCCTCAACTTCCTACTATACATCGTTAGATCTCCCGTTGACACAGTCAGCAGCTTTGGGTTCCTATGGCTTTCAGATCCCCGACTCCCTTCCTTGTTGTCTTAGCATCAGTTGCATCCTCAAGAAGACTCAGCAGAGGCTGTTCACCCTGAGGAGGATAAAGAGATTTGAATTGGGAACTGAGATCCTGGTGAACTTCTACTGTGGCACCATTGAGAGCATCTTGACTGGATGGGAGACATGACTCACCCTGCTGCAAAGGACTGTCTGAACAGCCTTGAAGATCCTCAGCACAGATCTTCCCCACCGGCAATCCATGTACCTCTTCCTCTGCCAGAAGAGAACTGAGTCCATCATCAGGAACACCAGTCACCTAGCTCACACCCTCTTCACACTCCTGGCCTGGGAAAAAATGCATTACTGCCTGCGCCACCCATTTCAAGAACAGCTTCATTTCACAAGCCGTCAAGTTGCTAAATGACCAGTTACCTGCATCTGTCCCTGCTGTGTTAAATTGCACATTATTGTCAATTTCACTTTTGCACTTTTTATAGCACTGTCTACCTCAGTGGCTGTCTGTACGTCCTTTCCAGTTGCACTAACTATTCATTGCATATTTATTATTGTCTTTTGTCTTGCACTGTCTCGTCTTTTATTTTTTTGTCCTTTATTGCAGTGTTATTTGTCCTGTTGACCCACTAAGCACCTGTTCCCCCTCTTGCAACTGTGTCACAAGAATTTTTGTGTGTCCCTAATGTATTTATGAGATGACAATGATAGCTAGTTTGCTCAAAGACCTGTCGCAAAGTCCCGTTTATGTTCTAGCATGAGAAAACCAGTTTCTTCCAAACTTCTATTCATTCTTCTATTCAGTCTTTTGTATATATTCCATTAACTAATTATACATAACTATAGGCTTTCTTACCTACCCTCCTGCCACCCAGTCACTTTGATTAAATGAGCAGTTTTTTTGCAATCTTTGTATTGGTTTTTTTCATGTATATTTTCTTTTGTGCTGTTTCCATCTTTTCCAGTTATTTTACTTCAATTACAGTTTCATTTAGATACAGACTTTACTTTTGCTATTTCTTCACAGTGTTGTTTATTTGTAGTTGGTAGTGTATGCAGAGTAATATTAAACATGCTTTAAGAATATGTACTGTCTTATCACTTACTAAAAACTAAAAAATTGAAAACTAAACTAACTAAACAAAGCTATTAATCCTTTTAGGTTACTTAATGACGACATTCCTTAGATGTCGTACTTTTCACCTAAAATGACATTTACCATGCTGCTGAAACTTCGGAAAGTTGCTGAGAACAAAACTAGATTAAAAAGATTTTGAGATACTGCTGGGTTTTGGGACATAGTTCTTCCTATGTGGAAAAAATAGGCAGAGCTCAGATAACCCATATTCTCACTATTTCCGCTTTATATACCTCTCTGGATTCACAAAGTAAAATGTAGACATTCTTGCCTTGTCAAGGTCCTGTAATGAACATCAATGAAAGTCTAGAGTTGTGATGTAAATAATAATGAAATTTTTATACATACCTAAAAGTATATCTTACAAATGGATAAAGTAGCTAAATAAATTAATGAAAAAAAGTAAACCTTGCTTTCAAAGACATTACAGAAGCCACAATTGAAATTAGCTTATGCTGATTTTGCTGTTGTTGAAAAAAAGGTTTAGAACAACATTTAACATGCACAAAACCAGCTCTGCTTGAACTTTCGAGTAAACCCCAACCCTCTTGTTTCTGATTGCAATGGCAATTATGCATTTCTGAAGTCCTCCTCAATTGGATTGCTGAAAGCCACATGCAGACAATGCACTTAATTTTCCCTTTGATTTGTTTCTAGTGAAAGTAATTTCAGTGATGTAAAAATGTATAATTGCCTTGTTCCATAATACTTCTTGATTAGTCAGGTAGCATGAGTCCCACAGCAAAAGAAAGAAAAAAAAACTTCAAACAGAACTATGAAATTATTGTTGTTAAGGATATTGAATGTGGTTTGAGGTAATTGAAATAATTACTAAATACATTTCATATATCAGGCTGACAACACTTAAACGTGTGATTATATAAATTTTAATAAGCATTGAATCTGATGTAGGCAGCCAACTCTCTGTCGGTATGCATTGTCAGAACTGATCTTTGCAGAGATGAATCTTGAAAATACTTTTTAGTTCCTATCTCTGGGAAGAGTGCCGTGGAATCTGAGACAGCTCTCTATCCATCCATCACACTGATGAGCACAGAGAGGTCCACAGTTTCAGAACTCATGCGTTTCCATGGAAGGCACGTGCCCTGTGTTATACAGAATGAAAGGTTTTAATGAGCAATATCTAAAAATGTGTGTATATGATATTATGAAAATATGAATAAATTCATGCATCATATGCTTTACAAGAAATTAACCACAGAGGTTGCCTTTCACTATGATTAACAAATGGCCAACGCTATGAAAGATTTTTAAATTCCTTTTTAGATGGGACCTTCAGTGGGGTGACTCAGTAACAGACAAGCCATTTTCCAGTTCTTGTAGATGTAACTGGAAAAAGAAAGCGTTATAAAAACAGAAAAAAAAACAGGGAAACTACAGATATTTCTGTGCAAAAACGATATCTTAGAACTGAAACACCAGTCACTTTTTATTTTACAAACCCTAAGCTGCCCCATAATGTATCTCTGGAAGACTCATGAGAAATAAACAATGTATATGTGCATCTGGGAAGCAGGAATAAAAGGAGAATAAAAAGACAAAGGTATGGAATCGGGGCTATGAGGCCCAGTGCGGGAGCAAGACCCAGGTGCATGTCACCAGAGGCAGAGCAAAACAGAGCACACATTTATAAAAGTCACAGAGAAAGAGGCACACATGGAAGGAACCAACACGAACAGGGCTGCATTCTCACATATGCCTTTTCAATGTACCATAGTGCCATACAAACGTATTGTCCTGACGAACTTAATATACATTTTTAAGTTTGGTGTTTGATTTTAATATTCTAAATGTCGTTGGTGGCAGCCTCAGACAAACCCATATCAACAAAGGTTATCCAATTTCACAACAAAATGTATTTGAAGAATGGACTTTGCAATATGCAATCTTTGATAATCAAACTGACTTGGTCATTGGGTGGACAGACATATGAGTGACTGACATATAGGTATATAATATAGGCATGTAATATGAAAACTGTCAACTGTGGAATTGCAGAGGTTGTAGAGCATGGCTGTGATGAAAGTTAAAAGCCTTGAACAAGCTTCTTGAGCAAGGGCACCTCAAAAGCCTGTCTGAAATGCAAAGTTGCATTGATAGCTCGGTTATGTAAGGATGCTTTGTTCTCTTGATCGCCCAGGAGACCAGCATGCCAGACAAAGTTGTAGTCCACAACTTCTGAGGCACAGCTGAAATTGACTGGTGACCCTGTGGTGATATAGCAAGAAGAAAGACTCTGTGAGACAAGACTCAGCACGGAGCTCAGAATACTATTCGATATCTTCGACTGTTTGACATGACTGCTTTCAAAAACAAAAACAATCAAGAAAAATCTATGTAAGCATGCAGCACTGAATGAGCAGTATATTTGTGGAATGCGATTGTCTTACTGACATCTAGTTTTAGAATTTTCCCAGAAATAAAACTGCCATGAAAAGCTACAGTGATGCTGTTAAATAGAACAACTGATAGGGTTAAAATAAAACAAATTTGTTTTGCATTTGAAGAGTTCCAGTGACTGACGTTGGATTTTCATTGTGTCAGTTTCCATTGATGGGAATTTGTTTTACTTTAATCACAGTTCTGAATGGTGCATGATTGTGGACACTGGGTGCAGAACAAGCTAAGCAAAGCATTTACTTTTAATCAAGCTAACACATTTTGATTGAACTCAAATGTTTTAATGTCAGGAAGGGCATATTTAACAATTAGCACATAGGGTAGCGTAGCTTTTATTTTCTTTAATAACAATCTGTTAAAAAAAGACTGCAAACAAAAGAAGCAACAGTGAAATCCACTAGAATAGAATGAAAGAGATACAAATTAATAAGGATCCCCTACTTCCCCATTCACAAGCCCTGTAAACTCCAATGGTGAAGCCAGTGTTTCCAAATCTCCGGTATAGAAAGGCTGGCACTCTTCAATAACCATTTTATACAGAATAAGCACTTAAATTCACATGGTTAGAATTATATTATTGCCTATGCCAGTTGCAGCAGTTGCAGATGATGAAATTTAAGTAGCCTCAAAATATTGTACCCATCATGCATTGCAGTAGTTTGCAAATTACACAAATGTGCTTTTTTCCGTTAAATACACATCTTAACAACATAGTTTGACTGCAAAACATTATAAACTATTACATTGTTCTAAGTATTCTACCAAATACTTTTTGTGTCATGACTCCCACCATAATGAGATTGTACAGATAAAAATGAGAGCTCAGCTTTTGTAATCTGAGTGATATCAGTGTCATAATCCTCATGAATGCTTTGAATACATGTAAATATTTAGAAAGAGCAGTAATAGAATACAAGCGTATTTATCATGCTTTGTGAATGCCTTACGAAGCGCTGATCTATAATGCACTACCTTCATAATGCAGCATATACTGACCTTTATAATGCATAATGAAAGCACCTGTAGTTCATTATGGATGACATCTTTAAGTAAAATATTCCAATTTTTTCTTGCATATGTTAGCTTTTTGTACTTAGTTTTATAGTTTGATATTTTTGTCTGTAAGCCATTACAATGTAATGGAAATCTGACTTTTTCCCTCAACTTTATATGTGATGAAATAAGCAGGTATAACATCACTTAAAGTGAGTAGAAATTGTGTGGAAAAGTGCAAAACTCAGTGGCTACTGTCAGCACTTAAAATATTACATTTCGGCAGCCTAATCAACTGCGTCCACACCTGCAGACAAATAAAATTGCGACCATCGGGGCGTGTGACACCACCGTCGCCAATGCCGAGGAATGTGTCGTTGCATTTACAAAACACTTAAGTGCTACAGTGCTGCAATGTGATTTGTTTACTCGCGACAGGATTTGCCAGTACTGCACACTGTAAGCAGACAAGTATTCTATAAAGGAAACTTTGCACAATGTTGGCTCTCTACCAGCACTTTTTGGACAGCAGTCCTCAGACCCCTGTAAGGCTCCTGTACATATTACCCCAGAGCATCAGCAGTGATGTTCCCCCACAACGAATAGATTTTTTGAGGAACTTCATGATCCAGGACTGTATTGGCAAGACTTTTTTTGTAGAATAGATTTAATTGACACAATGCAATGCTTCTGAAAAACGGTCTCTGTAAAAGTGTATAAATAATGATCTGATTAGTAGTCTGACTCATCCTTGCTCTTTATGAATGAAGTAAAATAACATTATTCAGTTAAATATTCTCACAAATGTTCAAACATCTTAATATTGGTATGAATAGTCTGATGTCATGTAAGGAGTATTAGACTGATTCATAAATGATATTGACAGACCAAGAAATACACAGATCGTCTCCATTTTACGACTGGTCATATGTCGAAATGGACGCATGCTGGAATAGGACTTTTAGGTGTGAGAATGAGACTGGGAAATGTGTGTCAGGTTGGGATGGTCTCTGCTATTTCAGTAAAGTACTTTGAAGCGGCACCTACCATACAGCGCACAGCACGCACTAGATAGTGTAGTGCTGCCAGGCATGCAGCCACCCGAAATTTATTTGTTTGTTTTTTTTTGTTTTTTTTAAGCCTCGGTCGTAAGTGTGAGTCGGCATAACTTGTATGGTTTGTAACTCAAAACTGTATAATGTTAAACCTTTTTTTCTTTGTTCTTTCTGCTTAATGCATTTGACTTTTCATGTTGATTGTATTAGCTATTCATGAAAAGCTTAGAGTTCATTATGACATAATGTAATTCAGAAAATATGAGGTTACAAACAGAACTGTAAGTTTGCACAGTTATAAGGTTAAATTTAGAGTTGAATTGATGCAGTGTAAGTGTCCTGTTATGCACTGCCATCCCATCCAGGGCATCCCCTGCCTTATGCACTGCGCTTTCTGGGATATCTTCCAAGCTCAATGCAGCTGTGATTTCGATAAGCACTTACAGATAAATGGAATACATACAGTGATGTACAGTGTAACAAAAAAAAAAACAACTATTCAACGCATTTTTACTGAGATTTTTATTTTCAGTGGAGTGAGCTTTGCCAGCAACATGAAATCACTAGAATTACAATTTGATGTATTGAATTGAAAAATCAAAATCCATTACCTAAGCAAAAAAACAAAATTTAGGTGAATGATTGTTCACAGCAAAAACTGCAGATCCCATTGGCACATCCTTACATACTATGCACTAATTACATTTTCAGTATGCCTGTTTCACTTTGTTGAAATTAAGGATGTAAAAAAAAAACAGGTAAAAATCGGTTTCTTCAAGCAGTCTGGACCTAAGTCTGTATCTAAAAGTTAAACAATGTTAATAAATACATATCGAGTCCCACACTAATCCCAGGCATTAACCTAGCAGAGTATTCCATTGCAGCTTCTCTCTAGTAGAGGCTTCTGCTCCTACTCTGTTCCCATGCCCTCCCCCATCCTGAATAAGCAGCTTCTTTCCTGCTCCTGGCCTTTTCCCTGAAATCCTGCCAGGTGCACTTCAGGCCCTAGGGTCCAAGAGGCTTCCACTCTGGTTCCATCATCTTCCATTTTGTCCAGCTACTGGTCTGACACAGCTGCTGACACACCTGCTCCCTCCTACTGGGGCCTTAGCACAATCTACTCAATGTTCTCGCCCTACTTTCCACCACTTCTGAAGCCTTGTCTGTGGCACCTTGAATGTTCTCCCAGCCTTTTGCTGCCTCCCTGTACACTTTTCAGATTTTTTTGCTATTTCTTGCCCCCCTTCAACCCCCCGCTGTACATATTGAGGGGGTGTCATTTTCTGTGTGTCGCACATCTCCAGCATACTCCTGACAGCAGTGGCAATCAGCTGCCATCTCCTCCTCCCACATTTCTAGTGCATCTGCCTCATTCTAAACCTAACCTTAACTCTTCACTTTCCTTTCATTCAATTGCTTTTTGTTTCAATTTCATATACAATGTCAACTTCCAATGACTGTCACTTCAGATCACATGACCACTGGTGTCATGAGCGCATAAGTGTTCATAAGACAGCCCCTTAATTATGTGTGTTAACTGAAACACAACTGTTGTACCGCCTTACTGATAACAGATTGAAGTAAGTACTGCAGACAGGAAGCCTCTGCTGATCTAGTCCTTGAGCTGTTCAGCTGATTTTTATCCTATTCCCTGTTCTTACTGGCATGTGTCTATAGATTTATGCTTTAACAGTACCTGTCTGGATCTAACTGACACCTTTGTATTACGTTGTAGTAAAATTACGTTTTTTACAATGATGTGTTTTTGTTGTATGACATGACTTCGGCT
Source organism: Isichthys henryi (assembly GCA_026776945.1). NCBI lineage: Eukaryota > Metazoa > Chordata > Actinopteri > Osteoglossiformes > Mormyridae > Isichthys > Isichthys henryi. Next base: position 21,967,167 of record JAODJX010000097.1, on the reverse strand, counting down.
GTCCTTTTAGGATTCATCCTTTCATAAAGTGAGCCAGTGCCTATTGATTTTCTTGCACTGTGCTATTTCCACCATAATCTAAGGTTGAGGTAGGAATAAATATAGTTTTTCGCATACCCATTTCTATTTCGGTCGATCCACAGATGTATTTTGTGGGTGTAAAACTTTGAAGGGAACACAATCAGTCCATTAACACCTGACAAAAAAAGCATTCAAACAGGACAGTAACATCAAAAAAAGTATTGAAATGACATTTATAGCAGAAATTTGAAATGCCAGATTTTTAAATCCCCCCTCAAATTCATATATATATAAATATCACCACTACCTTTTCCTCATGTTTCTATCACATCTATCCCATACTGGCTGTGTTTATGTGAGTAGCAGGATAACAAAACACCCAGTGAATGGGTGTCATTTGAAGCGGTATTATTGTTTGAAAATTCGTTTAGTTAATATTGATAAAAAAAATCTCATTCTGTAGCATAATAGTTTGTTTGGCAAAAATATACAATTACACTTTACTTGACTTGACATTGTCATCTATAATACATTATGGATACCTTAATAACAAGAATTTGTACAGCATTACAGCATCTGCTATTAACAGTCATAAGGCAATATAGTGTTGATTGTAATACTTCATAAACACCAATGAAACTCTCATCTATAATGCACTATAGATACCTTCATAATACATTAATATGGACGGTATAAGGATTAAGGTTGCTTTGTACGGCATTATGAAGGTAGCTACAGTGTATTATAGATGGGAGCTTCATAAAGCATTCATAATGCATAATAAAGACAGCTATAATGGGTTATGCCTTTTTGTAAATATTTATAACCATGTTTATAATGCTTTATGAATGCATTATAATGTGTTATGAATGTGTTCATAGATTGTTATAGACATGGCATTCATAGAAATTGTTACCAAAAAACTTTTTTGGTCTTAATAAGTGAGGTCTTTTGCATTGTTGATGTAATACATTTTTATTGTTTATTTTTTCATTTTACAAGCATAGTTGTTGAAGATTGTCTGTAATTTTTATTTGGTTGATAATTTGTTCTGATGGCCGCACAAGATTCAATGGTCTATTACACACTATTCTTGTACCTCACAATCTTTTCTTTATATTTCTTAAATGACTTAATTAACTGCCTTTTACTTACTCTTTTTTTTTATTATTATTAACAAACGTATCAATGACCAAGAATAACCACCTCTTAATGATGCCATTCAGATAGAGACAGCAGGATCCACAAATCCTGGTCAGGGTCTTAACAAGTGTAAATATTGCACTGTATGATTCTTATGATACGGTATTTATATTCTTGCAACAATATGTATGATAGTGACATCATGTCCCCAGTGTCTCCCACCTTGTGGCCTGTGCCTCCAGGATAGGCTCCAGGCTCAGTGAAACCATGTAGTACATAAACAGTTACGGAGATTGACTGGAGATTGAGGTGGATGGAGGCTCCATCTTTGTTTTTCTCCCATTTAATAAATACATTTTTGAGTAGTGAGATTTAAAATTCAAAAATGGTCATAAACCATTCATTGCATGTAGTGGGTTCTGAGCACAGATTTGATGTGGTAAAAGCCTAAGTGATAATTTGCCTCCTAATAATCTTTTATTGCATTGTAACATAAGTGGATATCCATACAGCTTGAATGCATATGGGGGGGGGGGGGAACACCACCTTTACAGAGTAATTTTCAGTCCAGTTGTGTGATCAGCCATTTCATTGTCCATAACTTGGGACACATTTATATTGTATGTAAAGTTAAAAATTGCAAAAGTTATATTCAACAAAATAGCTAGAGTTAACAACCACTGATTGTAGGATGTAGGATTACTGGTAAAGCTCTCTGTACACGTCATTCAGCATATGTAACAATCATTATGGAAAGTGGATATATAACTTGAAACCTGAGGATTATGGGCTGCCAGCTATTAACTGAATTACAGTGTTAACTGTACTGTGTTGTTACACACACACAAACACACACATGCATGCATTTATACAGTATACGCAACAAAATCCTTTTATTATGATCTTTAGTGTCGGTTGACAGATTTTGATTCAAACAGCTCCTGTTCTTAAAACGTCTTGCAATATTTTTTGCAGTTCCTGCTACAGTGCTGACTTACACTTCCTCGGCTACACTTTTACAGTATGCCTAGATGATTGCCTAAGAGCTTAGGTCTGTGATGTACTCTCCGACTCACTTGTGTGTCACTTTGGGCAAAAGCAGCTTCTGAATAAATAAAAGTAAATATAAAATGTAAAAGAGAAGGAAAGAAGCATACAGGCACACAAAGGTAAAAAGGTGTCAGACCTTTCATTTTTACTTCTTTAAGGCCCTATATAATGCAATAATAGAACAGACACGTACCATATATTTAGCTTACAGCTTGGAAGCATTGAAAATTAGGCTGAAAATCTCAGGAAACCTGTCAAGTAATAGCTGAATATGACTACTGATCATTTTAACAAGTGTAAACATTATTTTTAAAATGTAAGCTATTACTCAGGTTAAGTATTTTTATTTATTTATTTGAGGGGGCAGTGTCACAGTACATGCTAACTTGATGCATTAATTAACCGGTAACTAGTGTCTTAGTTACATACTGATCCAATGTTCTTGCCAAACGTTAAGTCTTTTGTGTCAACCATTGTGGGGTGTTAGGGTTACGTACGTCACGCTTCTGCACAGTAACTCACCCTGACACCCCAAACAAGGGGACTGACAAGTAACGGAAGCAGAAATTGCACATGTGGCAACTGCAGCATCTGCCTGCTGCCATACCAGCCTTCTACAAAACCTTTATTAATACACTGTATGCTGAACCCAATCTCTTTAATGAGCTTACAGTGTATTGTGCTTGTGTTGCCTGTCAGCTCATGAAATGCAAAAGTTAGCTTTAAAAGATATGTAACCTTAGAATTAAGAGAAGTGTTTGATACTAGACTTTTTGACTGTTATTTTCATATATTCTTCACAGTGTTCAAAGGAAAAATTGGCAAGAAACTGAATGTGATCCGCTTCAAATGAGTTTTTTTCTAATAAATTTTACAGACATGGCATGCAATTCAATATTTTCCCCAGGATAATAAAAATGTTCATATTTTCCTTCTGCATCTAAGAGAGCAGTAATATCTTCACCGTTAAGTACTTAATTCAAAGTAAAGAACATTTTATATTACGTTTACTTCCTTTGTCAAAAACACTTAGCGGTGGGCCTTTAATCGGCCACCTAGACTGCAAATGTTGGCATTTAATGGTGAGGCATGTCATTATTACAAGAATAAATCATCCCACTGATATTCAGGCAGAAATCATCCACACATTAAATGGTAGCTGTTAAGACATATTTGATTGACTAATTACCTTAAAGGGGATATGTATTTAAATGTGGTTGTACTTTTGAATCGCTCTGAAAAAGGTCTAATCCATTATATAAAAAACTGAAGGTATACCGAGTGATTTGCAATAAACAACAATAATAATAATAATTATTATTATTTTTATTGTTGTTGTTATTATTACTGTTAGACTGACTAGTAATTCACATTAATTTCTATGATTTCTCCTAAATCTGCCCCACTGTCTAGAAACTCTTTATGAGAGGAGTTCTGCAGTGCAGAAAGAAACGCTTGAAGTGGTAGAAAATTATTTAACTAGATAAGGAAATTTACACTATGGTAGACTTTCTTTGCAAAAAAAAAGAGAAAAGGAAAATACAAGCAGGCAAGACAAAATGCCAAGTCATACTTAAAAGTGATGCATGCTGGGATATATAAATAAACATTAAGGAGGTTAGAAATGGCAATTTGGTAAGAACTGCAAGCTAACGGACAGTAAACAGAGGCAGAAAGCTTCTACAATAAAATATGCAGTAAGCAAAATCAGGCCTGCTAGCAGTAATGATGAGCTTATAATTAATATGGTAATCAGCTATTTTAAGCTACATGATCTTTATCTTAGGTGTCTTGGACAGTCTGTGGAATATTTTCATATAAACAATTGGTAAACAAATTTCACTTTCTTTAATGCATCCTTAGGGTGGTATGAGTCGATATATCTTCAAAATCATTGAAAAGGACCAGCGTTGCCCCCATGGCCGACCTCCATGGCAAGTGACAAATACTGCTGCCTGAGCTTTGCTCATTAAAAAGTATGAACATTGACTGTAAAATTCACTAATCTTCAGAGAAGTCTGTTAAGTAAAATAAATAATAATAATACAAAAAACTTAAAATATCCATCCACCTTCTAATCTTATACTGGTCAGGGTCACAGGGAACTTAAAATATCAAATGTTTTAATTAAGGTATATAGTCCTATATTCAACGTGACCTTACCATTTGTAGTATAGATTGTAAGGAGTAAATATTGACTGTACCCTTGTTTAGTGTAGGAAACTGCTTTAGAGAAAAATCTGTAATTAATCCTGTTCTCACACATCGTATAGTAAACAGCCCAAAGTTCCCTCTGCATTAAATCAAAATGCCACATAATATTTCTGCATGGGTAAAACCATTATGCATACTTTACGCATCATAATACTATTATGCGCTAACTAAAGTGACATTTAACATATATACACACAGCGTTCATGATTGAATTATAAACAGCAATAAAAGGGTGTCAGATTGAAAACAAACAACAGATCCAAACTGCAGGAGCTATTAGTGCTGTAGTGAAATGATAGATCCCAGGCTAATATCTAATCAATAGCATTGCTTCACTTCTTCTGCTTGGTCTGCCATCCTGTGGACTAATTAGATGAGAAGGCGTGATGAATGTGTATTAAATTCAGCTTCCCCATACCTATTCCTTAGGGCTTTCTACCATTTTCCTGCTGACCTTTTAGATCCCAGGTTTATTGTATGTGAATTCAATTAAATCAATTTGTCAGATATTTGTTATGCAGCAGTTAGCTTGGAATTTAATTAATCATGGTTGTTTTCATTGAAGAACGAATCTGTGCTCAGCAAGGTTGAAAATCTTTTACAATAATAGATCTGTATAGAATATTATTTAAAGGAGTCATACCATATAATAATTTTTAAAACCATGGCCACAGTATCATTTAGATGTGAATGTCACATCCTTCCTGCCACGTCTGCCTGACCCTCCTGTCTCCTCCCTTATGTGGCCCTGATGGGCTACACCTGATGCTTATTGCCCTTCATCGGTCTATGTATTTAAGTACCTGTTTGTCTCGTCATCGCTAGTCCAATCATTATTGTTGCTCCTCCAGTCAGCCTGTGTCCTTCCTCGTTTTAGCCCTCTTGTTTCGATTCCTTGCAGTTCTGATACTTTTAAGTTCCTATTTGTTTCTTTTGACCCAATAAAACCCCTTATGTTACGCCATCAGGCCTGTGCTTGAGTCCTTTGTCCCACAACCCATGACAGAATGATTGGACTACACAAGCTACCCCATGGCTGTCCCTGGGAGCCATATTTCCACCTGCATGCTTTCTCTTGGTGTCAGAGCAAGGCTTAAACTGTTGGTCAATGGACAATCCCCCATTATCAACCCATTGAGTGGGAGTGATCCTGAGGAGGCTCCTGGCATGCAGGTCATCCTACCCATGTGGTGGTCATACTGGGTTTGCCTCCACGAGGAAGATCAAATGCCCATGTTGATCCCTCTGGAGCCTTGGGACTCTAAGGTGGGCTGGTTCTCCACTGAAGCTCACTGCAGAGCCGGCCACTGGCTCCTCGAAGCATGCCACAGAGCCGGCCACTGGCTCCCCGGAGCTCGCCACAGAGCTGGCCACTGGCTCCCCGAAGCTCGCCACAGAGCTGGCCACTGGCTACCCGAAGCTCGCCACAGAGCCGGCCACTGGCTCCCCAAGCTCGCCACATAGCCGGCCACTGGCTACCTGAAGCTCGCCACAGAGCCGGCCACTGGCTACCCGGAGCTCGCCACAGAGCCGGCCACTGGTTACCCAAAGCTCGCCACAGAGCTGGCCACTGGCTCCCCGTAGCTCGCCACAGAACCGGCCACTGGCTACCCGAAGCTCGCCACAGAGCCGGCCACTGGCTACCCGGAGCTCGTCACAGAGCTGGCCACTGGCTACCCGAAGCTCGCCACAGAGCCGGTCACTGGCTCCCTGAAGCTCGTCACAGAGCCGGCCACTGGCTCCCTGAAGCTCACCACAGAGCCAGCAACTGGTTCCCTGAAGCTCTCAGCCATCTTCTGCCACAGGAAATGGAAGAAATGGGCTGAACCTGTGCCAGGTCTCATCTCATTTGATCCGGTTTTGCCAGAGTTCAGCTCAGAGAGGGCCACTTCACCCGTGTTCCAGGCCCCTGGCTTAGAGAAGGCCATTCTGCCCACACTCTAGGTTCCAGGCCTACGTAGGGCTGCCCGCATTTGACCCTTCAGTAGCCATGCCATCCTGCTTGCGTAAAGGTGTCCTGGCCTTGCCCCACTCACCTCCCAGTGTCCCTAGCCCGCCCCATCTTGTGATATCCTGTCGGCTCCAGCTCAGTGCAGTCCTGCCAGTGCCTGCCTCATTTCCAATAGTTGCCCAGGCGCCTGCCTCACAGCCTTCTGGCTTGCCACCAATGGTCTACTCATCCCCTGCCAGGTCAACTCCCAAACCCTCCGGCCACCGCCAGATCGACATGCAACTCCTCAGCTGCTGCCAGACTTGGTTGGACTGATTCAAATGAAGCCTATTCAGTGGGCTTGGAGTGAGACTCTCTGGGTCTTGCCCTAAGTCTTGCTCTGGGGGCTTCCACTACAGACAAACGTTTGCACAAAATCATTCAGTTTCAGCATGGTCAATGGTGCAAGTTGAGGCCCAGAAGAGGGGCAGACCAAGTTTCCGTTTCCTGTAGGGGACACACTGGTCGGCCTGGCGATGTTTACCCGAACCCTTCTCCTGCTGTGGCCTTAGGTAGAGAACGCTTGGCGCCCTCCTGTTCAGTCCTGCAGTCCCAGTGGCACCTTCTACCTCTTCTGCTTCGCGGTCCCCGTTGAGATCTAGTGTTTGTCGCTGGTGCCCAGTCATGTCCCATGTCTGGTCTGTTTCATCATTGTGATGTTGTCTCTTGGTTTTCCTGTTGCCTGGTTGGTCCCTTGTCCGACCCTTGCTTGTTCCATGCCCCTTGTCATGCTGCTTGTCTTGCCTTGTCATGTCCTACCTGGTCCAGTGGTTCTATCCCTCTGACTTTTTGTGGTGTCAGTCCCATGTACCCTGTTGGTCTTGCCATGCCCTGTTGTCCTGTCTGTTCCTCACCCCATGTGTCCGCCCTGTCATTCAGTCCCTTTGGATCCCTTCTCAGTTTGTCTCATTCTTTTGTGCCTGGAGGGCACGCTTTGCGTGGGGGGGGGGGGGTGGTTACTGTCAGGTCCTGGTTACCATGTCTGCCTGACTCTCCTGTCTTCTCCCTCTCATGGCCTTGATGGGCCACACCTGATACTCGTTGACCCTTGTTAGTCTATTTATAAAAGTTTCTGTTTGTCTCGTCATCGCTAGTCCATTAATGTCGCTCCTCCAGTTTGCCCGTGTCCATCTTTGCTTCAGCCCTCTTGTTCTGATCCCCCGTGGTCTTGTTACTTTCCAGTTGCTTTGATAATCCTGTTTTGCTTCAAAAACTTCTTCTCCAAGTAATTACAAAAAAAGGTTCCAGAAACTGGACTCAGACATTAGCCTGATATATATATATATATATATATATATATATAGTGAGGAGCATAGGAGGGACATGGATTTATGGATAGCAGATGGCAGATTTAGGAGACCCAGCACTTACCCCTGCATATGGTTCAATTAAAAAATTACATCACATCTACACTATTTTACTGTGAAGACATAACAGTTCATATGACAAAGGTCTGATAAATGCAAAACTTGATCACACGTGATCACAATACTATAGTAAAGAATATAGTCTTGTTAACTATACGAGTGAGGCACACCGACTGAGATCAAGCATGGGAGACGATTACCTACAATCCCGCAGAGAGAGAAAGAGGGAAGAACCATCGGCTCAGTCGTAATCACGTGATGGTTGCAAGACCTCGCTCGTTTATCAGGTTAAAATTTTGAAAAAAAACAATTGCTCATCTTGCAAAACACTGCAGGGTTACTCGCAATCCAAGGTTTTACTGTAAGTTAAAAAATGTTCTTTGCTATTGTCCTTAGGAACATAAAAAAACAATACAAAATGTGAAACAACTTATTAAACTAAACCCTGCCACCTGACATTGCATTCTGCATCTACTGTTTATGTGCATTAGAATAGAATACAATAGAATAGAACAGAATTGAATTTTTGGCATTTTACATCAATCGTCCATGTTAAAATAAATAGGAAATTAAAAGACTTCAGAGCTGCTTTAATTCTTCGTGGCATAGACTCAGCAAAGTACTTGATACATTCATTAGTGACTCTGCTACATGTTAGCATGATAGCATCATGCAGTTGCTGCAGATCTGTCGGCTGCACCTTCATGATGCAAATCTCCTGTTCCAGCAAATCCCATAGGTTGTCTTTTTTATTGATGTATGATGAGTGTGGGGTCACTTACAGTACAGTGAACTCATTGTCATGTTCAAGAATCCAGTCTGAGATGACATAAGCTTTGCGACACGGCATGTTATCCCACTGGAAGTGGCCTTAGAGGCTGAGTTCACTGCGGTCATAAAGGGATGGACATGGTCAGCAATAATACTCAGGTAGGCTATGGCATTTACAGTAAATGATGCTTAACTGGTACTAAGGGTCCCAAAGTGTGCCAAGAAAATATCCACTGCACCACCAGCATCCAGAATTGATTATTCAGAGATAGTCTTCTGCATATCTTGTTGTATTGAGTGGATGGTTGAGTTGCTGTTGCCTTTCTATGAGCTTGAGCCAGTCTGGTCATTCTTCTCTGACCTCTGTCATCAGCACGGCATTTCCACTCATAGAACTGCCATTTTTTCTTTTTTGGCCCATTGTCTGTAAACCCTAGAGATGGTTGTGCATGAAAGTCCCAGTACATCAGTGGTTTCTGAAATAGTCATACCAACCTGTCTGGCACCAAGAACTCCTAAATCATCTTTCTTCCCCATTCTGGTGTTTGATGTGAACATTAACTGAAGCTCCTGGCTTGTATCTGCAAGATTTTATACGTTGGATTGCTTGTATATGATTGGCTGATTAGATATTTGCTTCAACAACCAGCTGAACAGAAGTATCTAATAAAGGGGCCAATTAGTATAGAGGTACAGTATCAAGCTGAATGGTTAATGTACATATTCAAGCAAATATACTGTAGAAGCCTCTGACCTTCAGAATGTCAGAGTATATCAAGTTGAAGTGATCTGGCATTGTTTCTAGAAACATTGCAATTCATGTCAAAATCTTTGAAAGCCGGTCTTATGCTATGAATTGCCATTACTAGCAAGTGGAAAGAGAAATTAATAAATGGACCTCTGATAAAACTTTGAAGAAGGAAACATTCTAGAATTAATAAGTTGATGGTGAAGGTGGCGAATGACGTTCTCTGAATAATAAGCTTATACATGCTGTTGGTATTTGTACTAAATGCTTGTCTGTGCAGTTGGATTAATTTTAATTTTCTGATTTGCTATACAATCGATTGCATGACAAATGACAAATGAGGTTATAAATTGGACCAGACAGTGGGGTCAAGGTTGGCCACAAGCTGGGACAAAGGTGCAGTCTAAGGACAATAAGGACAATTATGCAAGAAAACTAAGCATAAATGGAGACGAAACATAAGGCACAGTAGCAGTAACACATAAAAAGGAATAGATGATAAGACAAAGGGCCCTATTTTAGTGATCTAAAGTGCATGGTCTGTAGTTCTTTTACGGTCTCGTCAACCCACTTTTAATTTATCCATCCATTCATTTTCCAAACTGCTTATCTTACTGGGTCGCGGGGGGTCCGGAGCCTATCCCGGAAGCAATGGGCACGAGGCAGGG
>JAODJX010000097.1:21940289-21957095 GCA_026776945.1 Isichthys henryi | reverse complement strand
CTCCACACACATGTGACCCAGGCGGAGACTCGAACCCGGGTCCCAGAGGTGTGAGGCAACAGTGCTAACCACTGCAAAATTGCAGCCCCAGGTGCAAAGTCCAAAGTGACTGAACTTAGTCTCGTAATTAGTCATGGGTGTGTTTGGGGAGTAACATGCAACAAACCAATCAGAATGTCATCTCCCAATCCCCTTACAAGCCACGAGTACTCGCACCTTGGCATATTGCTATTATAATGGTGGATTTAGTTGCTTTTCTGCTCATGTGCAAATTCATAGCCGGCTAGCAGATCATCTATGGCAGATTCCCCCAAAGCTCTCTAAGCTTTATAATAATAATAATAATAATAATTATTATTATTATTATTATTATTATTATTATTATTATTATTCATCCATCTTCTGAAACTGCTTGCTCTATTCAGGGTTGTGGGGGCGTCCAGAGCCTATGGGCAGAAGGCAAAGAGCAACCCAGGCTGGGGCTCCAACCCATTGTTGGGTAAATTTACATACCATTCACTCACTGATGTGCAATTTGGTAACTCAAACCTGCCTCAGCTTGTTGACTTCACGAGGGAAACTGGACTTACCATACAGCAACAGAAGGAGAACATGTAAATTCCACCCTCATGGAAACTCTGCAGAGACTTGAACCCAAGTCCCAGAAGAGTGAGGTGAGAGTGCTAACCACTGCACCACCACACTGCACCCAAGAATAATACTGCTACTACTACTACTACTACTGCTACTACTACTGATAATAATAATAATAATAATAATAATAATTATTATTATTATTATTATTATTATTATAACTGTGTCTGTGAATGATACATCCCAAGATCTACCACGGATATCAGTAAACAATCCGTGTGTCATGACCTGCTCGTCCGCTCCTCCTGTGTGCCACGCCCCCCTCGTTAACCTCGTGTGGATTTCCTGTGTTTACCAGCTGTTTCGAATTGTCTTCATTAAGTTCTGTGTATTTAAGTCCACGTCAGTGTGTATCCCCAGTTCCGTCATTAACGTCTTAGCGTAGTCTGAAGTCTTGTCTTGCCTTGTATGCCTCTCCATCTCCCAATTAAAGTCTTCTTTCCCTGATCATGTGTCTCCTTCGCCTGCTTCCCGGGTCTGGGCCATATGATAAACTTTAATTGATAAATTTCAAACAGTAAGACATTACCAATAATTAATACATAAATAATAATTATAAAGTACATTGTACATTAATACAGAGTACTGTACAGTACAAGACTTTCTTGAATTAAAGGGATTCTGGCATTTTAGGCTGTTTCAAAAGATGATATAGCAATGAAAAAATACTGATGAATGAAATGAATGAAAAAGGACACTATAATGATCTTTCACATTGTTATCTTTTAATTTTTTATCTTTTGCATGTTTGTTCACTGCAACGGATCCCTGTGTGTGTAACAAGCAGTGTACATGTGCTGTCCACAGGCGCCTTTGTGGGCAGTGGTGGCTTAATGGTTAGGGACACGCACTTTTAATTTAAAGATTGCTGGTTCAAATCCCTGACCAGCAAGGCACCACTTAGGTACCGTGAGCATGGTACCGCCCCCAAACACTGCTCCCGGGGCGCTGAATTAGCTGCCCCCTGCTATACCACGACGTCCATATGGGTTAAATGCAGAGGACACATTCCGTTGTTCTGTCCTGTGGTGTGTCAGCAATGATCACTGATCTCTAAATTCTTTTACAATCTTGAATATGCACCCTTTAAATGAAAATGAAATACTGTGCCATTGACTTTTGACCAAGTTTTTCATTAGTCAACAGCGCAATCACATTTCGCTACCTCAAGATAGCAATGCCTGCGATGGGCTGGCCCCCCATCCTGGGTTGTTCCCTGCCTCGTGCCCATTGCTTCCGGGATAGGCTCCGGACCCCTCGCGACCCAGTAGGATAAGCGGTTTGGAAAATGGATGGATGGAAGATAGCAATGCATTAACAATGTACCTAACAATACCTCATTTTAAGACTGCCACGGCATTGGGCACTCAGATAGATGTAAGTACATTTGCACTGGACGAAAAAATTATAACTGCGTCATACCAAAGACACTTGCATTGTGCTTAGCGCCGTTTAGTGTTGGGTGTAAAATAGGACCCAAAGAGTGGAGAAGACTTCCAGCAGTAATCCACTAGAGTGATGCATCATCACTTAAAGACAGGAATACATTCTGAGAAATGCAGCATTAGGTGATTTTGGTTTGCGCAAACATTATACTGTATACTTACACAAACGTAGTTGGTATAGCCTGCTATACGCCTAGGCGACAGTAAACATACTTTATAAGTAGAAAGAGTACACTCTAAAATAACATAAACATCAAAATATGAACCAGTAACATAGTAATTATCATTATCATGTATTATATACTGTACATATACTTAGATTTGACTAGCAGCATAGTAGCTCCATTTACCCCAGCATCACCACGAACACGTGAGTAATGCAACGTGCAATGACAGCAGATGACTGTACATGCTGATACAGCAGATTCTACTGCAATCCCTACAATTCAAGTCCACTCAGAGCTAGCTGGTTTTTAATACTGTAGGGTCGGGAGGATGGCTTCCAAGTAGTGGAGCTCATTAACATTTCCCAGCATGCTCCCCTGGTGTCGTACAATAAATAGCCCTTGTTTGAGTATTTGTTATAACCTGCTGTGCTGTGCATCCAATTGTCGCATGTGCCCTTACCCATGCTTGTACATGATCCTTTCCTGATCCTCTTGTGTCTTTATCCACATTGTAGTTACTCACCGTGCATGCAACCTACTGTGTGCAGCGAGACCTCCCCACATTTCTGTATTATGTGTAATAGACTGGTATCGCTTTGGTATATGTTGCAATTCACTGTTGTCTGTGTATTAGGCAATAGTTTATGTAAGGGCTGTTAATAGAAAAGCTTTGTGTTTGTGAAGAAGCTGCCTTGCTTCTGCAGTTCTGGGGCCTGAGTCTGCTGAGTATTACAATACTTCAAGAATCTCTGGCTATAGACCAGGAGATCAATCACCATGGAAACACAAGATCTGAACTACAACTGGTTAAATTTCTGTGCCTTTTATTGTTGTCACTGTTGGTGCTGTTATTTAAATGTACACAATGTTACTGCACAGTAGGCATGAATATGCACAAGAGTACATTACAAATTAAACTGGAGCCTTTGTTATAATTATTATCATCGTTATTAAAGGTAAATTACACAATGAACATCATTCCACACGCACATTGCTATACTGGCACATAATGTATGTTTTCATCTAAATAATAGTCTGTTATAATTCTTCCAATCATTGTGATTAGTGTCACATATACTGTGTGAACACTGTATGAATTCCTAGTAAATTTACTTATTTCCCTTTTGCTTATGCTGACTTATGCTGATTCACAAGAAGGCTATTGTTTAACGGATAAAACAGAGATACAATATCCCTTCTCTGGGAACACAAATACAATATACTGTAGGAGTTTGAATTTGCTCTATAGCAGTTAATAAATATAGAATCTAGCATTTAAATTTTAATTTAAATATATATTTAAACGCTTCCATTTCTTTTGTCGTTTTCTTTACAATATTTACCCTTTCTCAGGTGTGTCATCCTAGGTAGATGAAAAGAGATCTTTTGGTCAGCATTATGTACATTAATGTCAAGAACTGTGCTTTGATGTTGATCCTAACTGGCTCCTTGAATTGATTTTATGTGAACGGAAAAGCCTTTGGTTGAGCAAGGAATGGCTCAGCTTATATATATTTTAATCAGTGATGCCACATATTTGCTGTGCAAAGGCATCAGGCTGCCAGTGAGGACAAACTCAGTCTCCACTGTATTTCACTGGCCCTATGTTAGCTGCTTTCCAACAGATGAGGGGAACAAATCAAAATTACACTGGTTAAGATCACTGGGAATTGTGTTGAGACCTCCTCCAGTGAGACAATTGAGTCAATTAACATCATGTCTTTGCTTTACAGCTTTAAAATATGGTCCTAAGGCCACATACAGTAAGAACTAATAATTTTTGAAGGACTGTTGTTACAGTTTAAATTCCGTAAGTGAAGAACTGAAGAAGGCACAAATCATGTAGATATCAAAATGTGTCATCCCTGTAAATATTTCTCCATCAATATTTATCTCTGTTAGACTCCTCATCTAAACGGTTTATCACAAACACTCATGGCATCATTGAAAGACTACTGATCTTTGTGTTCAAACTATCATTCCATTCCACAAAGATAATAAATTAATTCAGGATTCTTGATGAATGTGTTGACAAAAAGGCAAAACATTTTGTCAAACAAAAAATCATCAGAAATTCAGCCTCTATGTCTATGTCTAAGCCATACTGTAACATAAAAATCGACTCTTAATATCAGAACACATTAAAGAATAGTTCGATATACCAGCCAAATCTCCACAGCATTCTATATCCTCCTGCTTACTTAATATCTAGATACAGAACCAAAGAATCTCACATTTACACTTTTAGTTGAATAGAAAATATAAAGACAGTCTGTTTTGTGAAATGAATAGAATATTACCAGCCACTTTATTTTCTAACTCTTCAATAAACCCAAAAACCACAGCTTAAAAAAATCATCTATGATATTGCATGACTTATAAAGAATATAGAACATTAGCAATGCCTGGGCATGAATAATGCTGTAACTAATACTCATATGTTCCCCACTCCAAAGCAAACATTTGTTAAAACAGTCAAGGATTTGTCCAACACCAACCAGCTAGAAGGGGTTCTGTGGTAATAAATTGGGACTAGTGGGGCATAAAGATGTGTGATAATGAGATCAGTGTTATTAGAGTTATCAAATCACATTCAATATATACTCTGTGTTTTAGGGCAGTGTTTAAAGACATCAACACACCAAAATATGCAAAATCTGGTTCTAATTTAAAGAAATACAGTATTTTGCATAATCTGATTGCTATATGGTATGAATTGTACTCATTTCTATATACACAGATGTGTGTGTATAACTTTAATAGAAACAATTCCCTTCTGAATTTGAGTCATACCAGCTCTTTTCCCAAAGATATTATATAGAGACAGGATTCAATACATCATTTCTGCTTGGTTGAAGAAATAGATTGTCACCATTTGCCGGGTGAAAACAAGTTAAGAGGAGCTGCATGGAGACTTACCTGTGAACTATTTCTTTCTTGGGAATCTAAAATGTTCTGGATCTTGTCCCTGCCTCCTCCCATGACTATCGTTAAAACGACTCACCAATCATCCCTTAGGTGCGATAGCTTCTGCATAATTAGTGAAGGATCCACCAGGGCTTTTGGTCTGGTGTAATTTATCTACTGTTTCCCCTGCGAAGATTAATTTTCCCCATTTCCAACACACTGAATTGCTGCCACTTGCTGGGATCATTAAAGCAAACCCCATACACAGTTAAAGAAACATCACTAAGTAGAGAGGAAGATGTACAGCTTTGCATACAAAATATATTGTCCAGTATTGCCTAATTAAGGGATTACTGAAGACAGTTGTACCCACTCCTAAGTAATGTGAAGCAGATCTAGGGAGAGACATGGGTTTCGACAAAAGATGGTGGATGATTCCAGGAGTGACAGTTGACTAAACATTTATTGAGGCACAATTCAATAAGATAAGATTCAATGTCTTTATCAGCGCATATGTAGGTGATGACCTGAAGTGTGTAAATCGTATGTACAGTAATAGTTAAAACTTTACTCAGTCAGTGCTATGCTACACTACGGCATATAAAATAACCTACAAAGGCATGTACATGGAAATATAAAGATAAACAAAAAAAGTCAATACAAAATCAATAAAGAATTCAAAATTATTTCTTATACAATGTGGAGTTCTCTTTTTCCTACAGCAAAGCATTACCAGATGACTACTAAAGCAAGCGCTTCGCAGTGGATTAAAGCAGTGTTTCCCAGTCCAGTCCTTGGGGACCCAGAGATAGTCCATGTGGACTACCTGGCAGGGAGCTGGGAGGGAGCAAAAACATGGACTACCTGGGAGGGAGCAAAAACATGGACTACCTGGGAGGGAGCAAAAACATGGACCGTCTGTGAGTCCCCAAGGACCAGGTTAGGAAACACTAGACTAAAGTTTGGCAACATATTACACCGGTGTATTGTTGCCACCATGACCAGTGTTGAGAAGGTCACTTTTAAAATATATTCCATTACAGATTACTGAATATGTGCTTTAAAAAGTGTTTTGCTTGTGTGCATGTACATGGGGTTACTAGCTTTACCTCTGCGCAATGTCTCTTAGGAAATGTTGGGTTGTGAAGGATCTATCAGGTACAGTTTCTTTAGACCAAGATAATCCTGATGTGGCCCTGCGATGGGCTGGTCCCCCATCCTGGGTTGTTCCCTGCCTCGTGCCCATTGCTTCCGGGATAGGCTCCGAACCCCCCACAACCCAGTAGGATAAGCGGTTTGGAAAATGGATGGATGGATGTGTCAAAGGTTGAGAGATCTAGCATGAAGATCCACTGGGTTAATGATGTTCAAACAAATAGTGTTATCACCATCCCCGTTCTCCCTATCGTAATCTAAATACTTTGGATTACTTTCCAAATTTTAACATGAAGCTCTGGAAAAAATTGAGAGACCACGGTAAAATATTTTGTTTCAATCATTTCTTAATTTATGGGCATTCAGTAGTGAAAAAAACACATTTTTTAATGCAAATTCCAGCCTGGCTCTTCCATGCTTATCATTGATGAAGGGCATCTTCCCTGCTTTATGCGTCTTCAGTCCTACTTCTAGGAGCTGGTTATGAATTGTCTTAGCAGTGCAATTCACACCACTTAATGTTTCCCATTCTTTTTGGAGGTCACTTGAGGTCATCCTACGATTTACAAGACATTGCCATATATTGTACGTTGATGGTCATCTCTGGCACTAAAAAGTTGCTTCCACTCTTTACCTGGCTGGTTTTTGGTATCTCCTGCTTCACTGTTGTCTTAAGCCTAGTTCATACTTTACGACACGGAAAATGTGAAAAATGAATTGGCCTTTAAAAATTGAGAACCTGGAAGCAACATCTACAAATAGAATATTATTGGATACATTTTGAATGCCATGAATTTAAAAATGAATAAAACACAGTGACATTGAAAGCCATCTCTTGAGTAATCTACAGTATATGTTTTTAAAAGCAACTGTATTTTGACTACATCAATTTATATGGTAACTGTAATGGAATAAACTATTCATATTTTGTAATTTACATACATAACAGTATTGCATGTATTCCATTACTCCCCAACCCTGGCCATGACAAAAATAAAATTTACCCAGTTGCTCTTCTTAACATTTTTAAGATTGTTATTATGGGAACCTGCTGCCACTTTAAAAAAAAAAAAAACAGAGAAAAGGTTTTGCATTAAAATGACATGTGAACTTATCTTTTGAAGCGGAGAAATGTATTGCATTATATTGCAATATTAATTTGTCTTGTTAAAACAAAAACGTTTTTAAAATATTTGATACAATGACAAAGATTTCTTGTTATAATGTAAGAAAGAAGGTCAAAGCAAAAGAGGGGATTCAATCTAATAATGACTAATTTTATATGATTTGATAAGGTTTTACTTCATGCTGGGGATGAGAGAGTGAAATTCTGCTGTTATTGAGCTCTGCAGATGGGATTGTCTTAAGTATGTATACACTTACTGTAGAAGAGTTTTGAAAACTTGGGGCCTATACAGAACAAATAATCAGTCAGACCATAAAGGTAGTATCATTTCTCATTGATCAGCAGCAGAAACACGACACAAACCCATGAAACACTTCTCACGTTAAACCTAGAAACTTTTCTCATTATAATGAGATTATTTTCATATTTTAACGTTATTCTGTCATGTTAAAACATGAAAAGAATCCTGTTATGAAAGGCTCTCATTTTCATTTGAAAATTATTCAGTGAAGGCAAAACCCCTAAGCCAAGTGTCTTTTGTAATTCATTTCAAGCATAGGAAGCACAGACTGAGAAATCTGAGCTACTCAGTTCAATACAAACGTTCAGGACTTTTAATAGAATTTTTTTCCTCTTTAGATTTGGTATGATGGCTACTTCTCTGGAGATAAGACAAAGGGTCTTAAAAGGACAATTGTAATTTCCCCAATAAAGTTCTTACAATAAAAATTATCATGAGTATTTTTAGAGAGATGACCATTTTAAAATCTCATATTAAATCACAATGATGTGTGTGAGATTCCATACCAGTTACCAAGTGCAATGCTGCATGAAAAACTACATCAAGTTTTCTCGAAAGAGATGAAGATGCGTGCATGCGTATAAATAACATCAAAATACAAAACTGAGAAAAACAAACTCTGTACCAGCCTTTTTCTTGTTTCAAAAGGTAAACTTTTAAAACAAAAAAAGCCTAACTTTAGTCTTTTTTAATAATATTATCAATATGAACACTATACAGTATGTCAGATTTTCATCAATCTAGATTCATAAATATTAATAGAAAGTAACTCTTTCTGCATTAATGTCAAATAATGTTGAAATCAATAATTCATCACGTGAAAGACGGGAGAGGGTGAATATAATTTTTTTAGTTTAAGATTCTAAATTCTTTAAAGACACTGTAAAGAATGAAAAGTGATCCGTCGTTTTCATGGCTAAATTTACAGAGCATGCTGTTTTATATAGAAATGTTTAATATTCATGAAGATGAAATATTGAGGTATATACTGCAATATCAAAATATTTTATATAAACAAATTATAGCATACATCCCAAAACAGATCCTTGAGGAACTCCTGTCTGTATTGCAAAAGATATAAAAATATTTTTTTAAAGACACACTGATTCCTATCTGAAAGATAATTCTTAAATCGGTAAAAAAAAGTTATCATTAAATGATCTAATTTCCATTCAAATTATGTTCTTAATTCTTCTGATCATTCATGACATTGACTTTAGTCACTGGTGTCAAAGATATGGTGTTTGACTGGAACACCATAATAAAATGATTAAAATGACTTTCTTAAATGGCTACCCCATAGGGGTAAGGTGACCTTGTGCAACAATTTAAAATCAATGATATAAAAGATATATGGGATTATTTTGACAAAAATTCAATTACCAAGCCCTTACTGCAAGTAACAGCAGTGACATGCAGAAGTTATGTATCACCTCAGAAACTAAATTATCAATACATTTATTAAGAAAATGAACAAATATGGACTCAGCTTCCCATTCCTTCAGATGCTTCCTCTATGATGACCCTGAATGCAACAGAGCAGCTTAATAAAAGAACTACTTTGTTAGAATGTAATGTGTCCCAATAACACCAGTGACCAAAATCTCTGTGAAAAAAATGTATTTTTAAAAGAAATTACATTTTTTTTAATGTAGTACAATGTTAATGAGTATAGTAAAAAAATAGAACTCTTTATGCAATTTCATAATTTATCACTTTGTTTTATATTAGGAATGGCTTCATAGATGTTGAAATTTAGTTGTGCGACGAGGTGTATACAGTAGCAATATAAAAAACAAACAAATCACGAGGCATACAGTACATCAACATACATCATACATCAACTATGAGGAGCTGAAGCCAATGTTGTTTTTAAGCCCAGAAACCTCAGTGACATGGTTTCCCACTCCAAACTGAGAATGACCCAAATAAGCTTTATCAAAAAAGCATAAACTCCTCTGTGCGAGTGGCTGTTCTTTTCTCTTCTTGAAATTTTAATGGAACACCCTTTTTTTCCCCTCCACTCTGGAATAAGATTCATTTATCCCTATATGCAAATACCATAACCATCTGTGAGATGACAGCATGAACTGTCTTTGTTGTTTGCTGCATAGTTTAGGCATGCAAACTTAATCTGGGAAAAGAAAATACAAAAAAACTAAAGTGTTTGGATGTCCAACGATGGATTGGTGCCCCTCCAGGGTGTACCCTTGCCTTCACCCCCTCTCCGACTCTGTACTCATTAAGCAGTAGGAAGATGGATGATTGTAATAAGCATACTCCAGCAATCTGAACAAACTAGAAGCAGAATTAACAGAGTATCAATACTGGATTTATGTGTAATGTTATTTGATCTACGTAACATACAGTAAGTAAACACATTAAATCCTAGTGTAATTAAAAAAGGTAAATAAAAATATCTGAGGAACTCAAAATATTGCTTTATGTCATGTGTATTTTATCAGCTTGCCCAGAGAAATTATCTCATTGACACAGGATGAGTCAGTTTTGTTTTGTATATACTGTACGAACACAGTTTGGTTAAGACACAAAGAGGATTGATTCCTAGAACCTTAGAGAGGATTTTATATTTCTTGAAAAAGAAATTTTAAGGCAACTAGCCTAAAGATTCACATGTGAACAGACTGAAAATTTGATGTGCTTTGGGAAAGAAGGATAGCAGTATGTGTACCAAATACGTCAAGAAAAGAGTGATTCCACAGCTCAGTTTGACATGGAGATAAAAGTTCTTCCTGACCAATCCAACTAAAAATACGCAGCTGCTGACTTGCTTTGACACACACACACACACACAATCACAGTTTATTTCATGCCTGAAACTCTTCAAAACAAGGAAATATGTGTAAAGATACCGTAAGGTTGTGTTATTGGAATGTGCTTTATTCATTTTACTCTCACCTATCATAAAAAAAAACCTTTTGCTTGTATTTGTGCAGTTTTACATGAGTGATCTTACATTTTGTTTCTTTTATTGGACATATTAATATTATGTAGGAACTCTTCCAAAAAGCATATTTCTGTGGCATAACACAAACAGGGCATATTTAACCCAAAATGAAAACAATAATGCCACTAAATGTATTCTTTATAGGATGATATTTCGGTTTTCCATGCTGTTGCACTCATACCAGAAACCTCATTCTTTCTCACAAAGTTTGTCCTCTCTGAGATGCAGAGGTTTTATGAAACACATTAATATATTCTGTCAAGGCATGACTTCCAGCTATCCCACATTGATGCTGCTTGAACTTTGTCCATAAATGAAAAATCTCTCATTTATCTCCCCTCTGGTCTCCCTTAAGGTAAAGAGGTTTAGATGTGGTGTTTATCTGTCACTGCTCTGTGGTTTCAAAATGAGAAGGAACAGCACTTGTGTAGGTGTGGCAGGCAATCTCTCTTCATACCTTACTAGGTTAATTTATGTGTACTCGATGTAACAGATGAACATGCAGGATTTTCAGGTTAAGAAAATCCAACTTATGGATAGCTCATACTTATGCATGGATCGCCATAAAGCCTATTACACGAAAAAATGTAGGTACAGTAAATACAATGATCAATAATGACGAATATGTGCACTACTTTGTTTGTTTACATGAACAACATAACACTCACTGTACAAAGTATGCTGATCTCAGCATTCTTATCTCTGTAAGGGTCCTAAGATTGATATCCGTCATAAGCCTTTTTTGACAAGCTAAATTGCTTAAAAATAGGAAAACTACCCCTGTAAGTATGGCATCCACGACACCTGATTCACAGCATTCAATACTCTCGGCCAACTAAACAAAATAAGCCCGCATACAGACCAATCTGTTCAGTCTACCATGAAAGGCAAGGCTTTCCAACTAACTACCTTGTAACACAGAGAGTACGCACTCTACCTTCTGATGGATCTCTCGGCCGCCCAATAACAGGAATGACTTTTAAAACTTAAGATACAAAGCCAGGAATTAACCAGAAAAAAACTAAAATCAAACAGAGTTTTGGCACTTTTATTTGCTGTTTTCAAGACTGGGTAAACTGGAGATGGCTGGGGAAAAGCTGACAACACGTCACCACCACTGAACAGATTGAGGCAAGATTTATATCAATTCTTCTCAATGGTCTGAGCTCTGAGCTTTCAAAATAATGTGTTTGACTGGGGACAGAAGTCTCCAAAATCCTTATAATGCCAAGGGAAACACAAGTAAACATGAGATTGTTTACAATTCAAGTTTGTTTATTCATGTAAGTAAAACTTTTAGAAATTGTTTTGTATTTGATTAGCATCTCATGACTGTTAGGATTTAAACTAGAACATGATTGGACATATTTTGGCATGTTTATTGTTAAGCCTTATTATTTTGTGAAGGTCCGAATGCTAGTGCTATTTTCATTAGGGGGCAGAGGCTAAAAGGTTATAAAATGTAAGATGGTATCTCACAAAAGCTGGAATTAGTCTTTAACATGCCAGAGACTGTGAAGCCACTTTAAGAATAATACTGTTAGAAAGGATCTTGTAGCTTTAAGGAACACCGGTGCGTGCAAAGGACTATGGGTGCAGGTGAGACGAGAGAACGCGGGAGAGCCTGAAGGAAGTGGCAGTATATCAGCGATCCGGAGTTTTTAGGTGTACTTAGTTCAGTTGTTCCCGTCAGTAAATGTAGCCCCTGGGTTTATGTATGCCTCACTGACGAATGTAAGTACTAAGTTTTATTGTTTATATAACTAATAAGTGACGCTGTACTAATTTAGTTTACTTAATTGCTCTGCTAGGTTGCGTACTTTTATAATTATTGCTGATGAGTGTTCCATTGTATACCCCAGAAAGACATTTGCGTTTATCTCCCGTCCAATTATTCCTTCTCATACGAATTGCTGCTAATGTACTGTACAGGCGAATTTACCAATGTTAGGACAATATGGTACAATTATGGATTACGTTAGTGTATAATGGCAATAGCTATTGTACTGTAAGCACTGTGGTCAATTATTTTTCCCTTTTTTATTGCTATAGAACCATACATAAATACAAGCTTATCTACCAACCTACTTTCCTCTGAATGTGCATCCAACTGACTACAAGTAAGATATGCCAGAGTACAGCTAATTTCTACCCCCTCCTGATTGAAAACATGTGTCTGGTGTAATACAGTCATCACCCCTCCCCCCCATCTTGTCTATCCTGATTCGTGACTGATATCCCACAGCGAGTACTACCCTCCTGCAGCAACCACTTACAGTTTCCCAGAGGAGTGTGGCTCCCCCTTTCTCATATTCGTTGGTCCTTCGAGCCAGATGTCGAGTACTATGTGGAGGCAAGATAGATAACCCCCAAAGTGAATATGATGTTGCCCAGATGACCCATCCTTGACGCACTGCCCATCGGCCATCATACCTAGATGAGTATGAGGTAGGCTATTGCGTACAACAGCATCGATCCTCCCTACCTGAATTAGAGGCTTCGAATTGCAGGGCTGACGAGGCTGAGGGGCCCAGAGTAGGCATGGAGAGTGGTAGGCAGAACGGAATAGCTCGACCTCACTCACCAGCATCAGACAGAACAAGTAATGAAAGTGGACATACATCCATGGATGATTGGAGCAGATACTATGGAGGAGCAGGGGAGATACACACCCATAATGGTGCACCTCCTCCTTTCCCTTCACCTTATCCACCCCAGCCTGATCTATGTATCTACCCTACCCCAACAGACCCAAATTGGGAGCATGAACCTTATATTGGAGCAGCCATAGAATATATCACTACAGAGGTGAGGCAGACAGTCCTTCCCGCTCAATGGAGCCCCCCCGTTAATCACCCCCAGTGGGCACAAACCCAATCCACCAACCGAAGTCCCTACAGTGCTCTCCTAGAGTGCAATGACCTTACTAGATACAGTCACCTGTGGCCACATCACATTCCTGTAAGAGGGACAGCAGACCAACGATGTAGCAGGCCTGTCCCCCATCGTCCAGTATCCACTGGAAGGTGCCACCTACTGCTATCGTCAGTATGAGCCTTTATCAGTGCCCCCCCACAAGCGTTCACAGCCAACCTTCGACGGACTGATGCCACCTGCTGCCAATATAGGATGGTACATGCCCGCGCCGATCAGTACTGGTGAAGGAAAGGACCTACAGAGGCCTTACACCAACTATTCCTGACTTCACTAGCAATGACCCAAGTGAATTTGCGCGATTGAAGATAGCTTTAGATAATCTCCTGCCTGCTGATAGCACTAAATTGTTCAACTATCAAATTTTAGTGGATCACTTGAAGTTAGAGGAAGCCCGTCTAGTGGCCTATTCCTACATTAACTCCCCTACCACCTTCTCAGACACTATGGCAGCCTTAGATGAGCGCTTCAGCAAACCACACCAACTAGCACTGGGGAAGATAGAGACAGTGATGGACCTACCAGACGTGCGCCATGGTGACACAAGTGCATTTGAGAGATTTGCCCTCCAGATCAATGCTCAAAACCCTTGGACCAGAAGGAGAAGCTGAGCTGAGGTGTGGGTCAAATGTAGCTCGCCTGCTGACCAAGTTACCCCCTGACATGCAAGCTAATTTCCGCTGGTATATGTACAAGTCATTTAGAGCTATACACACTCCTTGTGACCTTGCAGAGTGGCTGCGATATGAGTGTCACTGTCAGGGTTATGACAGGCTGACTAAAAGGGCTGAGGTCGAACCATCGCGAGACAGGAGAGACCGACGCAGATAAGACAAACACCTAAAAGAACAGTGACTGTTTTACACAGAACTGAAGAGGTCATGGATAATCCCACAGAGCTGGTGCACACTCGGCCACCCAAACCAGATAAGAAGCCTAGCTCAAGGTTATACTGCCCATACTGTCCTGAGCATTTCCTGAACATAAGTCTGATGTCTGATGCCGTTTTGTCTGAGTCCGTTTGTTCTGATGCCGCTTTGTCTGAAGTCTGATGGATTTTGATCTGAGTATGTCCTAAAATGAACACCGTACAGGTGAGCCGAGCAACTGAGTGACAGTGTTGGTCAACAGACTAAACATAAAAGGATGTGTTTTATCTTTGTTTGTTGTTATTACACACACAGAATTACATTTAAGTTCATTTTATTGATACATTTGCAACATTTACTGTAAATAGTTTTTGACATTATTATCAAATAATAATAATAATACGCGTAATATCAGTTAAGGATCTGCAAAGGCTACTTCAGATATAAACCACTGCCACCCGTGAATACTGTTCTGTCCTTTTGTTCCATCCTGTGAAAACTCATGTGGTTCTGTGGTTTCTCATACAGTAATTAGGCTGCAGACCATGGTAATCATATTAAAAGCCCACCACCAGACCATGCAGTAGCAAATAATGTAAGAAAACCACAAAGCAGTTTCCACTTCCTTCATCTTTGTTAAATTACAAGTTGCCTGCGGTTTACGAACACAATCCGTTCCAGGAATGTGGTCGCGAACCAATTTGTACGTGAACCAAGGCAATTTTTCCCATAAGAAAGCATTGAAATTCAATTAATTTGTTCACAAGCCTACCAAATAATATTTTTTGTTAATTAATTTCCTGGTTATTATAGTTAAAAATTTTAAAGAAAAACTCAATATAGTGTGGCGAAGGGCGGAGCGAGGCATCGCGAGAGTAGAGAGAGACATGGAGACTTGCTTGCTGGAGAAATTATGCTCTTTATTAACAGTCCTTAAAAGGACCACAACAGGCACCCAACGGACCGAACCAAATACACAGATACTAGGTTGTCAGATGCCGAACTGCAAGATGTACACACGGTGGAAGATTTACGCACGCTAAATACGTGCAATGATTACACACAAGACACGGGCAAACAAACACACGCCAATAAGGCAATGCAACCATTAACATTAACAACAACAACAATACAAGGGCTATTTACAAATGCATGTGGGGCCTGCTGGGACACGCGCCCTGTCGGTGCTACGCTAGTATAAAAAAAGGAATCTGGTCGAGGAATCTGTTCGTTGACCAAATTTTGTACTCAAACCAATGCATTTTTTTCACAAATTTTTTGCTTGCGAAGCAAATTGTTCGTAGGCTTATGTGATCATGAACCGCAGGAACCACTGCATAAAAAATATAAAAAAAACTTCTTCAAGACAAAACTTATAATAGTTGCATGAGTATGGGCAGTGGAGATTATCATCATTGCCATTTTCAACCTCTGACTTAAAGAAGGACTGTGCAACCCAGCAAAAATCCATTCATTCATTTTTCATACCTGCTTTCATAGATGATCCAGTAAGGCTATTCAGAAAAAAAAGCTAACCAGAGAACGATATGTTAAACATTATGGACATACTAAATATGAAGTTCATATACAGATTGTTCATTATGTACTGTCACATCTCCTCTGGAATCAGCAGGGGAAACCAGCTTTGCATGGTGCCAGTCGCTGTAGGTGACCTGTGATTTGACCTGGAAATGTTAATGAGCTCTGGTAACTATAAAACCACCTGGCTGCAGAGCTTTGTGATCAGTTTTGTTGCTCTCTTGTCTCTGGACAAATTCTTTGTTGATTTCTTGTGTTTTCTCTCTACGTCTCTGATTAGTCCTAGACCCCGTTTCCCTTCATTGCCCTTAGATTATGATGACAGATCCCTGGTTCCTTATCCCAAGCTCTTCGAACTGGGCATCCGGATTCCTGTCTATTGGTTCACTGCTCCAGCCTCGTTTCTACAGGTTTCTCTATCTACAGTCCTTGGGTCCAGTTTCGACCATTAGGGGAGGACATTGCTATAGGCAGAAGATCTTTTTCTTAACAATAAATTGTCAATAGACTTTATTGATCTCAGAGGGAAATTCTGGTGCATACAGCAGTGAGAATGTAGTGAACAGACGAACATACATACAGTACATGCAGTGCCAAATAGGCAGACTACAAAGGCACACAAAAAGAATACATGGATACATGGATAAGCAGAATATTGTAACATTACATCCATCCATCCATTTTCCAAACCGCTTATCCTACTGGGTTGCGGGGGGTCCGGAGCCTATCCCGGAAGCAATG
>JAODJX010000097.1:21918185-21931747 GCA_026776945.1 Isichthys henryi | reverse complement strand
CCCCTAGATGTCCGAACAGCTGAATCCTTGAATGTCTTCAAGCGACAACTTAAAACATTCCTTTTTCAGAAATATCTAGTACTTCTGGCTTCATACTCTGAGCTCTTTTCCTTATTAAAAAAAATTATAATTGCACTTTCCCAACAGAGTATTCAGATAGATGGTATTCATGGGTCTTTATTGAGCTAGTATTTGAAGAATTCATTGCAGAGTCTTAAAGCATTTATGTAAGTCGCTCTGGCTAATGGCGTCTGCCAAATGCTGTAAATGTAAATGTAATGTAAATGTAAACTGAAAAAAGTTTCATAAATCTAAATATTCTGATTTGCATTAGTAATAGGAGATGTTTACAGTAAAGATGTACCAAAAAATATCCAAGGATCGACTACAGAATATAGCGATTACTTAAATTTGTAGCAAATGAAATGACTAGCTAGTGAAATCAAAGTCCTGTGTTTCAAACAGAATGAGCATTTATATCTTGTGGCCATCCACTATGATATGAATTGTCAGTCATGGAGCTGATTCTTTCTAACTAATAATGCAAAACGTAGAACAGAAAAAATATGTTTACGATGCATTATGTGTGCATTTCTGAACAATTTAATCATGTTTGGAAGTTCTTTTTGTAAAGTGGCAATCTAGCCTGGTACCCAGTGCTGTCACTCTCTCACGCTCACACGAAATGTGCGTGTGCCAAGAAGTGCGAAGTAGATCTGCCTGAGGACCTAAAACTGTCTAACTACTTGCATTTGTGATCAATCATATCATACAATTTCCAAGGGCTTTAAAGTATGATTGCAATAACAGGTTAATTCATTATTATTATTATTTTTATTATTGAAAAAAAATACAAAAAAAAAATAATAAAAATCTGCGAAATCCAGTCCTATTAGTAAATGATATGGGGCTATGCCCAGGCAGCTCATGGTTTGATGTTCTGCCATAGACTGGCTTCCTTCCAAGGTGTACCTCCGTTTCCTGCTCCTTGCATTTAAATCCAGATGCCACTCTTGCAACTCTGGTGAGGTTAACAGTTAGAAAATGGATGGATGTATGTGCTAATGTTTTAGAACAGTACAGTCAACAATACCAAAAATAGCTTAAATTCTTTGTTGACGTTAAATAGTCAAGGAAACTATATATGCTTTAAATGATGAAACCTAGGAGGGTGTGACGCGCGATGACTTTTTACATTAATAAATAGAGCTTCATTGATTTGTGCTGACATTGATGTGTTGATGCTAATTCTTTACTGTTATGTCAGCTTGAATAATATAATGTAAATATTGTACTTTTGCCAAGAATGTGGTTAGTTGTTATACAGTGTACAGTGCAGATGTTTGAACCTATGAACTTTCTGGTTCATTATGTAGTCCTTCTGCCAAACTTTTTGGAATCATAGAAGGTCCATTTCTGTACATAATTATGATAGATCAATATAATACATTTTTATGGAATGCAGTATGTATTTGGGCACTAGATAGTTTTCAAAATATTTTTTGGACAGTACGGTGAAACAGCTGTTACAACAACAGCACTCAGTAATGGGTAATATGATACATAACATTGTTTTAAAAAATGCAATACTTATACAGTTTTTAAAATGAAACTGATAAACATTAATAGAAGTCTGGATAAGTAAAATTCACACAAAAAATCATCTTGAAACTGACATTAGAAGAAGTTCCTTAACTGACTATACACTTCCTGAGGTGAAATCCTGAATACTGTGGAATTTATGAAATGTATTGTGAGGTTTTGACACTATTGAATTATTTGTTACTTATTGAAGAGATCCATATGCCTTTCCATTTCCCAACTTTTTATTCTGGTCAAGGCCATTGGGTTATTTAATAGGTTACGTTTCTTAAACAGAACTTTCAAAAACTTCCTTTACTTGCCTTATGTAGTTCTGGGCATACTCTCAGTGTCTCAAGATAATTTTCACTGAAGACCATTTCAAATTGCAGTTTGCAGTGTTTTTTTGGATAGTGTCAGACACAATGGGTGCGGGCTGGCTAAGTGCATATACAATGCACAATATTCTGTTTTTATATTTTATGATATGTAACACACACCAAAATAATGAAGTGCTTCGTAAATGGTGTATTATACAAATGCTAATAGTTAAACATTGATGCACAAGAACATATCGCAATGCCGGTGATATCTGCATAGAGTATCCTGTCATGCTTCTGAGCTGTGTATATAGCCCCTGTATGGTGTCAGAAGTGGGATGCCAGATGTGGCACCACTGGTGCTGCTGGAGAAGGTGCTCCTTATCATCATCTGGCAAGTCCACTCCAACCTGGCAGACCTGCAAGCAGTGGTGAAGCAGTGTCCCAGGAGAAATGGTAATTCTCCAGTGAGGAGGGACAAGAGCCTTGCCTGCTGGTGCTGCGGGAAAAAAGGGCACCGGGCATGCTACTGCCTGGAAGTCAGCGTAAGACTTACCTGCAGACGTTCAGGGGATTGACGAAAGGAAGGTGCCTTCCAATTCTTCAGCCCTAAGCCATGCAGCATGCCCTGAAGCCTCCCCTAACAGCCCACCGGACCCCTGTCTTGTCACAGTGTGCTATCAAGCTGCTCCTGCTATCCTGCCAGCTCCCTCTCCAAGACAATGTTGGAGACCAGGGACGGCGGAAGTTCCCAGAGGCTCTGCCTGCCCATCGGCCAGCAAGGGCTCTCTGCTTAGCAGCAGCGAGGAATCACAGCGTGATCCCAGCTGCAAGTGCATTCCATGGAGGCAGCAGGCTGAGGCTGCTCTCCTCAGTCATGGGGAGGCATATCTCACCCTGGAGGCTCGGCTGGCTCAGGAGTGGCGCAAGCTCTAGGAGCAGCAGTGGCAGAGTCAGCAGGGCTGAGAGCGGCTGTGTGAGGAATGGACCAGCTGGGAGGGCAAGCGTGACCTCCAGAGGTGTCTGGCTGAGGCAGAGGAGGTGACATTGCTTTGCTGTGAGACGTTATTGTCTGGCCAGGAGGAGGTGCTTTGGAGGACCAAGGAGTGCAGCCTCCAGAACAACAACAGCAGCTGCAGGAGGATGTGGAGCAGCTTCACGAACATTGGGAGCGGGAGCAGTTCAGCCTGCACGAGCTGTGTGACGAGCCGAAGGAGCAGCATGACCCGTGCCAATAGGACCTGGAGCAGCTACTCAAGGCCTTCTTATCCTGGAGATTGCAGGGGTAGCAGGTCCCCTCTCAGCCACACAAGGGGAAGGGTCAGTACCCGGGGAAGTGTCCACTAGCCTTCCAGCTACCTCAACCTCACCAGCGCTTGTGAGCAGATGGCTCCCCCTATCCTCGGAGATGCACTCCAGCATCCTCCAGGCAGCCACCATTGGACTTCGCCAACTTGGTTTAACATTGAGGAGAAGACTGCTTGCTGGGACGACAGACCATTGAGGGGGGGCAGTGTAACACCAACAGGATATCCAAGCATGCTCGAGAGCCATTTAGCCCTGTGTTGTTGTTCATGTTAATAATTGTTGCATTCCCTGTTGTTTGTGTGTCTGCCAATGTCTTGTGTAAAGCCTGCCCAATCCTCAGTTGTATTTAGCTGTTGTATAAATTGTCCACCATTGACCATACTGTCCCGAGTCCGACCTCTCCACTCTTCCCTGTTCAGTGCTTGTTCAGTGCCTGTCTTAGTCCTTTTCAGGGCTATAATAAAAGGATGTGTTCTCTCCTTTAAAAAAACACCTTTTCGTCTTTTGCTGCTACAATGCTTTGGTCTGCCCAGTGCTACAATAAGTAAACTACAGAACCATTGCAAAATAAAAAAAACCAAACAACTGATCCGTACATCTACTCAGAACCTTATAAATCAGGGCTCACCAACATGGTGCCCGCGGGCACCAGGATGCCCCTAAGAACCACATGAGTCGCCCGTGGACCTGTTCTAAAGAACTCACCAGTGAGCAGCGTCTAAAATATAATTTTATCCTGTTGCTGTTCTTCTTTAATCACATTTATATAGATTTGAAAATGACAATATCTAAAAAAAAAGCATTTAAAACATGTTTATTATACATGAAGCTTAGATAAGTTTAGGAGGGCGTTTCAAACTGGTAGCCCTTCCTATGGCTCAGTACCTATGAAGTAGCTCTCAATTTCAAAAAGTTAGTGACCCCTGTTATAAATAATGACCTAATGTTTAATTATTACAGAAAATTCACTCTCAAGAAAGTCCTTCTTTATTGCATTATTGCAGCTAAAGCTACAACAACCCAATATTGTCATAATTCTCACCCCAGTCTATAAGATAATTTTTTTAAGTTCTTTCCCAATATGGCATGTCCCTCCAAATTATGTAAGATCCTGCCCCTTCCCAATCTCTCCCCCTTCCTTTTGAATAATGGGTAAAGCACCTTAAAGGCATGTGAAAAATATAAGTTTGCCACCCAGCTTTTGGAGGGTATATTACACCCGTGAGATTGTGTGGTATCTCCCCTAAATGGTGTGAAATGTGTTAAGCTCATGTGACAACCAAAAACCAAGACAAAATTTAAGTACCATGCAAATGTATTTTAAGCACTTCTAAAAGATCATCTTTTTCTCAGCCATACACACAGGCAACATATAGCTTGTATTATGTCCTTGGTATTGGTATGCCATTTAGAAACATTTAATCTAGAAATGATGTGACCTTTACAAGGACATTGAGGTGAAAAAAATTATCCCCGAGGAAATTCTTATCGGTGTTAATCACATGAAAAAAAACTGGAATACTTGCTCAACTTCCAAAATGTGAACAATTTGACCTTTGAAAAAGAAAAAACTTTAAGAAAAATAGCATACATTTTAAAGTAAAGCATGTTTTATGAAAATAGTATGGGGTTTTAAAACACATGCTTTGAATATAATATTCTGAAGGACTAGCTAAATGCTGATCATTTATCACTTGTACTAGAGAAGAAATGATTTTGTTATTTTTAACTAAATACTCTAAGGTTAGTATTACTTAAAAGAGACGGGAGTAAAGATGGCAGTGAGGAGGAGTAATGAGAAAACAGCCATTTCAGCATCAGCAGAAGAGAAAACGAAGAAGAATCTAAATTCATATTGGGGTTAGGATTGGTTAGGACCTGATTACTAATTCTGGGTAATAAGGAAACATGTGAAGTGAATGGATGAGCTCATCACTTGGTTTCACTCCTGGATGTTTAATCCTCATCCCCGCCAAATCTTACAAATAAGAATTATCTTGCTTTGATGACTCACAAAATAAAATTCAAAATAGCATGATGTAATATTTGAAGCAGGCAAACACGAAGCTTTGAACTTCAAATATGTATGCTGTTAAGAACAGATATAAAATAAATTTATCACAAGAGACAAAGTAAGCAAATACTTTTTAGAGTGTAATGGACACTGAAGGACATGTATAAATCAAATGCAGGTGATGCTGCAAAGGGCATAGGTTTTGTTTCAACGCTGATATGGACTAAATCAGTCCCCTCCTCAAACACACATGGTACTTTCACAGTACTGGGAGGGACATGTCCCTACCCAATCTACACCCTTGCTATCTGTTTATCCTATGCAAGGCAATGGTGCCAGAGCCTATACAGGAAACAATGGGCAGGGAACAACCCAGGGTGCCAACTCATCACAGGGCTCACAAACTATTTGGCAACTCTTACTGTTTTGGGGGGGGGGGGACCAGAAAAAAGTGCACAATGATATGCAAACTCCACATGTGTAGAGTCGGGGTAGAGACTCCAAACCCAGGTCCCAACGGTGTGAGGCAATAGCGCTAACAATCACACATGGCATCATGTCAAAAACACCTAGCCTTTGCTCTGAGTGTCATAATGAAACGCAGAGTATTACGAAGTCCCCAGCCAAGTAGTGATGCTAATGAACGGGGATGGTATGGAAAGGGTCAGCTAAACACATTTCACAAGGACTAGCTTAATGAGTGCACCATTTACAGTACAGCGACCTGAGATCCGGCAACACACTCTTATGTGAAACGTGGCAATATATGACAATGTCCGTTGTGTTTAGTTCAGCTGACATCATGATCATTTGACATACAAGCAAACAGATTAAATTGTTTGCCATCATACAGTAACTAGAACAGGAAGAGATTCTGCAAAAGTATAGGTACATGAGAAATTAATTCGAAGGGGATTTCTCACTGCTTTTTCCACTTGATTCCATCAAAATGCTTACCCACTGGACTTTAAATATCAACTGCTTTTTATATGATTAACAGTTACAGCAATACAAAAAAATACGTGTGTCTCCAGAGGCTCTACCTACACTTTATTTTGTGCAGGGTTTCAGTCATCTGTTGGTTGCTTGTTAAAATCCGTGATATTCAGACTTCAGACAATACATTCATTATTTTTGTGTTCCTCCTCTGCTAACCATTTGAACTCAAGTATTATCCTTTAATGCCAATTGCTTAAAAATAAATGAGATGGGGGACTTCGCCTGTGGTATTGTCTTTTTTCCCTGAGGGAACTTGAATAAAATCATACAATGAATAATTTGTATTCTGTTTCATTCCCATTGCCATTGAAAAGATTTCCATCTTCTTCTTCATTGGTTGCAAAATTGCTGTCACCTTTTTGGTGGCTGCTGACATGTATCATCTTGTAAATTAACACAATAATTAAATGGCCCCTTGAACAGCCACACCGCCACATATTTAGAATAATGTTCTGGTGAAAAAAAACAATAACAACCACAGTGCTTAAGGACCTGAAGTATATATCTCACCACATTCTCCACTGAAATCCTATTATGAGGAATTTCCACTGCCTTAGAACTTATTTGAGAGAACTGCCTCTGCATAATGACAGGAAAAAAATCCTGGAAGGCTTTTCCACTTACTCTTTGCATTCTGAAGGGAAATTCACTCCTTCACTTAACTCAAGGAGTCACAATGCAATGCCAGAGATATGAGGTTTTGGGGAATTTGCATTAAAAACACCATTATCAGACAAATGCAATCAACAGTAGATGGTGCTTTTCACTGTTTCAATTTAAACTCAAGTGGAAGAGCCAATATCTTACTTTTGAATTACTTTATAGACCTAAATCAGTTCATCTTTAAAAGTTGTAACTTGTAACTAAAATTCAGCTTCTAAGTTAGCCATTATATGTACGTACGCTAAATCTTTGCAAAAAGAATAATTTCCCATTAAAAATAAATCATGTGAAATTACAGTAATAGACCAATAATTTCTCCTTGAGTGAGATTTGTCAGGTTTATACCGTTGATAATAGCAAGATGGGAGGAGCATGGATGTGCTGCATTGGGTCAACAGGTGATAAGGCCACTTAATCACTTTACTGTTTATTTATCATTATTATATAGTCCTATGATATCCCTCCACCTCAGTAGCTGCAACCACACAAAGATGCCCAGCAGAAGCCCCAGTTCCCCGTGTTTCAGCAAAACAGCTGTCTATTGGTTTAATTTCTCACCAATGATTTTGCTCAAAATAAAGTTTCCACTCCTACCATTCCTGTGTCACAAGGCGTTGTCTGTCATCTGCTCCAGACTGTGTCTCACAGTCATATTGAGGCTGCACTGTGACTTTATCTTTTAGATTCTACCTTTCAAAAAGTTATGAACATAGACATGCACTCGTTGCTCATTGTAAGCAGAGGGTGTAATCATGTGAATATTGCGGTGATATATAACTAATGCTGTGTGCATAATATAGCAAATAATGTGACACAGTAACAATTTATTGATTCATAAAAGACTATTAACATTTAATGTCATAGCCAGCTGTTTATATAATTACCAATTATATAATATAATTACCGCATTTCAAATATATTACGTGCTAATCATACTTGCTAAGTTGGATTATACTCAATCACCAATCTTATACATCAAATTCCTGTTTACGACAAAACCTTCAATACAAGCCTACCTTCTTGTTAAGATAAATGCGTGTTGCTTCTAGAACCATTAGCTCCTTAGGTAATACTGATATGCAGAGCTCATTTGAGCTTTCTCACTAGCAAAGATTACATGTCTTAGTATATCTGATTTAATTTAAAATGATCTGCATGGCTGCACTAGTTAATGATACCATTGCCTTTGTCAGTAGCCTCCTTTTAAATACTGCTTTGATAACTGTTTCATCTTCAGTGAGAGATATTCTTATACACAATAAGAATACAAGAAAATGAGACTAAATATGGAACAGCTAAAATTTGATACGTATTTATTTCTTCAATTCAGCATCTATATTATTTCCTCATTTATCATATTTTATGACACACTGTACAGTATGGGTCTGTTAAGAAGTTTGATAAGTAAAACTTCACACAGATTCATAAAATGGTTCCAATAAAATAAACAATTATGCCAAATTCTGAAAATATGGCACTGGCTGTTGTGGGGTATTTATGCGGTATGAAATCAAATACGATCCAAGCAATCATGACCAATACTATCACACACCAACTTCATTAAGGACAGCAACTGCTGGATGCTTTGTTTAAGCTTATCAGGTGTAACTGAAACAAGCATAACAGTTTTTCTACATGTTATTCCAACAAAATCTTTATAATGCGATCTTCTGTGGGTGACTTAGTGGTCTGAGAACCATGTCACATGGTTTCCAGCAAGACTAGAGTCTAATTTTATATATTATACAGCACCTGAACTGGCATCCCATCCAGCATGTCCTCTGCCTTGATCTCCCTGTTCCCGGGAGACAGGCTCCAGGCTTACTGTGTCTGTATAAATGGGGATGGAAGATAGATGAATGGATGTTCAAGAATTTAAATGGTGAGGGGAAGTCATGGGACCATGCTAGGACGGATTCCTTGTAAGTGCGAACTTAAATGGCCAGTAAACCTCATCTGGGGGAGATCGAGCAAGACTCTTCTAAAAGATGTACCACCATACTTTCCAAGCTTTTCAAGATGGTATTTCACAACTGACCGCCTTCCTGACCAATGCTCATGTGCTGCAAGCAATGGTAACAGTGATGAGAATCAGAGCTAGAACCTGCTGGCAAACCTGTGTTTCAGTCCAAATAATTTTATCTTCCTGCATGAGCAACTGAAATGCTTAATAAAAGAAACACATTCTACTATTTAGTAGTTTAAAGAAAAATTCCTCTAGGCCAGTTAAAGTTGAATAAAAATAAAACGTAATAAATCCCAGATTTTCCCACATGTAAACAACTTCAGCAGCTGTAAGGTAAGTTCAAACATTCTGTGTTTAAATACAGAGACAGTTTCAGAGTCTAGGAGCCCTGAAGCTGAAGGCTTTTATTTATACCGGGAATTAAAGGAAGACCTGCAGGCTGACCGTTCACTTTGATAAGATGGAGGCAGATTTTTAAATGCCTTGTAAATGAAGAGAAGAATTTAACATTCATCCTGAGAATGGAAGCCATTGAAGAGAGACGAGATCAGGTACAATGTGGACGTGTTTTAATAAGCGCGTTTGCCATTCTCCCTGATGCATTTGTAACTTGCTACATGGCAGAGAGTGTATGATTTCTGCTGCCTGGCAGAGAGGCATTGCAAAAGTCACGATTTATTACATATATTAGCATTTCTTTCACCTTGTTTTTAATAATCGAAGGCAAATGAATCTGCCTTTAGATGAAACTCACCCAAGCACAACTGTTACCAGCTTAACGGAGAATTTACTTCGCAGCTGAGCAGTTATTAAGAGTGGGCAGCACGTTTCTCTTAGGAATGCAACTGCTAATTTGAGTTTTTATTCATCTGTGTTCATTTGAAGCTTCAGTACTATAGTAACTTATATCAGCCAGGAAGTAAACAAGACTATTTCTTCACGGCCATTTGCTCTCTTTTTCTTATTTCCCAGCCTAATGGAAAGTATGTGAGCACAATTTTTTAAAATACTCATTTTTAAAAACACCCATCTTTTACCACAGTGCTGTACAAAAATGCCATACTGTACAACTTTGAATATTATAAACAAGGACCTGCAAAACAAAAATGATGAAAAAAGCATGTGCAATGCATTTTATATATCTCAATGTATGCGATCCTTATGAGAAATCTACAAAAAGAAAAGAGAAAGCAGAATCCATGTGACATATGAGATCTGCTTTCATTTTTTAATGAAGCTCTAAACACATACTGCTCACTTTTACCATAGATGTAAGAAATGTCATTTTGTTTCATATGGCACATGGTTTTCCTTCCATTCCTCAAAGCACTTAAAAAAGCAGAATATAAAAAAAGCACAACATCAATGCTATTTTAAATATTGCTAACTATGCCTTCTGGATATTTAAGTCTTAGGGTTTTCAAAACAATTTAAAATGTTCAAATACAATTATGAGAGCAGTGTCATTGGTCCCATGCCTTACTAAATAGGCCATGCAGTGGCCACATCTGTCTGTTCCATTTTAATTTATATCGTGCCGGTACGGTTGGAGTTCCAGTTCGTAGGGCTACACAGACTCCACTTCTTTCCATTTCTCTTGGTGCTGGTGGAGCTATTGGTGTCTGTTTAGAGCTGTTAAAAGTGGCATGAAAATGCATGCAGTATAAATAATTGTATAACTTTGCTGAAGCAGATATATGACAGAACGACTATACTTTGAACATTCACACATTGTTAAATGACGGTGTTTTATTAAGCTACTGGGCAGAAGTATTACAGGCGGCATGGTGGCTCAGTGGTTAGCATAGTTGCCTCAGAGCTCCAGCCTTGGGGGCTAGAATTACATTGCGTGTGAAGTTTTCAAATTCTCCTTGTCATATTGGTTTCCTTTGGGTACTCTGGTCTCCAACTGCAGCTCCAAGACGCACAGGCTAATTGCCATTTCTAAATTACCCGTAGTGTGCGTATAGGCCCTGTGATGGACTTCCCAGAGTGTACCCCAGCGCAGTGTGACTCTGACGAGGATTTGCAGTTAGATGATGGATGGATGGAAAAATATCATGAATATTTATGTCTGTGTCATGTCATTCAGCTTTATTGTGAAGGACAGCTCAAAGATAAAGTCATTCTGTGCATCATAATGAAACTGTCATTGTGCTATGTTCGGGCGACTATGTGTATTATGATAAATCGTAAAACGTTTCCAGATTATACACTTATATTCCACAGCACAGTACATCATCCTCAAGACCTGTCAAAATATGGTTCGAAGCCAAAAATATTTCTAATAACCCAGAGTCCTCCCTTTTCTTAGTTGTCATCTGACCAAGTACATGAGTAGTAAAACTACATCAAATGAAGGAAACTCTGTAGAAGGCTCACTTTATCCAGTAACTCCACTAAATATAAAACTCAGCATTTTTATTATGTTTCAAGGGCATCTTAAATGAATGTTTCAACAAATTCGCACCATTTTAATGCAAATGTTTAGGAGGCAAAACAAATCTCTTTTGGCTAGGTTGATAACTGTACTGTTTTATTACCTGTACTCAAATATGTTGTCTATAAAAAGAGGAAATGCTTGACTTTCTATAATATGCACACAACATAATAGAGAGTGATACAGATACTATGATCTGTTTTATTACTTCTTTATAGCCTATTTCCTTAAAAATCATCTGAAATATACAATTGAGTAGAAAAATGTAATGTCCACAAAAAACTGAAAATGCAGAAACATGTATGTCATAGGTTTCCTCCGGGTACTCCGGTTTCCCCCCACAGTCCAAAAACATGCTGAGGCTAATTGGAGTTGCTAAATTGCCAATAGGTGTGCATGTGAGAGTGTATGGTGTGTGAGTGTGCCCTGTGATGGGCTGGCCCCCCATCCTGGGTTGTTCCCTGCCTCGTGCCCATTGATTCCGGGATAGGCTCCGAACCCCCCGCGACCCAGTACTAGGATAACCGGTTTGGAAAATGGATGGATGGATGGATGTATGTCATATTATTTTCTCTTTTCCTTAGCAAGCATGTTTTATTAAAAATTTCCTTAAATTTTATTTTGATTACACTTTCAAAACATTTATTGGGATAGTATAGGTATAGTGGTCTTATATAAGCAAAGCTTGAAATTATTTAATTGCTGCAATATAGGGATGGTAAAAAAATGCCGACATTGCAATAAATGTTGTCACACAGAGGTTGTAAACAGACTGTGTCGATCTATGGCCCCGGTCAGTGGCTAGCTGTGGAGCGCTGGTGCAAGGTTTGCCTTTAAGGACACCCCAGAAGCCACTGGCAGGAGCTGATGTTCGCTTTTATCACACGACGTCGGCGAGCTGAAACCCCACTGAGATGGATGCAGAGACAGATGGACTACAGGCACTGCCCTCCGTCTCATTCCAAAATGGAGCTGCTAAATTATTTTACAGGAGCCGCAGTCACTGCCATTAATTTCTGACACCAGGCAGCCACCTCTCTTGTCACCAACCCCATGCTGCCCCTCTGTTCCTATTCTATTAAATCTTGAAGGAAAAGGAGAAGGTTTAACTTAAATGTCAATGAGCAGCTCTGGGTTTAATTGTCGCCCAAGCAAACCCCCTCTCACCATTTCCCCTCCATTATTATAAATTATTTCAGCAGGTCAGGATGAAGAGACGCATTCACTGCAAATTATGTTCTGTTTTCTCTTTATTTTTTATTATGCAGTGTGCTTTGTATCTACTTTTGTTTCTTTTTATCTTTTGTAACAGCGTACAATACCGCCTCTCCCAAACGGTGTGCTGACTCAATGGGTACCACTGCTATCTCACACCTTCCAAAGGTTACCGCTTTGAATCTAACCCCTGCTTTTCCTCCTGGGCTTCCCTTTGGCTGCTCGTGGTTCTTTCCACGGTTCATGGTCATGTGCATCAGTGAAAATGATGACTACGGCTGAGTACGCTGTGACGGATTGGCATTGTATTTTGGTTGTGTTAAAATAAAGAAAATACCAACAGTATTTTTTATTACAGAAAAAATATATTGAAATATAAGCTTTACTCTATTTATAAAAAGGAGTTTAAGATGATAAATGCAACAATAAATTCTCATAGTGGGAGGATTGTAATACATTTGTTATTTTTTTTCAAAGGTTATTTATCCTTCGTTAATTATTTCATTACCCTGTATTATTGTGAAGCTACATCCTGAACTGCCAAATCTGCTGTTTCCACAGCCTGTAATGCAATGCACACTTCCACGTATGCAATCTATCAAAATGAAGCTTATAGAAACATATTGCCACATTTGATATATTTTTGTGTCAATGGTAAGTTTTACAAATGCACGTAATTTAACTGAGTGGAGGATTGCATTCTGTGCTTCTTTCTTACAGGGAAAAGCTATGGCATTACAACTATTGTGACTCTTAAAGTCCCCATCAATATATAATAAGGTGGGTGACTGAGAAAATGGAGCATCCTTGATTATGTCTCACTTGCTGAGGGGCCATAGAACCACTTGTCAATATAATTAAATTGACTGGGTCAGCTTGATCCCCTCTGCCCTTACTAGAGGACCAGCTCTTGCCACCACCATAAAGGTCACTACCAGCCTTTATCCTTTATTTCAAATTCAATTAGTGCAGAGACCATACTGTCATGCCCCGCTCGTCCGCTCCTCTCGTGTTCCACGCCCCCTGATTACCCACGTGTGATTCCCTGATTTGTCT
>JAODJX010000097.1:21860200-21872259 GCA_026776945.1 Isichthys henryi | reverse complement strand
GGCTGCTGCTCGGCCTCGGGCGTGGCCGCAGGCGGCGGAGGCGGCTGCTCGGGGGCAGCAGGCAGCGGAGGCAGCTGCTCGGGGGCAGCAGGCAGCGGAGGCGAAAGGAGTGCCTCAGGCGCGGTTGCCTCAGGCGGGGGGACTGGCAGGTCCCGTGCTGGCGGGACAGACGTGACCCCTTTAAGCGTCCGGGGCACACACAGGATGGCGTCCCGTACCGCGCTGGCCCCTTTGTTGGCCAGCCGCTCGGGCCGGAAGCAATACCGCTTGAGGGGTGGTGGCAGCTCCACGGCGGCTGGGCGCTCTCCCCGGACGGGAAAAGCTGCCTGTGCGTGCAGCTTAGCAGCGGCGGGGACCGCAGGAACAGCCGGAGAATCCTCCTGTTCTCCAGCTGGGAGGAAAGCGGGGACGAGCGCGCATGCTCCCAAAACGATCGCTGGGGCGATTGCGTGCTTCTTCCTTTTCTTCCTCTTGGTCCTGGTGGTCGCGGGAGGCTGTTCCGCGTCTGACGGAACAGACCGCTGGAGAACCTCTTCCGCGACCCATGGTGCGTCCAGGTCCAACCTCCGCGCAGTCATGCGCTGAACCAGCTGATAGAGGTTGGACCGCACCTCTCCCAGGCAATGCCCACCCTCAAGTGGGGACATCGCCAGCAGGAGATCGCAGCTGCGATTGGCTAGTTCCAGCGCGACGAAGCCAAGGCGACTGCAGCCGGAAGAGAAAACGAAGGAAGCAGGCAATCAAAGGAAAAAGGAATGAGGTCCATAGTCGCCCCAGACTCCATGCCAGAGCCAGGGAGGAGGGTCAGGACAGTCGAGAGGGGAGGGAAGCGAGAGGCAGAGGAATGCAGGATAGGCAGATACAAATCACTGGGTGAAAGACATGTAGATAAAGTCATTGCTGGGCACAAGGCCTGATATAGAAGCTATGAGGTGCTTTCCAGGCATCGAAGCTTGAAAAAATGCACTTCCCATTCTCTGAGAGCATGCTACAGGTCGTCATCCATTAGAGTCTTTTCTAACATACGGGACTATTGAGGAGACATTCTGTGAGTGACATGCATGGAGTTCAAACGTTGGGTTCGTAACACTTCAATACCTGCAGCAGCATGTAAAGACTGGTAATGATGTTTGATGGAAGGAATGTCATAAATAGGGTGGAAACCCTGAATGATTTGGGGGGGGGCTCAGATGTGGACAGGGGGTCTTGGATCATGACAGAAGTGCGGTGGTGGAGGGCGTGAGCTTTGGCAGATGGCTCAGAATCTTCTAGCCTCACCCATTTGTGGGTCATCAAATACTAGGTAACCAATTATACAAGTTTGCTGCTCAGTTTCATTCTGAATGCTTTCATTGCAATTTTCATTTTAGACATCAGTTGCTGTGATAGTGGGTGTCGCAGTGGCTCAGTGGTTTGCACTCTTGCCTTTCACCTCCAGAACTGTAGGTTCAGTTGCAGCTCTGTGTGCAGAGCTTCTGTGATCTCATTGTGTTTCTGTGAGTTCACACTCACAGTCTAAGAACTTGCAGTTAGGTGAACTGGTCACTCTAAATTCCTCATAACCTGTGAGTGTTCCCATTGGAATAGACTCCAGTCTCACCATTACCCTGCTTTGGATGAGGGGTTATGGGAAATGAATCAGCAAACAGGGTCACACTTTACTTGAGGGGGCACAAATAATGTAGTAGTACACACTTACTTCATATTTTAATTAATCAGTAACTACGTGTTGCTTACATTCTGATCCCATATCTGTTCTTCATTACTCAATCATGACGGTTCATTTCATGCAGGAACTATATTAGCTATTTTACTAAAATACTTAAATATATGCTTGGTATATATGATGTATGATTCATGTAAATACAATAGAAAATATATGGTAAAAGTAATTGTCAATACTATCAAAGTAACAAGTAACAAATAATTGTTTACTTGAGAAATAATGAGGGGGTTCTAAAAATTGGGTTGATGGGCTTGATGGCAAAACATCAGAGCAAGATCCATCTTGCCCACTACAGCAAGTAAGGACTGGTAAATAATGGATAATTTTCGATGCTGTTGCGCAAGTTTTATATTGGGGCTCAAAGTTTAGTTCAACAAATTAAAAAGAATTAAAGAAATTGCAACTAGTGTCTCTTATTCAAAAAGAATCCATCATCAAAGAAATTTCTTAATTTTGAGAGATGAACTTAAATTTCATGTTTCTAAAAAATCATGTTTTTCTCCCTCTTTATTGATGCTGCCTTTTTCATCCTAAATAACGACCTGGACTTTCCTCTTATTTCATGCAAAGAAAGAATAATAATAATTCTGATTCCCCATTGAAAAAAAACAAAGCATTTTTGAGATCTGCAACATTACTTTATCAATCAGTTTATTCATTTTTTTTTAAATATAACAGTCAGTAATTACATGAAATCCAAGATCAGGCTATAAAACCATGTTTTTCTTCAAGAAAACATCATTAAATGCAGCACATGCAATCCACATTACAGCAGTTAGTGGTTTGAAGGTTGCTGTTCGTCATTCCAGGCTAAGTCGTGACTGGCCCTTATTGTGTAGGTTCATTTTACAAAAAAGCATAAAATGATATATATATATATATATAGTCAAAATCTCTACAGTGTTATTAGTCTCCTGCACCCCTCTTCACATCTGTTCCTGCGAAGAGAACCTGTAAAATGACCTCTAGTCCTGCTAGAAATTCCTCATGTCATGTGCTTTCTGGGCCACCTAAATTGGTTTAGCACGCAACTCGAATTTGCTTAATGGTGCCATGGGACTCATATTATTGAATGACATAATATGTAACAGTATTGAAGAGCAAATCCTTGATAGGCTATGGTGAAAAAAAACAGGATGTACTGGACTTAAAATATGTTATACTATAATATATAAATGTTTGTTTTAAGAGAAACCCAATGCCCAACATGTGCTTTTTAATTGTATTAAAAACTGAACGTTCACCAGTATCGTATGAGTACTTTTTTCATTACAGCCAGGTTCACCTAAAAGACAAACTGCTGCAAACTAAACATGGACACCCCATCTGTGCATTTATCACTGGGCACAGGGACACACTGGCTTCTTTCCCCTTGAGTTGCCTTCCTTTCCATCTGCCAGTCTGTTTTGGCCTTTGATCTATAAGGGT
This sequence comes from Isichthys henryi, assembly GCA_026776945.1. Taxonomy (NCBI): domain Eukaryota; kingdom Metazoa; phylum Chordata; class Actinopteri; order Osteoglossiformes; family Mormyridae; genus Isichthys; species Isichthys henryi. The sequence goes on along the minus strand of JAODJX010000097.1, from coordinate 21,869,105 downwards.
GCTTAGTGCAGTCTGTCATCAAAGAGCAGTTTCTTAACATTTGACATTTTAACACTTTGAACCATTGGATATTTATAATCGTTGGTAATGTTCCGGTTTAAGTATCTTGCTCAAGTTTAGCAAAAATCAGGATTTTCACTGGGACCTTGGATGCGTAATCATTTAGTACTGAACTGTTACATATTCTGGGGCATCTGTAGAATAGAATATTTACCAAATTTGATTCTTTTCTATAGATTTTTTATCATTTGCTCATTAAAAAAAACTTGCTTTTTTTGACACAAAATATTATTAAGTATGAAACTCACCAATTTTCTGAAAAAAATCCTTACTGATCTGCCCGAAGTAAAACTGTCATAATACTATAGCACTTTCACAAACTGTGGCACAAGACTGATGATACCGAATTTTGGGTTGGAAATGCACCAAAGCATAACCCAAGACATACTGTTTTTACAGGTTAGTACAATACATGATAATATAGAAACACAGAAGAATAAAAATCAATAGAACATATACTTTTGACACCTTTAACTGAACAAGATCAAGTTTAAGAATTCTTTAACCAAAAACTTTAGTAAAAAAGTAAATAGATAAATAAATTAAGACAGGAAGTTAGCCAGACTAATTCACATTCTGATTTGATATGAACCAGAAGAAGTACACAAAGTTGGATGACCAGAGCCCGTTTGTATCCCCGTGACCACTGCCACAATAATGGCGTCCAGCTGGTTCCCATTTTCCAAACAGACTGACTGAGATGTCAGCAGCAGGGTGGGCATGCATGAAGTGACAGAAAAGGTTTCTGAAAATTCCAATAACTAATGTGTCGGGTGGCGGCTGTTACTGGTATCAGTACAGGGATTTTCTTTGGTTTGTTTGTTCAGCTTTATTTTTTGTTTTTATTTTTTATTTGAGTATCCTGCATAGTTACTTGCCTTGGCAAAAAAAAACAGAAAATAAAAAAACATTCTTGCAGTTTTGTTGAATTGCTAATCTTACTAATTATTATCCTGAATGCATGAATTAGACTGTAATCAATGGCAACAACATACTGTATGACTTCTAGCAGTAAAACAAAATGAAAACAGAACAGTATCCTGACTGCCTGTTCAGGATGAAGACTAAATCTTATTCATGATGAGTCATGACTGGAATTAAACGGTAGATCTATTACCAATGTGCCTCACATGGTGTTATCAGTGATAAAATATCCTTGCTATTTCTTCTCATATTTCTGCACCATTATATTTCTGAAGTGTGACACACATACGTAGTACACATGGCATGCAAAGTGTGACATCATCTCCCTTACTGTAGTTTGTCCAATCATGTCATATGACGGAATGAGCACTTCGCGTCTCTCAGCCCTTTGCGGATTACAGTTTTTACAACAGGAAGATTTGCCACCTGCAGCTCATGCATGCAACTTGAATACTGGTAATGTGGTGGCAAAGCTGTAGTTTTAACTGTTTGAATAATTATGTCCTCATGGGGGCGGCATGGTGGTGCAGTGGTTAGCACTGTCGCCTCACACCTCTGGGACCCGGGTTCAAATCCCCGCCTGGGTCACACGTGTGTGGAGTTTGCATGTTCTCCTCATGTCGTTTCCTCCGGGTACTCCGGGTTAACTAACTAACTGGAGTTACTAAATTGCCCGTAGGTGTGCATGAGTGAGTGTATGGTGTGTGAGTGTGCCCAGCGATGGCCTGGCCCCCCATCCTGGGTTGTTCCCTGCCTCGTGCCCATTGCTTCCGGGATAGGCTCCCCGCGACCCAGTAAGGATAAGCGGTTTGGAAAATGGATGGATGGATGGATGGATGTCCTCATGGGTCAGAATTGGTTTATCTCCACTTCATGTTATCAGCAGGCCTCCGAGTGATTAAAGGGATCAATGTTGGTGCCTCAGAAGGTAATTTCATGGAGATATGTTTTTATAAAAATTACTTTGCATGGAATGAAAAACATTTTTAAAGTTTCGTTAAAAAAATGTCCCAAAGGGAAGAAAAAAAATTCCATTATCTTTTTTAAGTATTTCATTGATAAGACAAATTACATATACAAACATTTCATATTTTCCTATAATTCTGTATAATAATTTCCTATAATTTTCTGTGCCCACTTGTGGGGGGTCTGGAGCCTATCCCAGGGACTACGGGCATAAGAAAAGTAACAACTCAGGATGGAGCGCCAACCCATACCTGGGCACACACAGGTAGTCACAGGTAGTAGGGGCATCACAGGCAGCAGGACAGGCATCATAGACATCATAGGCAGAAGGGCGGGCAGAAGAGGCGTCACAGGCAGAAGGGCAGGCAGGCCAGAAGGATGCCACAGGTAGTAGGGGCATGACAGGCAGCACCAGGACTGGTAGGAGAAATATCACAGGCAGCAGGACAGGCAGAAGAGACGTCACAAGTGGAAGGGTGGGCAGGAGAGACATCACAGACAGAAAGGCGGGCAGAAGAGATGTCACAAGCAAAGGGGTAGGCAGGGGGGCTCCAGGGTCCTAACTATAAGAGCCCTAACCCCTAACCATAATCATGAGTAATAAAACAAAAGAAGACTTTTTGATTGCATTCACAGATTTTTATAAAACTTTATAGTGTGGGGACCTGAAATGAAATGTCCACACAAACTAAAAAGTTATAGGATTTGGTCCCCATAATGTGCTAAATATACCACCCCCAACACACAGACACACACAAAACGTGTACATTTGTACATATCAAAACAGAAATTAAAACAACTGGCAGTGAGAGCACTTGACCCTTCTCTATGCCATAAAAACAATATAACAGGTATTACACCATGCCAGTTGCAGTGAGGTATTTACATGTCATTTTACTCTTCTGGACAGAGTCACAGTATGTGAAGTTGTGGAAAGAGCAGATGGATCCCCTTTTTCAACTGTCAAGCTGCTACCACATGCTAGTGCTGTATTTTGCAGTGCTGCCAAATATGCAGTGAAATTCTGGCATGGCATGATTGTTAAACTCTGTGGAGACGTTGGTAGGTCACAGGGTGGATAGATGACCACAGAAACAACCTGCACATGACTGTAATCTCCAGAGGCCTCGTGTCTTAATTTGCATGTTGACTCTCTGATATGTTTGGGCCTGCTCTACCCATTAGAATTCAACATATGCTCACCACTAAAAATGCAATTATGCTCTTTTCAATAATTAATCGACTATAATAGATGGTGCTAACTAAAAGATAAAGTTAATTCCCCAAAATCCCAAACTACTTCCAAAGAAACAACACTCAAAGCTCAGTTTCTGACATCAACACAGTGGCTTCTTTGAAAAAAAGTAGAAATAAGAAAATAAAATTAATTAGTTTGGGGTGTCCTGGATGGCATTCTTATTATTGCCAGGCAGAAAGGCAAGATAATTAAAGCTAAATTTCTTTATTTTGCTGATATATTCTTATACACTCGTGTATGTAACTATGAAGAATGGTTTATTTCTTTGCTCATGTCCTTGGGACGAAGTTGTGATAAGGACTGGATCTCATTGCTCTTCTTATTTAAAGATGCTTTACATTGCTGCTTATGATACAGTATTCATTTTAGTGAAGATATTTGTGACAGGGGGTGGCATGGTAATGCAGTGGTTAGCACTGTTGCTTTACACCTCTGGTACCAGGGTTTGAGGCTGTGCCATCATGCCCCCCCCCCGCCACACACAGTCCAAAAACAGGATGAGGCTAAGTGGAGTTACCAAATTGACTGTACAGTAGGTTTTCATGTGTGAGTGACTGGTGTGTGGGTGGTGCCCTGCGATGGGTTAGTCCACCATTCTGGATTTTTCCATACCTTGTGCCCATAGCCTCTGGGATAGTCTTGGGACCCCCTGTGACCCTGAATAGGACAAGTGGGTACAGAAAAAGGATGGATGAATATTTCTGAGACTACATAACTGTTACATTTATACTTTCCATGTGCATGACACACCTACAAAACACAGAGTGAGAAAGGTGAGAATTTTCCCCTGGGATCATCCATCCATTTACCCATTTTCATTTTGGTGACGTCAATTAACCTCAGCATGTTTTTAGACTGTGGGGGGGGGGAACAGAGTACCTAGAGGAACCCCCACAACAACATGGATGCCTTGTTTCCACCAATGCGATGGCGGTGCTAGTGCCAGACTTTTTTCCAATCCGGAACTAGTGTCGCACTTTTCCACCTCAAAAAACTGGCCCTGGGCCAGTAAAAAGTGGTCCAGCATGGCATAGCAGAAAAGCTGGTCTAAGAAATGGGCACCGTAACATCAGCAAAAGTGGGACAGGCTATCTTGTCGAAACCTTCCGCATACCTGGAAAATTCAGTTCATACTTGAATTAATTTTATCTATCACCGCTGCCAGCAGTGAAACAACTTGTCAACAAACTAGCGGAGTAATGTTACATTTTTTTATTCTGTGTAAAATGAAATGATTCTGCTGACCAGATTTATTAATAAAGTATAAATATGTTGCAGTTTGAATAAATAAAATACTGTGGCATTTGAGTGGCGAAGAGATCATGAGGCAGACAGTTATTAGCAGACTCTTTCATTGCGTGATCCTTTAAAGGACAGTGGTAAAACAGCGAGTTAGAATTAACTAACACACCCTGGTGGGGAAGCTTTCATGAAGACAAAAGATACAGGAAATATAGACAGAGCGCAACGAGTCATACTCTGAAAACTGTGGGGGTTTTTTTCAGTTCAGCAGCTTATAAAAACGAAACAGATCAAAATAAATGAAAAAAATAAATACAGATTAACCTTTACATTACTTTCACTTCTGCCTACGTAATACTTCTATTCTGATCTTTTTTTGAAACCAGTGGAAACGCAGGCTGGTTCTCAAAAGGCACCAAGTGAGGAACAGCCCAGCACCAGTTCCATGTTGGTGGAAACAAGGCATGAGAGAACATGCAAACTCCAAACCCAGAGCCCCCCCCAAAAAAAAAGCAACAAAGCTAATCTTAACAACTCTCATCTCATCTTACCTTATCTGTCTTATGGACAGATCTATATTATCAAGTTTCTTGCAGCATGTTTTATTGTAGGTGCGGTTATTATACAGCCAGCTGGAATAATCGCTCAATAAAATTATGCAGATACTACAGAAAGTAATGAAATGAACAGGGAATTGTGCTTTTTTCGTCATTTGCACAAGTATGAGCACAAGTACATTGGAATACTTTAGTTTTCATATATACTAGCTTGGGGTCGGCATGCAGGGTCAAGTAATCCTACAGACTGGATGCTAGCAAGTGTTACTCGCGTTACTTAGCCAGTTCTCATACTAGGTAACCAGCGAAGTATAGCTTGGATCATTTAACAGACGTCAGGCTGCAGGGACTGAGCGCCCATCTGCTGGCTGGCAGATCTCCCTTTGGTGGCCTGCTATATTTGGAAGGGAGTGGCAGGGACTAACAGATAGAGTGTTAATACACATATAAAGCGTGAAGAAACACACAGTAAGACCTGCACCTACATCAACAGCTCAAACTGGGGTAGACCAGACAAAAATAGATGGCAAGCGTCACGTTTCACCTTCTTCAACGTCAAATTCTTTGTGCCTTTGGGAATGTGAGTAGGAACACAAGCGATTAACACTTAATGCATCTGACTTACTTAATGAAAAAGCAAGTGGAAATAATTCTGTTTTTAAACAAAATTGAAGAGATAAGCTTCATAGAATTTCTCTGTGCAAATTATACTAAAGAATTTAATACTTTATGGGAATATTATAACATCAGTGGACATCAGTTTGTGGTGATGTTTCACACAGCTACCTAAAACTTGGTCTACTGCATGAGTAATGGTGGTATTGTAAACAATCTGGCAAACTAGCTAAAATAAGGGTAAGACAAATCTTTTATCTAAAGGTTAAAATCATTTGGCTTCACTACTTGTAACAGCAGGCTGGAATGAATTATTCAGAAGCAACATATTAACATTTTACCAAATACTGTGCACAGAAAGCTATAAATTCTTTATACTTCTGCTGTCTGCATGCCATTGAACGTACAAATTGGTAGTTTTTCTCAAAACACATGAGGTTAATTGCAACTTAAAAATTAAGTATGCATTTCTGCATGTCATCTTAGTGAACTGACTAGATTTGATTGTTTAAAATAATGTGCAACATTCTGTTTATGTTGCAATTGCAATTAACTATTGCAAAAAAAACAGTTACATTTACTGTAACAGCCTATTTTTCACCAGTGTATATCTCTGTTATAAATGTTTATAATCTTACAGTATACCTAACCCAGTAACTGACAATGCCTTCGTCATCAAGAAAATACTGTATGTATAAAATGGACAATTATTCCGTACCCTTAAAATGAAAATGACACAAAAACAGTATAGCAAATACTGTACTTTACACAGTGTATTAATCATGTACATTGGTGATAACCAATCATGGTTTGATGAATGGGGAGTTGATACAGTTGCATGGATTACCCTGATATTTCCATACCTACTGCTGCACTTTACATTAGCCGTCATTTATCGGAGTATCTGGATTCTTGTGAGCTCCAATCCCACCCCCAATTTAGGCTGATAAAAGTCAAGAGCCCACAGTACTCAGTCATAATGACTAGAAGTGTAAGACATAGGCACTTATAAACCTTACATATAAGATGGCATGTCAGAAACAGCTAAGTGAGACAGAAAGGCAGTGCTTCATGAAGCTTTCTTCAATCCCTGTCACTCCATTGAAACACAGGTCCATTACTCTTCATAGGAGAAACATAAAATGGACACATTCACACCTGTCCTTAATCCGCCTGTTATTTAACATAATGTGGTTGGCAGTTGACAAAGTTCCATTTACTGAATGGCCAGTAGATGAGTAATTTCAGTGTGTGGCTTTGATGAGAAGACCAGTGACCCAGACAATGCTGAGTGGTGCTGAGTGGGGGGGTGGCAGTGTTGTTTCCAGCCTCTCCACAGTCACATTATTTTACATTAACTATGTGTTTTTAAGCTATCTAAAATGATTAAATTTAACATCAAGCCCTCAAATTTAACAGCATTTAACATCAAGCCCTCAAACATGGTGAAATGCATGTGCCATATAACAGGCCATAAAGTTGCAGTAAAGGATAAAATGTAATAGAAATATTGAAAAGCATCAGCATGGGGAATAAATAAAAGATAAGCAGGCAGACAGACAGACAGACAGACATGTTACGCAATGGATTGGCTGATGATTTCGTTCTATGCCAGCCAGGCTTCTCAGAAACCAATAACACAAAGAAAATGTAAGAAGTGCGTGCAGTGAGTGGAATAATTACATACAAAATGCTGTAATATTGAGGTCTTGCTGTAGTTACCATCAGAGCTTAGCCACTAGTCTTCCCCTCTCCCTTCGCAGTCTGCCAGGCTGCCCTTTTCTTCTCCCCTAAGCCACTGGAATAGTGGAGCCACCTGGAGTTTAGTGTTCTCTAGGCAGGTGGAATTAAGGGCAAGCCTCGGTCCAGCGAGTTTGACTGCATGTCCACAATGTCCAGTACAGTCAGTGGCGAGTCTTTGGCAGGGAGTCGCTATCCGAGGTTCTGAAGAAGAAGTGCAACTACGTCTGAAGTTTCTATGACTATAGAATAATAATTTGACTATTATTTTACATGATTTGCCCACATTCACTGATAATCTGGATTATATTTTTGATACTGAGTGTGTTAATATGTAGATTTTATTTGCCATAAAATTTATGCTGCCTGAAGTTCTGCTAGCTCTTATTCAGGTCCTCAAAAATGTTACGCATATCAGCCACACACATCCATTATCACACTGCGAGTGAAAACATCGCTTCATTTTGTCCTAAAATCAGCAGCATGGTATTATTCCTTCTTTCAGCAGAGAATGAATTGCTATACAGAAACATGTATAAAAAGGTGTGAGAATGTCAAGACAATAGCAAGTTTTCTTGAGACCAGCTCCTCAAATCAGTGGATTAATGTTTTAGAGAGGCTGGTCCTGTTGGCGGTTGTACTATTACTTACCAACTAAAATACAGACGTGGCCCGCATCACAGATTAATAGGTACATAATGGAGGTTAATCCCAGCCTTTTTTTATATGCATATATGTTGTACAGTATGTATCTCACTATCACCGCCCTCCTCTCTGCCTTTTCTTAACCCAGTAACATTTTCTACTGTCGAGTTCTGGGTTCAGTTCAGTGCATGTCTTAATTTAAAGGCCTATATCAATCAAATCCTGCAGCTGTACAAAAAACATAAAAAATCTATAGCTTTTCACACACTCTTTTTACACACAATTGAAGACCAAATTTTGAAAACTCACTCAATCCACATGATACATTTTCAGGAAAAGTTCTGTGTAATTTGTGAGTTTTAATTTGCTCTTAAATTTGTCTTGGGATTTATTCTAAGTAGCCCAACCAATAGGTTGTAACACTGCTCCAGTCCATAATAATAATAATAATATCAACAATTATTATTATTGTCATTATTATTATTATTTGTGTATGGAAGCCCGTTTCCGCCACAAAAAGAAAAAAATAAGTCATAATAACGAGAAACTTTGTCATTATTACGACTTAGTATCTCATAATAACTAATAAATAATCTCACACATCATGCCTCATCCAGTGTGTCTCACGCCTCATGTTTCCTGCAATCATATACTAGATAAGCAGTTATGGAAGAAGTATGGATGGATGGATTATTCTTATTTGCTACTTTTTGACCCTAAATTTCTGTCAGAGTTCGGGTGTGTGGGCGAGCAGGAAGCGGGGAAAGACCAGGCGGGCAAGCAGGCAGGAAGGGAATTCTGGGTTTATTAGGGATCGGGATGGAGAAGACGGGGCAGACAGCGACAAACTCAGAGCAACTAACATTAGGTAACATTAATGACGGACAACAAGGCAGGG
>JAODJX010000097.1:21826797-21837244 GCA_026776945.1 Isichthys henryi | reverse complement strand
AGGTATCCATGCACAACAACCATCATGCCTACCCATATATCCATATATACCCAACTTATCTCCTGCGATACCACACCCCCGATCTTAAATCGGCAGTGTGGCAGCATTTTAGCTTTCCGGTAATTACAAACAAAAACGGCTTCACCATGCACTGCCAGAGCAAAGACTATTAAAAAGGCAAAAAAAAAAAAAAACGCTAAAACGCTGCACATGCAAGCCTTAGTTTACTTGGTAACGCTTTATATTAAGTGCACGTTCATAATGCATTCATTATGCATTTATAGAACATTCAGTGCACCTTCATAATGCATTCACAGAACATTCATTAACAGCATTTAAGTACACTTTAACATACTAACATCCCTTAACAGCTTTAATATACAGTACATTAATAAGAAACATTACATGATTATACAATTATAATCTTTGTTATTATATAATGTTTCTTATTAATGTATATTACAGCTGTAAAGGAATGTTAGGATGTAAAGGTATACAGTACATACATGATGTTTATGAATGATTTCTGAATACATAATGAATACATTATGAAGGTGTACTGAATGTTTTACGAATGCAAGAATATAAAAGCATTCTGAAGGTGCAGTTAATGTGAAATAAATATTTTTTTTTATTTTATTTTGTTTTGGGATTTTTTTACAGAATTTTATTCAATTTCAGTTGCACTGTTAAGAAGAGGACACATTTTGCAGTTTAGAAAGATATTTTTGAATAAATTTGTCTGCAGCTCATTCTCTTAAACTAAAATCGTGAGAAAATCATATCGTGAACTCAGAATTATGAATCATATCGAATCAGAGAGTTGAGTGTATTGTTACATCTCTACTTCTTTGTAATCCAAAAACCTTAAACGTAGATTTATCTATCCTTGGCACTATTTTCCAATATTCCTCTGTCCAGTATCTTCGTTCATTTGCCCATCTCAGTCTTTTTGTTATATTGGATATACTGAGATACAGCTTTTCTTTGCAATTCTGCCTAGAAGGCCAGCATCACAGAGTTATCTCTTCACTGTTGATGTTGAGACTGGTCTTTTGCAGGTACTATTTAATGAAGCTGCCAGTTGCAGACCTATGAGGCCTCTGTTTTTTTCGAACTACACACTGTAATATATTTGTCCTCTTGCTTAGTTGTGCAATGGGGCCTGTCTGTCTTCTTTCTATTGTGGTTAGAGCCAGTTTGTGCTGCTCTGTAAAGTGAATCGTACTCAGCATTGTACAAGATGTCCAGTTTCCTAGCAATTTCTTGCATGGAATAGCCTTCATTTCTTAGAACAAGAATAGACTGACAAGCTTCAAAAGAAAGTTCTTTGTTTCTGACCATTTTGAACTTGTAATCAAAGCCACAATTGCCAATGCTCCAGATACTCTTACCAGTGCAGTGCTAACATAATGGTAAAAGGGTTTTTCTAATGATCAACTAACCTTTTAAAATGATAAACTTGCATTACCAAACACAACATTCCATTGGAACACAGGACTAATTGTTGCTGATAATGGGCCTTTGTATACCTACTGTATGTAGATATTTCATTAAAAAACAGCCGTTTCCAGCTAGGATAGTCATATACAACATTAACAGTGTGATGTTATTTTAACGGACAAAAGAAATTCTAAGTGACGCCAAACTTTTGAATGGTGGTGTATATTTAAAAGCAGTACTGCATCCAGATATCCTTATGGAGCTGTTTTTCGACTTCAGAATATCAGAATATACTGCAAAGTTATGATCCTTAGTTGTTTTTCATTATCTTCTTTTCCACACCAAACTGTGACTGCAAAGAATTCCCACCCTTCTTCATTAACAACCACGAGATGGCATTTGCCAGTAATATAGCATTTTGAAGATGCATTTCATGATTGCCGACACACCATTGTTGTGCAATCTTCATCCTAGAAAAAGACAGACTGCTGCAATCTCAGTTCCACATGTCCTACATGTAATACTGCATAGTGTAATAACCTCGACATTTAACAGGCCATAAAATATGAAAAATGCAGTGAACTTTTTATTATATATTCTTGAGCATAACCAGCTATTACATCATCATCATCAAGCTCATTCGAATGTAAATGTTATCACCGGTATTACATTTCATTGGTATTCTATGAGTAAAATTCTTCAAAAAAAGTCTTTCATTGAGTTGAATTGTGTGCAGCGGTCTGTATTCTTTTGTGAGCATTTTTATGCTTCCTTAAACTACACCTAACTCTGTATCGCTTGAAAAATGCTTTCTAGCTTTCTTTACTGATAAAATCTGAATGGTCCTGGTTGATCTACGGAATGGGTGGGGGGGAAAAAATTGATTTTATGATTAATTGCGTTCCTGGTTTCGACAATTCGATATTGACTCACAAAATTCCTAGTTCAATCTAGTTAATTTATACCTTTTCTTCATGAGTTTGAAAATATTTTCGCAGAATTTTCCTTGCATTGGTCCTGTTATTGCATAGGTCAAACCACTTTCTCTCTCACCTATAGGAATTCTGCAACAGTATTGCACAATCACCTCAAACTGCACCTTGGTGCATTTTCAGTCATGGTACTATAATACCGTAATAACACTGGACCCAACAAGCCCAATGTGCTTGAATACACACCAGCACTATCCGTTAACACAGAATAAGCCCAGATTCTAGGCAAAACATTTTCTCAAATACTTACTAAATAGAATTTCTAAGGTAGCAGGCAGACAAAAGATATTAAAAAGCTCTCCGTACTAATGGTAATTTAATAAACAAGAATAGACAACACATACTGTATGGCTTTGCGTATTCTGGTGGTCCATCATCCAGAATAGTGCCAGTTTGTTTTCCCTTCAGGTACTTGTGTTTAGCACTGGTGCCGCCCTGCTATGCCTTCAAAACTTTGCACAGTGAAAACCATCTTTTTATTTTGTGATAATTTGAACTACTCCTATAATTATGTAGTGATATTGAAAGAAAACATTTGTTATAATAGACTGAAATGTTTTAATAATGAAAAAGGTAATTTCATTAAAATAATTTAAAAAAACAATGTGTTGATTTAAGACATTGACTACGTCAATTAATCGTGGAAGCCCTATCCTATAGACTTAAACTAAAATGGGCCAAGGATGACTTATTCTATAAGTTTGTTTGTTTGCTTGTTTGAACTTTAAGACTGAGCTGTGAAATATTTACAAATTCAAAATGTTAAATGGAAAAACTATGCTAACACTGCACTGTTGGCCTAACACAATCACTATAGATAACTACAGGGCTCAAATTATAGCAAAGAAATAAACTGGTATCATAGCTGTGTCCCTCACCACTGCCAGAACCCCAAAGTAGCATTAACTTCACATCCCCACACGGTGACTTTAGGTACAACATGCTTGGAGTTCCACCTCCATCTAATGACACTTTTCCACTGCCACCAAAAACCGAACCGTACCTGAGCCGAACTGCGAAGAGATGGTTTTCTATCGTAAATTATGTGAGCTGTACCCAACCCGTACCTGCGCTGGTTGCATCACCAGCATCTGATTGGCCGGAATGTACAGTACAGAGACACAGGCAGCACAACAAAATGAACAAGGGTTGCCAAGTGCTGTCAGAAATGAAAGGGTGTACCAGGACATTGCTAACAAGCTTGAAGCAGTACCGAGCGAAAATTTAAAAACTAAAACAAGAATATAAAAACAATCAATGTCCATAACAATAGAAGTGGGTCAGATCACAAAACGTTCCGCTAAACAAGTATCGCTTTGGTTTATGTCACTGTCGTTCTCCATACCCGCTCTCCTTTACCAACCTGACCCTTCTACAGTGGAAAACCAAAGCAGGCTGGAACTGCACTATAACTAATGTCTCTAATGCTAGTGGAAAATCCATAAGTAAGCAATGTGTAGTCCTACTATCAATAACATTAAAACAGAAAATAATGTGTTGTCTTAAATGCAAATTTAAAGTTTATATCAAACACTCCCAACATTGGATATAAATGGGAGCTTTAAGAATAAGACGAAAAGTCAAGGATTTGATGGATGACTTTGAGAAGTATAATTTGAGGGCATGAATAAGTAGGCATAGTGAAGACAAAGGAGGGTCCTGTGATCCTGGCTTCTTTACTTTGGCATATCTGCATATCCTTTGACCAATATCATCTTAATCTTACAGAATTATATCACTACAACACGGTGAAAATGTAATTAGATGCCGCATGGCCAACATCTATCAGCACTTCAGGTTAAACCTGCATTCTAACATCTCGCAACGTGCATGTGAACTGTGTGAGTGGCACCAAATTATAAGGATTAAATTAAACTTTTCTACACAAATATGCAGACATATTCAAACATGAAGGGGGACTGAAAAGTCCATTTGTGATGTGCCTCTTTTTGCACAATTACCATGTCTGTGCCCAAGAGCTCAGTTTTCCATTTTCAAGTCTCTGGTTTGTATATTTAATGAGCACATTGTTTAACTACTCAGTGATACATTCCAGCAGAAAAATATGGGAATAACCACTTTCACAAGAACAATATATCTCTACGTCTGTTACCTTTAGTCTTCCGTACAAACGGCAGAACCATCAGTGGCTCCAAATAGACAAAGACACAAGTTACTTCTTTCACTATTCATTTTGAAAATGAATTTTTAAAGATCTGCAGTTTCCGTTACGAATGAAAAGTGAAATGCTTTGCAAAAGGCAAACCAAAAAGTATATAAAAGTTCCTGGACAATAGAAGGAGTTCTTTGACCTGGAAGACTGAGGAAATTGCTGACAGTGGGAGCAGTAGAAGGATTTGAGCATGGATTACTTTGGAAGGATATGTGTGACGTCTGCTGCAGGCTGAAAGTGGGGGGGGAACCTACCAATCATTTAATGGATTTCTAAATCCTAAAATCTAAACCAGCTTGAAAAGCTGATACAGTGTGTGTGTGTTTAATAATCCAATAGTTTGTTGCGTATCATATACATTTTTCAAAAGTTTATTAACAGAAGAACTGGTTGGCCAGTCATGCATATTCTTAAGAAGGTCAAAGTCTAAGAACAGATAGTTCTTCTGTTCCATGGCGTTTCATACGCAGTGGTTTGTATAACTATGGTGGTAGTTTCCCTGAATCCTTCCTTTCAACTCAATTTTGAAACGGCTGGAGGATTCTACTGTTGCAATCTATCAAAAGTAAATGATATATGTCTCATTTTTGATTTTGCTGTGATGGACTGACATCTCATTCTATGTAGTTATCCTGTTTGATTGTACCTCAGTATTGTGACCTATAGCGGCTGGAATATATTCCATGCTCATTACAAACATGTATTTGATAAGTGATTATGGTACAGTACCACTTGCCCTATTCAGGGTTGTGGGGGGTCTGGAGCCTGTCCCAAAAGCCATGAGTGCAAAGCAGTGAATAACCCAGGATGGGGGCACCAACTATAACATTCACTCACACATGCACACCTATGGGCAACTTGGTTTCTGCAATCCACCTCAGCCTGTTTTTGGACTGGGGTGGGGGACTGGAGTAGCCAGAGGAAACCCCACAATGACGCAGGGAGAACTCTACACACATGGAACCATGACAGAGACTTGAACCCTAGTCCCTGGAATGTTAGGCACTGCATCAGCGTGCAAGTCCTCCAACCATTTCCTGACTTCTTAAATACTGCCGTTGCATATCCCAAAAAAAGTCTGCTGCATTCTCAGTTCCACATGCCCAGTCCTTTATAAACTTTTAAACTTTTGCCTTCTTTATTAGAACACACCTTACTCAGCATCTAGCAAATACACCAGAAGTTTCCTCAATAATATGAATCGCTGAAATATTAGCTGCATATAACTCAGTGAATATTATTGGGTGTTATATCGCCTTTCTGCTCAGGGCTATGGCTGTCTGCTCTTCATACAGACACGAGGCACTACAGTTTCACTTTACCAGCGGGCTAAGTTTATGGGCCTTTTGGTAAATAGTGTACGGACGAGTCCTCTACTTGTCAGCGTGATATGATGAAGTGAGCGGGCAGCTGCATGGGAGCCGGCAGCTGCTTATCTCTAATTAGTCTTTCAATGTGTTGTTTAAATATTAAAGTCACGGCCATTTAAGCAGATAGGAGGAGGAAGAGGGCTAACCACTGGAGGCGAAATGAAGACATTCTGCTGTCATGCATGTGCACGGCTGGAGAGGTGTAAAACAAATGAAAACAAATTTGATTGATGATGCGGACTGTAACAGACAAAAAACAAGTCTTAGGCGTACATTATAACATGAAAGTTGAAAACATTGCACAACATAATAATAATCAAGCTTTAATAATTAATTAATATGATATTTTAGTATATGTTATAGGAG
The DNA here is from genome assembly GCA_026776945.1 of Isichthys henryi. NCBI lineage: Eukaryota > Metazoa > Chordata > Actinopteri > Osteoglossiformes > Mormyridae > Isichthys > Isichthys henryi. Next base: position 21,830,900 of record JAODJX010000097.1, on the reverse strand, counting down.
TGTAATACATAATTCTTAAAAAAAAAATAGACATGCAAAATTCTAAACTGGTTTTACTTTAATACAGACTTTTTCTTTATAATTAATGAGAGAGCACTGTTTCTTTTAAGGAAATTAACCATTATCTTTAATTGGACCCTGTTTAAAATAGATAACAGTATTGCATTGATTCTGCACTACGGTAGATGAATTTTAAATGGTTACATAGATATTTCATTAAAATGTTTGCATGATAAATATTTTTAAAATTGCTCTGGTGACAGCTTCATACAAATAGGACGCAAAATGAAAATAATCTTGATACAGCTCCTTATGACAAAACATATTATAAATCCACATACAGATCCATTTTTCTTCCCACAGTCCACTGATGTTAATTAAATATGCACCTGATAGACTTTAACTTGACTGCTATTAATGAGGTTTTTACTCCTGTTTTATATTTAAGGGTCATTTGTAGGTGCTTGGGTATTGTAAATACGCTGTTTGAAACATTTACATATGAGCTTATTGTTTGCCATATGAAACTATGTCTACAATAATTGTTGGGGTTTTCCATAATAACTGCTTCTACTCTATGTCTGTCACAATCCTTTTCCAAATTCTTATGAAGAGCATAGGCAAAAATGCATTTTCATCAGGTCAGTAATGGATGCAACAGGCCCTTGGAGATTCAGAAAGTTTCCCCCTTAAATAGTGATTATGTTAATTATGGATTTAGATAGTTTAATAACTGGCATGACTTTTTAAATACTATGTATAAGTGGTGTAATGAAAGTGCATCCTGGCAATTCGTCATATCATTGAATGTGTGGGTAGTAAACTGTGGGATAACTGACTGTCATTTCAATGTACAGCAAATTAGGTTGGACAGAATATTAACCTTATACTAACACCAAATTTACAATTAAAATTTAGAGGCTTAAGAATTTAGAGGCTTAAAATTTAGTAGCTCATATAAACTTGATGTGAATAGTTTCCTTCTGATTCCATGCAGTAAAATTAATGACCAACAGTGAAATTCATTTGGTACCCATTGCTGACTGCTTCTGAACTCAAAAAATTAAAAACTTATTGCCTTTGTTTATTTAAATCTTACTGTGTACAATGTGATTTTACAGCTTGTTCAGATTTATTTTTCCTTAAAATAAAATTTACCCTCATTTTTGCTTAAATTTGCACACCACTGGTTGCTTAAATGTATTTGTTTTTTGTTTATCAAACTGTTTTGCAACAAAAAAATTCTGTCCCCTCATACCCTATGATGAACCACTGTCTCACCCTGGGAATTCTGGGACAGGTTACAGATCACACATAGGCTGTTGTAGAGAATGGTTACTATGTTATACGTTCCATGTTTATATGCTGTAGTTCATATCTCACATACATGTACTGTATAAAATGATATACTGCATAAGCTTCCTTTAATGCTGCATTCCCTTTTATCTACACTACCCCGTTCTCTCTTGCCAAAACTCCAAACACGTATTTATTATTGTTTTGTTGCTTAGCTTTTGTTCTCAGATATTTATCACCATGCACATCAAACACAGCCTTAGCAATTAATGGTACCTCTCTCTGAGATCAAGTGAATAATAATCCTCGCTGGCAGGATATCAAAAGCGGCACGTAAGGCAGCCTGTGCTCTGGAAGTATGACATACTGCTGGTGAAAATGGTTAGATCTCAGAGAAAGCAGCTCAGTCTTCTTTCGGCAACAACATTATTATTATAAGGCTCTTGAGGAGAAAGACTGTAACTTCTAAAGTATTATGTAAAGTATCACAGTAACACATATCTCCAGTATACATTTATTTTTTAATTTTATTTCATGCGACACCAGAAGATATAAACACATGAACATGTTCATACACGACTGTATGAATACATATGGACCGTAAACTGACATCCGGTTCTGCGATTCCCTAAAACTTTCGCCCTCCAGCATCAGTGCTACTCACCAAGCAAAACTTTGGACGCATCCTTTTCAAATATGACAGCTCAGCTGTTCTTCTAACTTTCATTGTTGTTCACAGTCAGGCTGACGGGTTTTGATATACAGTAGTGGCCAAGTACCAAAAGGAAGATTGCAGGTCTGAGCCCAATCCATGCTTTCTTTTGGGGACACTGTGACTCAACAGGCTGGGCCTCTATGCCTGTGATGAGTAGGAGGGTCACAACATAAATCCACAGAGGTCTATAGAAGCCTCACATCCTCCATCCACCACTGAGTGCAGTGCATTACAGCTAGTTTAAACTAAGATAAATGGTGCATAATTTAAGCACTACATTTTGGGTGGCAGCTTAACCTTAAAGGGCTGTTGTAAATTATCTCTGCCTCTTCTTTGTACGACGTGGAAAACCCCACAACTGTGTCAGGATGCTGTTACGAAATAGGCACTCAGAATTAATACGCCCCGATCTTCTCATTGCTGTATCATAGCTATCCTCTACTATGGGCTCGCACCTCCAGGATTGTGGGTGTCATTCTGAATGACTGCAGTGTAATGCTTGAGTGATTTACCTCCAGGTACTAAGGTTTCCCCGACAATCATAAAGACTTGCAGTTTTGGTAAACTGGAGTATCTATACGTCCTTGTGTGTGTGTGTGTGTGTGTGTGTGTGTGTGTGTGTGTGTGTGTGTGGTCTCCTGTCCAGGTTTCCCCAACGTCATGTTTCCTGAGATACCTGTAACTCTGCACAAGCTAAGCTGTGATTGATGGACAGATGAAAGTATAGATGGATGGATGAATGGATGGATGGATATAAAAGTATGAAGTCCTAACAAAAAACATTATTTACAGATGAAATACATCTACTGCTCCCCTGTTGGGAGTGGCACAGTGATGCAGTGCTTAGCGCTGTTCCCTCACACCTCTGCGACCATGTGTGTGAAGTTTGCATGTTCTGCCTGTGTTATGATGGGCCTTCTGCCAGGTACTCTGGTCCCCACCCCCACCCCAAACTCCAAAAACATGCTAAGTTGAATTGGTGTTGCCAAATTGCCCATAGGTGTACATGTGTGAATGAATGGTGTGTGAGTGGTGAATGGTGTGCAAGTGTGCGCTGCGAGGGGCTGGCGCCCCATTCTGGGTTGTTCCCTGCCTTGTCCCCATAGGTTCCAGACCCCCTGCGACCCTGAATAGGACAAGCGGTTACAGAATAAGGATGGATGGATGCTACTGTATTTGTCTGTATTAGGTCTAAACTTAAAAAGTTGCCTTTTTGCGAGATGAATCCAAATTTCTATTAATTTTTATGCAGTGGGTGCTAGATATATGTAAGATAATTGTATCAACCTAAACCTCAGAGGCATCCGCTTTGTGATGTTTACTGAATGTCTAAAACGTCTGAAAATCCAGTTTCATTTGTGTTTCAGCCTTGATTTATTGAGTCTTTTAATACAAGGACTGTAATGTGGCTATATTACTATATTACCACTATATTTACCAGAAAGTGGAAAATTTACAGGGGAAACAGAAGCCAAATGAATAAAAAAAAAATCTAAATTGTTATTAAAAAAAATAGATATTACTCTGAATGATTCACACGATATATTTAATTCTTAAGAAAAAAAATCCCTAAGTGAAAGATAATACCTTTTTATTTTGAATTCATATAATGTATGCAAGCAGCACTCAGGGCCGCCGACAGTAATAATGCTTCATTGGGAATTCCTAAAGGCACTGGAGATCTTCTTAAAATGCTAATCTTAGAACTAAGGGTAGCTGGGTATGCATATGGAAACTGAAATCAATAGCAATTACAAAGTACTATACAATTATTTAAGAGGTACATCATCCAGTTATGCTATGTAATGAGTCCAGTACCATGGGTTTGTGTACTGGGGTAATTAAATTTTCTAATCCATAGAAATAAAATTGATTCAGAATTTTTTTATAAACTGGTTCAATTAGCAAGTAACTAAGTCTAGAGCTGTAGCAGACAAAATAAAAAGGGCAGAAAAGAACTTTTCTTTTTTCTTATCAGCAATGTATGGGTATTGTAATTAACTTCCCTTTAATTTCAAACTTTATATTCCAAAATCATTTCAAACATATTTACAGTTGTGGTTCTAGACCATTTTAACTGGGGGGGTGGGGG
>JAODJX010000097.1:21786577-21819078 GCA_026776945.1 Isichthys henryi | reverse complement strand
GGATGGATGGATGGATGGATGGATGGATGGATGGATGGATGGATGGATGGATGGATGGATGGATGGATGGATGAAAGTTCTGTGAATGGATTGTTAAATAAATACCATGCAGCCTACAGTAACTTTGAATATAAATCATTCATTACGTCTTTAATTTTTGGCTAGCCAACATAATAGAGTAATAATAACTGAATAGCATTGCATTTGGTAATTTGTTGGAAATTAATTGATACGGAGGAAATATTCTTCCAGCAGCACCTGGGTCGCTTCTGGTCTGGTACTGGGGCTGATGCTCCCTCCTCGAGAAGAGTGGATAAACCTCGAGAAGAGAATTAAAGCTGATGACTTTCTCCGTCTATACTGTATTTCCCCTTGTCTTATCTCCTCTCCCATCCTGGTCTTTTTCTCCATTAAAATGGCGCGCTCCATGCGTAACTGCCTCATTTGCCTAGCTCACACCTTCTCCATATTGTTTTAGTCGACCTCTTCCATTAAACTTTCAGTCCTGTTGTTTTTATTTATCAAGTGGAGTCAGAACAAACAAGGTTAATGCTATTTCTGCTCCCAAGGTTAATTACATTCCTCAGTGTGGACAGATCAGTTGCCAGGCAGATTTATGATGTCAGTGTTAAATATACTGCAGACCCATCTATGATCAGGATGGGGAACAGCATAGTGAACGACCGGGCTGTGAAGGAGGCGACCATTAGGGGTAGGGTATTCCTCTTTGGTGGTAATAGAAATTAGGTCACGATGGAATCAACAACACAGCTTGTCGAGACAGGGGAGAAAAATCAAACTCTGGAGCAAAACAAAAAGAAATGAAAATTTGCAATTTCTGCTACAGGCCTCGATATTGTATGATGGTTTCTGAGAGAGAAACAAATCAGAACAATAGGTTGCAGCTATTATCAGAAATGAGGGTCGCGGGAAATGAATTATAACTGACAACAGCATTCACTTGATAATTCCTTCTGAAGCAGACACCCCTACTCTGACCAATTCCCTTGAAAAACGGTAGCGCTCTTGGATAAAATGATGAAACTTAAGTTGTTAGTTACATGGGAAAGGTATCTTCTGTAGTACAGTTAAATTACATATTCCAGAAATTTTTTGACTTTGCATAATGCAGTTGCCGGAAAATGCTGGGTAAGATTTTATTAAGATCAAGAGGCTCTGAAGAATTTAAATCAAGATCTGGCCATTTTTCCTGCGTGTTTATTCCTCTCTTCTGGTGTGAACCTGGATGGACGGCAGCCACTGCGAAGGAAACTCACTCCTGTTTCCGCGATCTCATTCTTTCAGTCACTACCCAAAGCTTGTAGCCATAGGTGAATGTAGTAACGTAGATCGACCAGTAAATCGATAAGCTTTGCCTATTGGTTAAGCTCCCTTAAAGAGCACTCATTTTCATTTTGCTAATTCTTTTTTCCAGCATATCAAGTGCTATTTTATCGGCTTATTTTCACTGCATCCTAGTTACAAGCCCACACTGAAGTATCTCAATGTAAAGATGTGAAATGGGAATGACCCATTTGACTAGCTAACAGACGTGGTATTTTTTTACAGTTAATGCAGTGCGTGTTGGCTGCAGAAAATCCAACTGCAGCAATATGCTCCACCCGAGTGAAAACCCCAATTCAGTATTCCTTAACAAAATTAAAACCATACATACAGTAACAATAGATACACTCAGTTCCCTACAGTGAAATGTCATTTAAAGCTGACTGTCCATGTGCATGAAATAAATGTATATATCTTTTTTTATGGATAGGATTTGTGGCATGATATCTGTTTTAAAATGCCCAGACCTTCTTCAGACTTAATCTCATAATGGTGCTTGCAAATGCACTGTCGTACTGAAAAGTAGTTTTCCTCTTTTAAATTAGTCAATTCAAAAAAGATGAGAAAATAATGTATATTTTCACTATTCCCCTACAGAGCCATTACTGCTCGGAACAGTAATTTGAGTCTTTTCGTAAATGCTAGCAGTTATCCAATCTGAATAGAATATAAAGCAGCATTAGAGATTATAAATTCTGTAATTATCTTTCTTTCCTCCCTGGAGCACTAAGAAAATGTCCCATTTTAAAATGGATTGATAAAACACTGATGATGTTTTTAGCACAGTAAATTTGTTTAAAGGTAGGTTTATATTGAAATGAAAATCCAATTATTTATTCCTATTTTAAATTCATAACCCATGGAGGGAAAATTTACATTCTAAGGACTTTGTCAGCTTTGGTAGTTATATTCTCTGCTGAACAGTCAGCTGGATCGATTGTAACAATGTATGAAGTTTTTTTTTATTGTTATTATTGCTGAAGCATTGATTGTTTTGGTATTTTCTAAAGCATTCAGCCAATCGTGTTCTTGCGTTATTACGAGTACAACCTATTAAGCTGTACAAAAAGAATTCGGTCCTAAATTTCTTTATACTGCACTGATATTACAGGCATGAACACTGGAATCGACTCATATGTGTATCAGTTATGGTTAACGAGGGGGAACAGAAACGCCCTGTATAGCTCATTACTCTTCTCGTAAATTTTCTAGAACCACTAATACACAGGTGTGAAAGGAGATGATCAAACACTGGAGGCGACAGCATCTTACAGCTGTGTATAAATAAAATGCCTCATCAGTACAGAACTTACTGCGCAATTTAAATGTGGCCATTGCCAAATAATAAAAACAGTGCAGAGTAAAGAAAATAACCTTATTATTTTCAAGAAAGACACAGCAATGTAAACACGTATGAGCCCTGCACCGATGAACACTCTGTGTAAGGTTACAAAACATGTAGTTCTTTCACCATCAGGCAGTTATAGTAATGGGTGCTATAAGTGTCTGATTGTTTCTGTACCATTTACCGTAACCCAGGATTCACCCTGACCCTGTCTTTCGCCTCATCTTGTGCTCCCCAACGAAGGCCCATATTATCCAGCTAATCACCTATTATCATGGGCATTGACGGGCTGTGTCAACCAATTTCACAGACAAGCGCTTTCTCCTGTGCCCAGGATATGGACACAGATAATTCTGATTTACATGGGCAATAGAAGAGATCTACAGAATCACTATGGATTGGCCAACCCCTATATAAAAGATTAAATCTCTAAATGTAGGGTCATTTAAAGGCTTTTAATAGATAAAGGGGAAAACCATGCTATAGAAATGTCATTTTGCCTGAGTCACAAGCCTATATAAAAAAGATCTACTGTTGAAAACGCAACTAATTTACTCAAGACATGTTTCCCCAGTATTATGGTAACTTATGGTTTTGTCATTATCATCCTACAGCAGGATAGTTCCAAAATGAAACTGAAGGAAAACCCTAACGGAATGAGGCATTGTATACCCTCATAAAACTGCACTGCTCATTGTAGCTTTGTCAGTGACCTCTCTGTGCAGAATTACGTTAGTCTAATTTGTGAGCATTGTATGTCTGTATTTACGGAATCAGAACAAGGAGCAAAACTTAATAGTAATAGTGTTCAGGTGTCAAGTTGGCATGGTTTAACAGCCAGCAACAATACAAGCAAGCCCTTTGTAGGGCATGTTCAGCCTATTATCCTAACTGTATTGATGGTAATAGAAATAACCCTCATTACCTTTTTAAAACAATAGCTCATCTACTGCAACGAATAAGGCTGAACCTCTGCTACTGAGCTTTTTCTCTAGCTAACATTTCATGAACTTCTTTAATGATAAAATTAAAAAACATTTTCAAAGATCTTCAATGGCTCACAATTAGCTTCAATGCAAGCAGGACGTGAACACACCTTTAATGTTTTTGAATTAATTAATGAACAAGAGTTGAAAACTATTATAATTAAGATCAAACCAACCACTTGTCTGCTGGACTCTTAAAGAATCTCTGGGTGTTCTGGCAAGACCTATAACTGCCATAATAAATGTGTCCCTGATATCAGGTGATGTTCCTGACCAGCTAAAAGTAGCAGTAATCAGGCCACTAGTGAAGAATCCAAGTTTGGATCCACTGGAGCTCAGCAATTGCAAACTTATCTCTAACGTACCATTTTTGTCAAAAGTTCTGGAGAAGATACTGTAGTTGCAGCTCAGCTTGGAGGGACACAACATACTGTACTGAATTGTTTCCAGTCAGGCTTCCGCTCCGGACACAGCACTGAAACTGCCTTGACCAAAGTCATAAATGACATAACAATGGCAACTGATGCTGACAGCTTGACTGGGGTAATGTTTCTGGACCTTGGTTTTTTTTGACATGGTTGACCATTCTATCCTATTACAAATACTTAAGTTGGGTTGTGTGGAATGGTGTTGAAGTGGTTTTAATTGTATTTGACTAATCATTATCAATATGTTCAAGTGTCAAATACTTGTACTACATCGGCAATGTCACCGGTCCAATATGGAGTACCACAGGGATCAGTGCTTGGTCCCTTATTTTTTTCTCTGTAAATGTTGCCATTAGGAAACATAATGAGGAAACATAATGTTACCTATCACCCCTATATTGTTACACCCAAATAGACATTTTGGATACGCCTACCGACACCACATCTACTGTCACTTAGCTAATTGCTAAAGTCGAGACCTGGATAACTTTTTATCACTAAACGTTCTGTTTGGAGGCAGGTCTGCAGATAGGAATTTTATAATCTCCACACTCCATTGCAAAGGGCTGAACTTTTCCCTCAGAAGCTCAGACCACAACCTAGGTGTCAGCTGGGATTCAAAGCTCTCATTCAAATCATATGTAAATGCAGTCTCGAATAAATGCTTCCTACACCTACGCTACATCGCCAAACTGCAACGATTTCTTACTATTTAAGACACAGAGAAATTGATACATGCCTTTGTATACAGTAGTTAGACTACTGCAAAGCTCTATTATCTGGGAGCTCACACTGCACAATAAATACCTTGCATCATATTCAAAATGCAGCAGCTTGAATTGTCACCAGGAGCAGTAAGTATGAACACATAACCCCTATTCTTAGTTACCTGCATTCACTTCCTGTTGACTTCAAAGTTCTCTTACTTACATATAAGGCACTTAATGGTCTAGTTCCTACCTACCTGACAGAATTACTTCAAGTTTACAAGCCGTGTCGTCCACTCAGGTCACAGAATGCAGGTTTCTTTGTCATTCCAAATTATAAATAAAGTGGCAGGGGGCGGGAAACCATTCTGCTACAGGGCCCCTATATTGTGGGATGGTTTACCAGCCTATGTTTGGGAGGTCGATTCGGTCACAGTCGTTTAATCTCGATTGAAAACATATTACTTTAGCTTACCGGCAACCTCATACATCGTAACTATGGCTGCTGGTGTTGCTGTACAGTACATGCCATTTTTTATCTACTATGCTAGACCATTTATATGTCAGCGCATGTTCTGACCGTGCATGCTCTCTGCCATCCCACATGTCCGGGTGGTGCCTGGGGTGGGCGTCATCTGAGCTGGAGTCCTGGTTCAGTCTAAAGGAGGGGTGACATTGCAAATGGGACCGACGAACTGTATCATCGTGGGTGCAGCCTTCAGTGCCACCCTACACAGGCCACCATGGAGAACAGACTTATTAATGGACTTTGTCTTGATCACAGCTTACACCTAGCTTCTAGTAAGCAAGTCCAATCGTTTCTGTTTTCAGGAATGTTAGTTTGCCCAGGGGGGTGGGCAGCCAGTTGATCTTGGACCCCCAGAGGTTCTTTTACTTGAGTTTTTGGTTCCTCTCTTCCGTTGTCTGTTATTTAATTTCCTTCCTTCCTTTTTCCCATTCTGTATTACTCTCTCTAATGATGTTGTAATGTACACATCCATGTAAAGTGCCTTGGGACGATTTTGTTGTGAAAGGCACTATATAAAAATTTATTGAATTGAATAATACTTGATTTAATATGCATGAGGTTTGCCACAAATACAACACAAAAAACAGGCACAGAGATACATTTCTCTTTTCCAGTAAAACTAGCTGTGCTATCCGAAGGGATTCCATACGACGTGGGGGAAACATGCAAACTCCACACACACACACACACATACAAGAGTCAGGATTTAAAAGACCAACCCTGCAGCTGTGTGCTTACAATTCTACCCACTGAGCCACCATGACGCCCCAGTTCGGTTCAGTGAGTCAAAAATGAAGAAGTCAATTATCATTTACAGTCTGTGTCGGAACAAAATGGCTTTCTAATGGCATAAATATTATTGTTTTTTATTTTTTAATAATAATCTTCAGTACATCAGTAGGTGGCACATGTCAGGGATATTCATCACGACATTGCAAATTCATCAAAATCCAAAGATTATGGACACCCCTCTGTATTTAATTTAAAGTTCAGTTTTATCCATATTCCACTGGATCAGCAGGATTCACAGGTTCATATTTAATTCATTTTTAAGAGCAGTGAATATGCAAGAATGTTGTGCATTCAATGCAATTCAGAAGGCCATAAAGACCATACATTATTATATAATTTTTAACACAATTATTATTTTTTTCCGAAAGTTTTTCTGTTTGCTACTATATATGATATAAAAAGCTTGCTGACTTACAGTATGTGAACATAAGTGGAGCAAGGATTAGCACGATCAGTGTATTCAATATTATTATGAAGAGAGATGTACTGTAATGTGTCTATCAGCAATTTTCAATTTCAACTGAAATTTTCAAATTAGTGTTCGTTATTTGAGAAGGTGACAGACATTGGAAACTTTATTGTGGTCATTACAGAGATTCTGAAACGGCGGACAGTTTCATTGTCAGACGACTTGAAAAACCAGGATGGTTTCAGGAAGATATTTGAAAGATATCAGTTCCACGTGAACACCACACATGATTAAATACACTTATTTGTAAATAAATCAATTAATTATAATGAAATCGGAATCCCACTGCTGAGGTCCCACTTGAATGGCAATTTTATCAAAATAACTTTGTCTCATGAAGTTAGCTTACTTTTAAGAAAGTGGTTTGAGCTGAAGTTTAATTGATTGATCGAAATAATGATGCATACGACTGGCAATCTCCTGTCTGATGAAGCTACAAAAACAGCAGTGAAAAAAATAACATTTGGAGGGAAAAGTGCAGTGATCTTGTATTTAAAAACCGAAGCACTCCTTTTTTTCTATCTGCCGATGTTTTTGAAAATAAAACTTCGGAAGTGTTAACATTGTAAAAGCAAATCTTTAGAATCTTTAGATTATTAATCACAAGTGCAGTTGCACTGCCTCTTCACCATCTGCTGTGCTCTAGATTATGATAAACTGGCAGTTTCTCGCTAAATAGTTTCATATGCATTGCATATGGCCAACAGATTGTTCTATACTTAACACCATCTCATGGGGAAGGTTAGCTGACACCTATAAACATGAATATCTTGTAACTATAAACACCTGCAGCCTTGCCTCAGGTTTTTCTGAAGTTACCCTAATAGTTCATTGTCTCAGCAGTACATGGTACAGCTCAGACATTGTATTCACTCGGATGATTTGGATTAAATTATGAATAATGGATTCTGCTGTAGCCATTTTTCCTCAGAGGAACTATGTCAATGACAAAGTAAACATAAATGTATATAATAGCTTAGATAAGGTAACTAAATAACGATCTTGTTTATGCCGTTTTTAAGCTTAGGGGAAGGGCTGTGTGGGCGTAAATAGTTGAAAGTGAGGAGGTAGAGCTGAAATTGGTTGGCCAAATGACAGAAAGGGAGAGCATCGTAATCTGCAATTTTTTGACCACTTTAATTTCAATTTATATTGCTTTGATTGATTGTTTTAAAATACAGTAGCTTTTGTTTTGTAAATAGATCAGTTTAATTGACATAGCAGTTTCATTCCTAGTTTTGTTTAGAACAATAAAATAAATAAATTAATCCAAATATTGTCTGTTGAAGTGCATACAAAAATGACTTTTCCATAGGTTTTGTTTAGATTAAAAGGCTGATATGGGTTCCAGGAAATTTAATTGTATAATATATTTGTTTAATATAGAATGTACATGTGATACGAAGTATAAAATGAAAAAGTATAAAATGTTGATCCTTTTAATCTAAAATCTTGCTATGAGCTAATTTTAAATTAAGATTTAAAAAGTTCAAAGTTCCAAGATCAAGAGTTGTAAGTTCAAAACTAAATTGCTCTGAATGTCATAAAAACTGGAATTCATCCATAACTCAAAACAGACAATACTAATCGTGCATTTTAAGGTCCTGGGGTACTTTTTGTAGCATGGCATTCACATGGAATGAATACATAAATATTGATCATGTGCTTACACCCAAGGATTAATTCAAAAGGCACCATACATTTTGGGAAATGTAACGGGCTACATCCCAATTACAATGGAAACAATTCAGTAATAAGATCCATTGAGGGTTTTGCAGGTGAAGCTGTAGATAGGTGAGCATGTATTACCTTGGATGACATTTCCACACAGAGGTCAACACCCTTCTTATCAGCATCCTATGTCCTGCCCACCGAACACCTCAATGGCTTCTACTACAAAAACTGAACACATGAGTGCACAAATTTGAGTACCATTTCCTTTCCAGAAAAAAAAGGCTTTTCAAAATGTCACCAGCATTGCACCTAGAATATCAATGTGAAAAACAACTCCCATTCATTTGCCTCACAATTCTCTATGTCATACATTTTGAAAAGGTCCACAAAAAGAAGCATAAAATCCATAAGCTCAAGCAGCTTCTTTCATTCCCTGATGATGAATTTAATCTGTTAATGAGATTTATTCTTTGTTTTTGTTTAATCAAATTTCCCCTAATTCTGTCAAAAAACAGTCCACTAATGGATATATTTTCCATTCAACGTGCAGAAGCAATTACCTACTTATTTATAAATTATATTAAAATATTTAAACTATACGTATGTATTAGCATTAAGAGAGTCCGTTAAAATATTATGTCTTTTCCAAACACAGTGTACAGGATCCAGGATGAGAACTAGAATCTATCAGTTCTGTGTTACCTGCCCAGACAGAAGACCACTCCTGACCCAAAATGTAACAACTTGTAAACAACTTCTGAATAAAATTTTAAATGTTTTTGAAGAAAACGTAATTTTGAAGAGAGTATGGAAAGCAGAACTATGAGATAAGGGAATGGGAATTTTATTTGGGTGTGAGAAAGGAGAGAGGTTAAAAGACAAGGATGCGTGTTGGATTTAACGTTGGTAGGGATCAAATCAGCCCCGCACCGCTGCACCTGCCACAATATTGAATAGGGGCATGTCCCTACCATCAATACCTCAATCTATGCCCTTGTTTAACAACATAATGCAAAGGAAGTAAAGCAAACATAGCAATTGCAGTACATGTAAAATACAGGCCTCAGGTTGTACTGTAGAAAGGGCTATAGCAGAATTGGATTTCAAAATCAGGGCATCTGTCCAGCAGCAACAGACCAAATGAGAAAAAAAATTATAAATAAGTGATCAATCATCATTGTTGACACACCACAGCATGCAGTGCACAACAACAAAATGTGTCCTCTGCATTTAACCCATATGTGACATAGCAGGGGGCAGTTAATTCAGCAGCCAGGGACCAGTGCTTGGGGGCAGTACCTTGCTCAGGGTACCTCAGTAGTGCGTTGCTGGTCACGGATTCAAACCCACAATCTTTCAATTACAAGTGCGCGTCCCTAACCATTAAGCCACCACTGCCCATAATTAATTATGCTTCCATGTGTAATTAATGCACTTTAACTATGGCTTTGCTTGGATCATAGTAAAGGATCATTAGCAAGAAATGAAATATCACATGCACATGCATTCAAGGCAATTTGATTAAGGTATTGTATGTTACTGATGCAAATAAAGTTTTGGGTAAATACATAATACCATACATCTGTCCTGGTTTGCTCAGGCACTGGAGCAGGGAAGCAGCAGAAAGAGCCGAGGAATCAGGTGAACGACGATTTATTAAATGTGAAACAAAACAAGAACATCGAACAGACATCAGACTTCAATGACCGGACTGGGGAAACACAGTTAACACGGACTTAAATACATTGAACTAATGACAGCAATAAGAAACAGATGGTAACATGGGGATTCCACAAGGGGTAGATGAGGGGGCGTGGCACACAGATGGATCAGAAGGAGAAACAAGACAAGAACCCAGAAAACAACTGAACAAACACAGAAATGAAGAGGGACCCCAAGAGTGGAAATAATGTAGGGACAACAGCAGGGGGTACGCTGACGAAAGGAGGAGTGAAGGAACCAGGAGGGAACAAAGGCACAGAGGGACAAGGAGCAAACACAGGGGGCACAAGGAGGCATAGGGCGGGGGGAAACAGGGAGCTGGAGGGAACCTAGGGGGGCAACAGGTGGAAGCCGCAGGGGCAGCAGGTGACCGCAAGGTTGGAGCCAAAGTGACCCTTGGCAACCGCAAGGCAGGAGCTGGAGGGGACACCGAAGGGGGGGAGGAGGAAGGTGGAGGGACCGATGGAGGAGACGAGGAAGGAAGTGAAGTGGACAACGTAGGAGGCAAGGAGGGAGGAGAAACCACTGCAGGTGAAGGTACAGCCACAGCCGGAGAAGGCACAGGCGAACAACGAGTCAGAGTCGGGGGAACCACAGGCAACCGACGAGGCATCGGAGGAGGGACAGCAGCTTACTGATGAGGCACTGCAGGGGGACCTCAGGTGACCACCGAGCCGGAGCCAGGGGGACCACAGGTGAGCCAGGGGGCAGGGGACCCGACCCCAGTAGAGGTGTCCTCTCTCTTTCCGGGAGACCGAGAGGCGGGGACCCGGCCGGGATCTGCTATGCTGGGGTGGTGGTGGAGGAGTCACACCAAAGGGAATCACCAGGGAAGTCAAAGTGATCCCTGAGGGATCCCATTCAAGCTCCTCCTCCATCTCCACTAAGGGCAGAGGGGTGATGATCCGACAGTCGGGGACCTCATTAGCGACATGGGCATGGGAGCAGGAACCAGGGAAATAGGGATTTCCTCAGGGATAAGAGCTTGGGGCAGGAGCACAAGCTCCGGGGAATCAGGGGCAGGGGCAGGGACTGGAGCAGGAGCCTCGGGGGGCAGAGTGGGAACTGCTAGCACAGGAACCTCAGGGGGTGGAGTGGGAACCTCCAGCACAGGAACCTCGGGGGATGGAGCAGGAACCACCGGCCCAGGAAACTCAGGAGGCGGAGTTGGGGATTGCGTCTCGGCTAAGGGTGCCACTTTTTTGGGGATTTTCGAGACCTGCGGGATGGCGACCCCAATAGCTCTGGCACCCTTCCGTGCCAAGCGTGTACCCTGGAAGGCGGCGGCGGCTTCGGGCGCACCGCTCATGCTAAGCAGCAGCGCAGGCATTGGGCATGAACACTGCTGGGTTCAGAATTGGGAGGGGTTCCTCCCGACCCGCAGCAGGGCAAGCAGAAGAGATAGAGACGGCCCCTAGGAAGATCTCCAGCGTCTTCTCCTGTCTTCGACTTTTTTTGCCTCCCTCTTCCGGCAGAGCCTGGGGCACCTCTGGCAGCTCTGACAGCAGACCATAGGGTGGTCCGCTGTCCATGCCTCCTCCCGCATCATTGCCTCAGTCACCCCACTCCTGAGCTGGCTTCCACATGGGGTAGATGAGGAGGCATGATACACGGGAGGATTGGATGAGAGGGGCCTGACAACATGGGAGAGTATATATTGGACTACTATTGATTTTTAGTGTTTTCTTTTCAGTGTTCTATACTGAACTCTATTGTTGTTGGTGCCATTTTAGCAAGCAGGTTATTTTTGTACAAGGTCATCCAAACTGTTTCTGTTGACAGAGTGCTGTAGATTAATCGATTATAAATTGATATCACTCCTGCAGACTAACCTTTCCGTCAGAATACATGGGAGTTTACTGCTTGTCAGGAGAGTTATGGCACTTATTGGGAATACTTGGGGTTAATGTTTTTTTTTTCCATTATCTGTTGGTTAGGAAGTTGCTGCTGTAGAATATATGGCTGTCAAAGATGGAACTAACAAACCTTGATATTACTTACAACCTGTCCCTGGTCACCTACAGTTTATGCTTTGCTCTGTCACAGCCTCCCACATAGGTTTTCCTGTTGTAGTCCTTCATGAATGCATTTCACTTCATTAAGAGAAAAAAGGATGTTACCGCTGGGCAAAGAACAAAATAAAATGCACCCATTAACACAACAATATTCATCTGTCCACAAACTTTTTTACTTATATATCCAACCTCTTTCTTCTACTGTTCTGGTTTGGCTCGATATTAATTTTTTTTTTTTTAGAATTACATTAGAGATGACCAGGTGGTTTATATAGACTGCCACATAGCAAGTCAAGTCAACTTAATTTATACAGCACTTTAACAACAGCCCTTGCTGACCAAAGTGCTTTACATAGATCATAAAATCGCAACATGATATAAAGGCACAAACCGAACATAAAACACAGATACCCAATCTGCTCTGTAGTACATGTAATTCTCCTCAAATGCTAATGAAAACAGATGAGTTGTAAGTGTAGCTTTAATAACTAAAACTGAAGAAGAACATCTAATATGCCGTGGTAAGCTGCAGTATTCCAAAGCTTTGGTGCTACAAGTAGCAATGCATGGTCATGTTACAGCAAGGCGTGACAAAGGAGGGACAATCCATGTAGTGGCTCTTAACGAACATGCTTTATTAAACAAAACAGACCACAAAGGGAGAACCAGAAAATAAAGCGACTGCAAGGGGTCAAAAACAAAATGGGGAAAACAAGTGTGGTAGAAAGTCACTTAGAATAAAGGTCTGGACCTCTCAGTTTGATGAGTAAAGAAAATCTCCTTTATTCCGGCAATTCTAACAAAGTGCTCCCATCACACTCTAGCACTCGGTACCAGGTCACCCGGAGCACAAAGAGCAAGCAGTTGATAAATTATAACTCCCAATTCCCAATAAGGACTTCTAAGTCCTGATTAGTCACAAAACACCAACAAACCAAGCTCAAACGTATAACAAACACAATTCTCCTGCTCTATCTTACTCAATTTACCGGAATCTGCCTCGGCTTATAGACTCTACTTGAGAAATGTATATAGATATTGATTATATAACATTGAATCACTGTTAATGTTTGGGTGTTCCATTGATTAATGATTAACACATTGACGTATTGTCATTGAATCACTACAAATACATGATTAACATGATTACTTATTCATTTGCACTACCGCATATCATACTATATATTGGCGGTTGCAACGATTTTATAAAGCACCAGTTGTGCACCAGCTGGGGCAGCTTCGAATCTCTTCCTGCAGGTGCCTAATGCCTAAGACTTAACAGACCCAATATGCCTCCTCTTCTGGGTCTACCAATGTCCAATTTTACTTCCACAAAAGAATTAACGAAAAGTATCCCAAATGTAAACACAACTGAACACAATCAAGGAACAGAGCAAAACTGGGAGCAAAACTGGGGGAAAAAATCGCAAATAAGCAACAGAACAAGAGCAGCCACTTAAATGCACACAGATAACAAAGGCTAACAAGGGGCACGTATGGATTATCACAAACTAGGGGCAATGAAGAGCAGGTAAGGTCAATTAACAGACAGAGGATCAAAACACCAAGGGAGACTAGGAAACAAGGGTAAATAACCATTACAAGAAACGGAACAACATGGAACCATAACACAAATACATAGATCAAGGATATAAACAAACAAACACCCAAAATTGCAAACATAGTTAAGGCTGGTCTCTGACCAACTTCAAACTCACAACAAAAAGGAAAGTCTGGATGAAGCCACCTGCTTAGCCCACTAATCCATGCAGAGGAAGATAGGAGTTAACAAACATGGGAAATAACAGGAGACGGAATGACCAGTGACACCTGTTGGCCATTCAGGGAAATTACACATGGACCAGGACAGGTTTGTTTTCAACCAGAACTTTGGGGTGGATAATAGAAACAAATTGGTGATATAAAGAGGAACTAACCCATATAGGGCTCATAAAATGAATAATAAAAACTATTACTATTACTTAAACGTTTTAATAACACACATTGAACACCATATTCTTCTGAACAGAAATAGCAATAGAAACGAATGGATACCCACATTACAGTAAGCATCAAAAGCCCAGGGGCGAGCCACTCCAGACAGGGAGGAGATTGCCACACCCCCTCCTCCAGGTCCAGTGCAGGGCTTGGGCCCAAACTGACATGCTGATGCATCTGCTGTGTGACAGAAGACATCACCGTGGCCACTACCCCAGACACTGCTTCCCATTATCAAGTTGCCCTTCCAGTGGGTGGCCATGAACTTTGTAGGGCCAGTATAGCATTCAGCCTAGGGCCACAAGTACATCAAGGTGCTGGTGAACTATTCCATCTGATACCTTGAGGCCATTCTCTTAAGGAAGGCAACCTCGAAGGCCATTGTGAGAGATCTTTCTTTGGGCCACTGGCTACGAATATCCAAGGATCTGCTTACAGACCAGGGTACCCCCCTTGTGAACTATGCCAGGTGCTCCAGTTGAAATATCTCTAGACCTCACTCCGATGGACCACTTCAACCAAACCTTCAAACATATGTTCCAGAAGGTGGTAGATGAGGATAGGTACAGCTGGAACTTCATGTATCATTTATGCACCATTCATTGTACAATCATCCATCAGCTACATCCCCTTCAAGCTTTGACCAGTGTAGGATCACCCTTTGTGTTGTTTTGAGACTCCCTTGTCATGTGTCTTGTTTAAGTATTTACCTTTTTATCAGTATATATAGATGTTATGTCTGTATGTTCATAATAAATGATCTTAATAATTTTGCTACCCAGACAATGGTTTCTCATATATTATTGCCTATTCTATCTTCCTCACATAAACAATTATACTGTAAGTGCCCTTCACAATTATTGCCACCCCTTGTAAAAATTTGTAAAAAGGGTTAGAAAAAATCCACCTTTTGGTGTAGCTTTATCTCCCCCTTAAAAATTAAAAAAATCCAACCTTTCATTGAAAATTTAATCAAAGAAATGTAACTACGTGTTTTAGTTATTATTTTGCATCTTAAAAGACTTGATATAGGACAGTACTTACTTTGTTTAAACTGGTATTTAAAAAAAACAGGGTGTCTGCAGAAATCCTGATGTGAAATTCAAGACTTTAAAAGACCTTTTTAATGCCAATTCAAGCCAAATTTAACAGCAAACTGTAAGCAGATATATGCTTTCCTAGAATCAATACCAATACATTTACACTACAGTGACTACACCCACTGTTCATTCAGGTTTATATTTTAAAATGCTTTAACAATTCATGAGTGAATAATAAAATAAAAATAATAAAACTTCACAATGTGATGATTAAGGCATAGATTCCTCAATTATGAGGAATCCTTGTACCAAGAAACTTCACTCAAAACAGAGGAATAACAAACTTTGGTTAAGATATTCAGTGTCCCATTCTCCAATATTACAAGCATGTAAAGTGGCAGATTCTTGAATATCTGAATTTAAACTTACATTTCATTAAATTGCAGTTACTTTTAGCACTAATTGTTCAACCTCTGTTCAAAAATATATATATATACTATCATGTTCACTGTATGAAACATTATAAAAACTAATTGGTATACTACGAAGGGAGATTAACATGCACTCTTCCAAAACCCATTTACAGTAATATCCCTTTAGCCATCACTAACACAAACATATGCACACACACACACACCCGAGCAGGTATACCTATCCTTATGGGGACACAATGTCCCCATAACGTAATAAATATCATTTTTTTTCCCTTATGGGGTCCAGTTTCCTGGCCATCATTTAATGGATGATGAGGGACAATGTATACCACTCGATTTTCCGATTATGTATTTTTATAGGTCTTTAGTAATAACTGCACTGTTTTCATTCACCACCAGTGCCCGTAAGCCCGAGACAGCTTTTAAATGTGAAGAGCACATGCAAATATCCATCCATCCATTTTCCAAACCGCTTATCCTACTGGGTCGCAGGGGGTCCGGAGCCTATCCCGGAAGCAATGGGCACGAGGCAGGGAACAACTCAGGATGGGGGGCCAACCCATCGCAGGGCACACTCACACACCATTCATTCACACATGCACTCCTATGGGCAATTTAGCAACTCCAATTAGCCTCAGCATGTTTTTGGACTGTGGGGAGAAACCAGAGTACCGAGAGGAAACCCCATGACGACATGGGGAGAACATGCAAACTCAGAGATTCAAACCCAGGTCCCAGAGGTGTGAGGCAACAGTGCTAACCACTGCACCACCATGCCGCCCCTGCAAATATTCTATTGTTAATTAAAATTTGCCCTTAAAATAATCTGGAAAACCAATGGGTGTGCAACAACACTCAAAGGTTTGCTATTACTCAAAATGCTGAATCAAAATCTCATTATAACAGAGATTGCATCTTTTCACAGAGATTAACATGATTTAATAGACATAGTGAAAGGGCTTTAAAAGCCTGTGGCCTCGTGCCTAAGACCAAATCACAGCCGTGACATACTGAAGTACAACTGCACTCCTTCTCGCATGTTTCATTCAAGAGGGTGTACAGTACTGTATAGAACTGTATAATAATGCATATTGTACTTTATTATCACTGTATGTAATGTTTGTAATGTTTTGCATATACTACGCTTTACCGTATATGCTGTACTGTATATACACAAAAATCACGTTATACAGGACTTACATAGATGGCTCGCTATAATCCTTAGTTTCAGCTATCCGCGGTAGGTGTTTGTTACATATCACCCACGAATACAGGAGGACTACTGTATACCTTTGAGAACCGTATTCACATGCTAACCCTAAACCTAATCCTAACTCTTAACCTTCACCTAAACCCTATTCCTAAACCTAACCACTAGGCCAAATAAGCATCAGGGAAAAAGCTTCTCCCACCCAGCACTCTCCCACTCTCGTTAACACAGTTGAGAATGTTGACAAGGACAAGACTGCAGATCACTCTGTCATGCTGATTGAGTTAGAATAGCAGACTGATTTAAAAGGAGGCTGTTGCTTGAAATCATTACTTTTTCCTCTGTTATCCATGGTTACAAGGAAACACACGCAGTCATCATTGCTTTGCACAAAAAGGGCTTCCCAGGCAAGGATATTGCTGCTAGTAAGATTGCATCTAAATCACCCATTTATCGGATCATCAAGAATTTCAAGGAGAGAGGTTCAATTGGGCTTGCTCAAAATTTTGCCTAAGAATGCAGCCATGAATAAAGAATGGTACCAAAACATCCTCCTGGCAACCATCCTCCCAACCATCCGAACCATCCAAGAACAGTTTGGGGACAAACCGTACCTTTTCCAGTATGATGGAGCACCGTGCCATAAGGCAAAAGTGATAACTAATTGGCTTGGGGAACAAAACCTCGACATCTTAGGTCCATAGCCTGGAAACTCTCCTTAATCCCATTGAAAATTTGTGGTCAATCCTAAAGAGATGGGTGGACAAACAAAAACCCACAAATTCAAGCATTGATTATGTAAGAATGAGCTTCCGTCAGTCAGGATTTGGCCCAGAAGTTGATCGACAGCATGCCAGGGTGAATTGCAGAAGTCTTGAAAAAGAAGGGATAACTACAAATATTGACTCTTTGCATAAACTTAATGTAATTGTCAATAAAGGCCTTTGACACTTATCAAATGCTTGTAATTATACTTCAGTATACCATAGAAACGTCTGACAAAAAGATCAATAAACACTGAAGTAGCAGACTTTGTGAAAACCAATACTTGTGTCATTCTCAAATCTTTTGGCCACGATTGTAGTATTAGTCTTCTGTTCCCAAGTCTTAGTTCCTTCCTGTGTTTTTCTTCCTTAGGTTGGTTTTGTTTTCTACTTTTGTGTTTTTCTGATTATTCTACTATGCTTTAGCGTCCTAGTATCTGTAGGATCACATATGCACATACCACCAAGCTTAAATTCCAGGTGGCCTGAAACAAAGCCTAGCCTGGTACGATAGGCACACATTGGCCTAGGCCTGAAAGGGGGGTTCGTGACCCCACACACACAGACACACTTAAACAGACACAGATAACAAGGGAGGCCAAAACTCCAACTTTTATTGCTCAAAGATTTAGGGACCTATTTTTGATGCTCACATAAGAAGTATTACTAGAACTGTGTTTTATCAGCTTCGGAAGATGCTCTCACTTCATGATGCAGACTGCAGAGTGGACCTCAAGGACAGGGGTCCCTCGACTTGGCACACAACCCCCTCCCTCGACATCCTGCCTTACATACCACTCACCCAACAGACCAACACCCTAAACAAAGTTTCTTCTAAGTTAATTTTGTATACCCTATATACAGTAGTGCGTTGCTTATGATCGCTAGTCTCCATATACAGGTGATGTTTGTGTGTCCTTAGACAGTCTTTGTTTTGTGGGCCACCCTTATAAACATGTTCACAGAGTATCAATTATGTTACCCCTCACACTTAAACACTTGTATAAATTTGAATAAATAAATATGTATAGCTACCACTGCAGATATGTTATACCACAATAATCTTGGAAGTTGAATAGTCTAAACAGGGATTTTAGTTTTTACTAACTTTAAAAGACTCTTATTCTTTGTCTGACAAACCTCCCCCCCCCCTTTTCTTTTCCACATTCCTCGGCAGCACTTATCTTATCTTTGTATTCTACAATGCCTATCTAAGGGTAAGATGTGCTGTTGGAATGAGAATATTTCATAATGTCTGTATAAATGGTAACCTCTGATTGAGGTGCAACCTAGACCATGTATACCATGTACTGGTGTGACTAATATATCATAACATAATGACATAATATAACTAATAATTAATTAATTATTACAGATGGTATTCGGTGTGAACCACTAGGCTGGTATGGCATGTTTGGTATCAAACCGATGGAAAATCACTCCTGTTTCCAAATCTGGTCAATGGTTACCATGAAAGTGGATATATCAAAAGTTACACCAGCCTAACGAAGATCATCAATACAGGGGAAATCAGTCTGGTCAGGCAGAGAACATCAGCCCAGGAGAAGAGAAGCCCACAAGAAGCCCTCCTGAAGCCTGCCAGTGAAGGCCCAGCTGGACAGAGAACTGCAACCCAGACAAAGCTTCACAAGAAGAGAGAATCAAAGGGGCTCCACTCCAACAACTGCTGCAAACGCCGCGCCTCCCTGAGTGCCATCACCCATCAGCTCATCAGCCTCTGCAACCAACTGCCAAGACCCCCCCCCCCACTCTGCAACCAAGTAAACCAACTTCCTTTCATTTCTAACAACCTAAATTGTTCTGTTAACCTGCTATATGACTTTAGGGTCGTGCTTCCGCAAACTGTGCTTGTTTTGCAGAACAGTACTTCCCTTTTAAGGTTATTCATTTAAATCCGGTCAGTGCATTTCCATAATTACATTGTTTGTGTCTATTCCATTATTTCGTGTTTATTGTTTGCTAGGTGTAATGTCTGTCTTTTGTTAGTTGTAGGAATAAATGCATGTCTTTTACACAACTTCAGCCTCCGTTCATTGAGTGCTCACAATAGTCCCTGCCTCTGTGTGGTCTGGCTACTATGCTCTGAAGCCTCAAACTCGCCTGAAATATCGTGAGACTCTCTCTCATCGGCCATGAGGGGAGCTTCGCTACCGATCGTTTACATTACCTGGTGATGCAGCTCGCTGGACGAGCCTTCTAACCCAGGTCATTAAGCGATACTGGTTATTAGTGAATCCCATTTAAGTCTCACATTAACAAACTCACAGGGATACCACAATTGAGTTTGGAGGAACCAACCATTCAGCAGAACAATTAATTAATAATCATATTTAAATAATAATTAATTAAAATTTAATTAATTTCAAAACATATTGGTGGAGATATAAAAATTTAACTGAGCTAATAATTCCTACACTATCTAGGCGGAATATACAGCAGATCTTCCTGGGACATCCATTGAGGAAGGCATCGATCTTGTTCATGTCCTCTGCCAGCCTTTGTAGCCACACAGAAGAACAAGTTTGATACTGCTGTTGTAGAGTCTGGCCTTTGTTCTTAGGCTGAACTGTTTTGACTTCCAGATGGGCTGAAGTCTTGCAAATGCACTGCATGCTTTCCCAAGACTTACTCTGATGTATTTTTGTGCTGCATTGTCAAACAAGACTGCCAAGTTATGTAAACTCCTCAATGTATGATTTACTGTGATAAAGGTGCAGGCCTGTTTGATTGGCGAAGGCATTCAGTCAAATCAAGACAGTTTATTCTTACAGCACATTTTAAAACACTCAATGGTTTAATCAAAGTGCTTTACACAGAAACAAGTACACATACAACAGAAAGGATTACATCATACCCCCTACAGCAGGGGTGGGCAATTTTACCTGCAAAGGTTTTCGGGACAACCTTTAGGTCAGCTGTTCAAACCCAGGTGTGAAGACACTTCAGCTAATCAGTCCTCTAATTAGTAATCTAATTAGGGAGCTGCAGGGAAAACCCACATACACACCGGCCCTTTGCGGATAAGATTGCCCAACCCTGCCATACTGTGTGTGTGTGTATCTTATACATTAGAGCAAAAAAATTTAAATCGATATTATCAATTAATTCAAACATAGATTATTAACAAAACAAGCAAGGAAAATCATTATGTAACAGTTACAAACCAATTTGTCATTTATATAGGGAAATAAGTATTTGATCCCTTAGAACACATGCTTTAGTACTTGGTGGAGTAACCATTGTTTGCAAGCACAGCTGTCTGACGTTTCTTGTAGTTGGTCACCAGGATTGTGTGCAGATCATCGGGAATTTTCATCCACTCCTCTTTACAGGCAGACCTCCTTCAAATCTTTAAGGTTTTTAGGCTGTCACTTGGATAGATGAAGCTCGAATTCCCTCCATAGGTTTCTATGGGATTAAAGTCCGGAGACTGACTAGGGCCCCCCTTGAGCATAATGTGCTTCTTCTTGAATCACTCCTTTGTTGCCTTGACCGTATGCTTAGGGTCGCTGTCTTACTAGAAGACCAACCCGCTGAAGGGGTGGCTGAAGAGGAGGGATCAAATACTTATTTCCCTAGATAAATGACAAATTGGTTTGTTTCTGTTACATAATGATTTTTTTCTTGCTTATTTTGTTAATGATTTATCTTTTGCTGTTTAAATAAACATAACTCAGAAATTACTTCTCATTTCTTTATGAATGGGTCAACTTAAGAATTCAGCATGGGGTCAAATTATTATTTCCCTCACTCTATATTTACAAGCAAGTGCTTCCTTTTACTTAAGTAGAAAGGCCAATGGTGTACTTCAGCTTTTACTACAGTACATTTTTGTCTATTTCGAATTTTACTTCAGTAAATTGTTTGAGTACTTCCTCCACCACTGACGACGTCTCAGAATGGGACCTTGGAAAATGATTACCTGATCATCTTGATTTTCTCACGGGGTGCTTGTCCTGATCAGTGTTGATGCGCTCCAATGCACTGGTAGTCATACTAATGATTTGTATAATGATTTGAGTTAGACTCCAAGAGCTTTCTAATGGTAGGTGACACTTGTGATATTTTAATTGCTGATCAAAAGTTTCACTTTGGATTCAAAATTCAAGTCATGAACGTGAACTAGTTCATTTTTGGGACTGTGAACTTCAGTGTATTTTAGGTATTTTGAATGTGAAACTGGTTCATTTTAATGCGTGTGAGCTGAACTTGGAGCTAGTTCTTGTTGAGTGAACTTGCACAGCACCGTCTGCAGTATGATTGCATGCATGCAGTTATGGTGATGCGTGTGTTTTTAGTGCTGTATGTAGATGAATTGGTATGCTTGTTGTAAATAACCAAAAGTTTATTATTTTAGTTGAATTACCTGTTTGATGTTTCAGAGCTATTTTATTTTGTCAAACGTTCTCCTATTAGTAGACTGAGAAGTACAGAAGCCTTAAGCCATCCTGTGCACTGAGGTAGAAAGGGGAGCTTTTATTTTGATGAAGGTCAATGGCAGTTCTTTTATTTTGATAAAGGTCAATGGCAGTTCTTTTACTTTTTCTCTGCGCATGCCTGTGCAATCGTCAGTAAGGCTACTGCACTCATCAGAGACAGTGGTTACGTAGCCTATGCTTAATGTTTATCAGTTAATGGACCCGTAATGAGGCACAAGCTCTTACGGAGGTTGTAGCTTATATGGTTATGTGAAGTGTACTATGTTGAAAGTAGAAAATAAAACTGTAAACTACACCAGCAGTCACGATCACTGCCATCGCATATTACAGGAATCCGTACACTTGTGTTTAGATGAATTTCTGTGTGTATGTGTGTGTGAGAGAGTGAGTGTGAGTGATATTAGACATCATCCAAAGATCCAAAAAAACCCCACAAAACACAATTCATTAATTAATTAGCTAGACTGACAAATGATAGAACTTCAAAAAGAATGTCAAAAAACCAGACCAAACTATTTAAAGTAAAGTGAATAACTTCAGATTCCACATGAATACCATTATCCAAAAGAACGCTGAATTTGCTCTGTTCTGCACCAAACAGCAATACTATGAACATGGAGAAAGGGCCAGTAAATTGCCTGCATTTAGGGATAAACAGCTTAGTGTCCAAAATATTATCCCATCTATATTTAACACGCAGATGGAGCTGAATACAGGGAAAAAGTGTATCAGTGAGGTTTTCAGGGAATTGTATCGTAACCTGTATCCATCCCAGACAGAGGGCTTTACAGACCAATAAGACCAGTTCCTTTCATCAGTTGAGGTTGATATTATGGACCTTAGACCTGTCCGGGCCTCTGGAGATGATGGTTACTAATCTGATTTTTATAAACCTTCTCTGATATCTTAGCTCTTAGGGTACTATTAATCTTTGGTAATGCTCTGGAAAAGGGTTTCCCTCCCTAATACTGCAATGGAAAGTTTGATTTCTTTAATTCACAAAAAGGGAAGAAACTCCCAGCAATGTGGAAATTAGATGTGGTACATTGTCGTGTGAAATGCTGCTCCTGCCTGACAACTGAAGCATCTATTTAACATAATACAGAAATTTGAAAAGCAGACAAGCCACTCTACTGGTATCAATGTGTAAATGCAAGATCTATGCAAAGAAGCCCATCTGGTTTCCTTTGGCTATTTAACATATTATTAACAATGACGGGGGTGCAAAATAGGTCACATTATATATACAATGATCTAATTACTTCTAATCTCATTTTTTGCTACAAGTGAGCACCGTAACGGCCAGTAAATCCTACTGATAGTAGGATAGACTCTGTTCCTATATACATTATATACGTATTGTGTGTCAGTGTTTTTTCTAATGTATAGGGGCATGTGGGTGGGGCGTGGGTCTTTAGTGGTGTTTGTAAATTTAATTTAAAAACGCTGCATTGGACATGTTTTTGTGACTGGTTTGAAACAAAAAAAATACATTCTGACATAGCTGGGCGTCTCTAAATGAATTTCACACTTTAAAAAATCCTACGCATTTGTTCTTTTTACGCATGCGGTGAGTGTCCGCGTTTCTTTTTTGAGACTGGTTGGTATTGTCCTAAGACGGCACCCGTACTCTCCCCGTAACCGGCGGTGATACCGACCTCTGCTCAGTCTGCGGTTATTGCCGCTGGGAGGGAGTTCCTATTTTAAAGTAAAAACACTAACTTAATTAATCTCTGGTGTAGACTTTTGTGGTAAATATGTCTGTGGTGAGTGTGTCTGATGAATGTCGTTGCTCTGTAATTTTATTTACCTTAATTAAGCTGTTAGGTTTGCATACGCAGCATTTTGGCGGCTCTTCCCGCCACCAGCCGACATTTCCTGAGGTATTTCACAGACCTGAATTCTCGTTTCGTCAGGGGAAGTTCTGCTGTTTTCCTGTCATACAGCTAAATAAAATACAGGCTAAAGTGCAGTGCGGACCCAAGCGAGTCTGTCACACAGCGCGAGGCGAGTTCTGTGTCGGTGTGTGAGGTGTGACGGTGATTAAATGGCGGAGACGCCGGTCTGTCTGATGGTATTAATAATTCTTCCTCCTGCATGCAGACTCCTGCCGGCTGACACTGGACCCCAACACAGCACACAAAGGCCTGTCTCTGTCAGAGGGGAACAGGAAGGTGAAATGGGGGTCAGACCGGCAGCCATATCCTGATCATCCAGAGAGATTTGAAAGCTGGCCTCAAGTTCTGTGCAGAGAGAGTCTGACTGGCCGCTGTTACTGGGAGGCTGAGTGGGATGGACATAGAGTTGAAATAGGAGTGACTTCCAGAGGAATCGGGAGGAATGGATGGAGTGATGACTGTCTGCTTGGATTCAATGACAAGTCATGGAGTCTGCGTGGTGACCCTGACAGTTACTCTGTCTGTCACAATAATATAGAGACTGTCATACCCATACAGCCCTCAGGCTCCCGCAGAGTAGGAGTGTATCTGGACTGGGGGGCTGGTGCTCTGTCCTTCTACAGAGTCTCCTCTGATGGACTGACCCTCCTGCACAGATTCACCTCCTCATTCACTGAGCCCCTCTGTCCCGGGTTTGCAGTTTATTATCCAGACTGCTCCGTGTCGCTGTACATGCTGGGATAGCTCACTGCCCGCTGGAGGAATCATTTTTACTGTATCACAGTGTGACGTGTTGCCGCTTCTCCACGGTAAATCTCAGATTTTTTACATGTATAACCCTTTTTACTCTGAAGTGTGGCTGATGTTCCCCAATATATGTATATTTTATATATTTATGTATTTATTGTATTTTCCTCTCTACAATGACACTAACGGCCTTCTACTCTATCCTGTTTATGACCGGAAATATCGGTGCCCAAATCATATCGGAGTAACATAATTAAACAGCAACTCTATAGGGAAATAAATTCACTGTAATATTACAACCGAGCATAACTCGCACTTTTACACTAAATCGGCATATATAATAACCGTTTAACTGCATGTACTAGATTCAATGCTTGAAATACAAGCAGGAATAAAGTTTTCCTAACAGTGAGCTGCCGTGCCCGAAAACCGACAAGCTAATTAGCAAACGGCTAAATGTCTCTGTCGCACTTATAAAATTACGGGAAAAGATAATATAATAAGATTAAATAAGTTTCTTACTGCAGAAATTAATGCCAAAATAAGTAATCACGAAAAGCAAGCCGTAAGATGGCAAGGCTGTCAAGTTTCATCAAACTCTGGAGTGAGATTACATTGGGGGCGAAGCGTACGTGTGTCTCACGGCCAAAGCGTGACACTTGAGCGCCCTGAAATAAGGTGCAACCCGAGAGAGCGGAACTCGGCGCTGCGGTGACTGAGGGTTTCCCGTCGGGGGCAGGATGTGACCCCGCGGTCCCTCAGTTACCGTCCGCAGCACTGCAGGTGCAGGAAATATGTAGTTATTATTTAACGTGCAATACAACATTAACCCAAACTAAAATTGAGTGAAATTGAAAACTATTCCTTTTTAACTTTACCGCTAGAAGAACTATGAAAATGGACGTAGTTCATGGGTTGGTTGCTATTTTGACTGCAGCCATTTTTTTATTTAATTTTTTGGTTAAAAAAAATAATGTGAAACATGTTTGATCAATGATGCACTGTATATGATTCCAAATTACCAAGAAAAAGCATATTTTTTCTTTTTTGGGAATCCTTTTTTCCCCTCTTTTGTCTTCCCTTTTTTCCTTATCTTTCTTATTTTTCCATTTTTCTTTTTTTAAATATTTTTTGGGAATCCTGATTTACTTAATATTTTAGTTTCTTTTTTTAATCCACACTATTTAGGAATATGATTATGGGAAACGATATGGCCCATAATACACTCACATTGACACTGCAGTAATAAACATACAGCACTGAGCCCTATGGAAAGGTGGGGTCTCACTCTGACGTCACTCTCCGTCCTCTGGTGACGAGCCCCACGTTCTGCGCTGCGCCCCCTGCTGGCGGCTTGTTTGTTTCTCTCCCCTCTGTCTATATAGACGCCGTACACCTGTTCAATTGGGGGCGGGTCTATAAGACCTTCCTGGTTAAGCCTGCACGGGAGGTGGGAGGGAGGGATAAGGGATTGTGACATCAACTGGATTCAAACTCACTGGCTCCAGTTGACCTGCCAGTCACAGCTGGGTCACTTTGCAGCCATGAACTTACAGAAATGTTCTGTAATTAAGGAAGGATGGAAAAGCACTGCCTGTGTTTAATGAAAAATCATGTGCTGGAAAAATATTCAGAAATGCTGTGTAAATGTTTACATTTATTTGAACATTTTGGCAAGAGCATTCATCAATTTTAAAAACTTTATTGTACTGTATTGTTTATCTGACTGAAAAGCTAAAATTGTGATTAATACAGCTTCTGACTAAACTAATTCTGAGTCTAATTAAGCTGATATTTCTGAAGCTGTGCAGCTGGTTCCCTGCATAATGAAATTCACCCACCTACTCTTATAGGATTACAGTGGGCTTCAGCCAGTGGGTCACGGCCCCTTTAGGGGGTCATTGGAATTCCTGTTTCTGGGGTTTTTTACAGTTACAATATGCAGACGTAACTAAATATTATTTTGAATTATTGTATATTATTCTTGTGATAATTGTAAAAAACCAAACCTATTCAGGCCGCGCTTGTCGCCTGCTCAGGCCAGACTAACTAATAAATAGCTGCCAACACAAGTAGCTCATTATTTTCATAGATTCAAAGCAAATCAAAATGAAGTGTTTCTCTTTTCACCATATATGGAAATGGCCAGTGTGTTACATCATTATCATTCCAGCAAACTAAACTGTAACTGTAGCAGCTTCATTACAGTTAAGTCAAAGTGAGGCAGACGTCTTTCACTGTTATTTCTAAATGACAAGCTCTGATTAATCGCGTTTGTGCTTCCTCTGTAGGGGAAGAGTATCACCCTTCCATGCAAATGATGCTTATTTGTGTCCCCTAGTGATCCTGGTGAAAATGTTTCTTCACCATCCCTGCTTTTTCCTGGCCAAATAATTTGCTCCAGGATAACCTGTGACAATAAAATATAATTACTAAAAAAATGACAATGCTTGTGTTAAACCCAGAGGTGTAAATTTCAGATCCAGAAAGTAAAAATCCAGACCAAGATTTTGCTTCAACCAAGCAGCTGAGTACTCTGTGTGTGTGACTCTTCATACTCAAATGGTTGGTTGAAACAAAATCTTGGACTGGATTTTTACTTTCTGGACCTGAAATTTTCACCTCTGGTTAAACCATGTGCCAATTAAACAAGGCTAATAACACATTTAATTTACAGTACTTACCTTTTCACGAAGCCAAAAGTTTAAAACACTTTAGCATATTAACATGAGACAAAATTATTGTATATGTTGCCTGTCACGATCGCTGGGTGAGCAGGGAAGGGGGAATTAGGATGCAGGAAACTGAGAGTTGGGCACGAGGGGTTTATTCCGTAGAACAAGGAGAACGAGGTACAAACAGGGTAAACGACGTCTGATGGAACTGGGGATAAATACTCTGAGGTGGACTTAAATACACAGGACTTAATGAAACAAGAAGAAACAGCTGGTAACATCAGGATTTCACATGAGGTTGACCTCTTTCAAAGTGAAAATGTTTCATATTGTTATAATGAACCCCTTCATCCAAAGAAGCAGAAATATTTTATCAGTGTGTTTATTGAATATTATTTAGCACTTAATAACGCATAGAGAATGTAATCATTGGACTCTTTTAAGAAGGTGATGTAAACTGTGTAGAGAGTGACCTTGTAACCTTTAGAGAATGCAGACCAATTACTGCTGTGCACAATGTGACGGAAAACAAGTATGAATTAGCACCTTGTGTTGGCTTAGAAGTATCTGTATCTGTTAGTTATTTTGTTAGCTTTTAATGTATGAATATGTACTTTATTAGTGCTGCAGCTTATCACTATTTTGAAGCACAAATATATTATTAACCCTCTAGCCAGACAAGTTAAGAAGCTGCCAAGGTTTGCTACTGAAGGAAGGGATTCGCCTGAGTTCACCAAAAGTTCACGGCTGGGTATTTAAAAAACCCAAGTAGAGATGGTCACACCACCATTATGTTCAGCCGAGGCACCAACTAGTAAAAGAGATGATTGACAAACATCATAATGGGGTGTGGATCAAGGGAGAAAACAACGATGGTGAATGGTTGAAGGAATGATGATGCTTAAGTGATGAGATATTTTTACACAATAAGAAAATGTATAAAAATTGGTATAAAACAGTATTGGACACACTTTAAGTGTCCGGCCTTGGTTGTAACTTCATTGTTGCAATAAAGACTGAATCTGAAGATCTACTCAAGCGGCTCCTGACTCCTGAATTGTGGGGGGGAAAAAAACACAACATGTTCTTGGGAAAGAATGTCAGTGCTTAGGAGCTGCAAGTGACCTGCTGCAGAAAGCGAGACGTTCTGAATGCGATTTACAGCTTGGAGGAGAAGCCACTCGTGCAGCTACCTGTGATTCTCCTCTGTGACTCCTGGGAAATTCCACGACAAAACCAGCAGATGGGCGGCTTATCTGTTATCTGCAGAAAGCTCAGCATCTCCGACAACCAGGGAAACATCAGTAACCTCAAGGTCAAATGCACAGTCGCTGTCCAAGTGTAATGAAATTCATATAAAAACCGGGGATTTACATTAATCAGGGAAGTAGCGTTTGCTGACACTCTACTTGACGGGGCAGAAATACTTAGTAATAACTCAGTTACTACAGCAGATCCCTGGTTGTTCCTTCAGTAGCTCACAAAGGTTTACAGAATTAGCAGATTTAGTAACAAATATAGTAACTGCTTGAGGTGAAACATGCGTCACGATTCATTAATGATGAATGAACATGAGATCAGTATGTAACTAAGATGTAGTTTGTGGTTAATTACTATATAACTAATTGTATAATACTATATTATTTGTGCCCTGCCAAGTAAAGTGTTACCTAGTGTGTTTATGTAATACATGATATTCACAGAAATACACCATTTGTGGTTCATTTTCACATTGGGGTTCAGCATCAGGTTATGCAGAAGGTATCAGACTTATGGTGCTGCGTCTGTCAATGTCAGCGCTGTCCTCAGTTTGCACTGATGCTGTCTGGGGACCCCCCCCCCCCCACACAGGACATGCATAATTACAGGCCTTAAAGCAGAGATGCATGGTCCACCGTGTAGAAAGAAGAGCGCCACCATCTGGTCTGATAAAGCATAGTCACCAAAAAATAACCATCATTCCTAAGTGAGATTTATGAAAGGGGAAAGAGACATTATAAGTCTCTAGTTTCTGACCATAAAAATCAGCCTTAGATCTGCTTTTCCAGCTTAATTTACCTATTTTAGGTGTGGTGTGGGGGGGGGGAGGGCTGACATATGATGGGCACTTATGACTACGGAAACCAAGGGTGTGACCTTTAGAATAGATGTTGGAAGAGATGGTGGTAAAGTGGCCCCTAAATGCAAGGTGGACGTCGTTACTGACCTGCCAGTCACTACAGTCTAATCTAATGGGAACCATTAAAGTAGCCAATGGGAAGCCGGGCACCTCTGTCAGTGACTGACTGCACAAGACAACATCACCCACAGTGAGTGTCATGGCCTCTCTTTTCCATTTAAGTGGCTGTAGCATCAATTTATGTTACGATTCAAGAGGAGGAACCTTTATTATATGTAGAGAGGAAGGGGCACATAAATCTAACGATTATGTTTAGACACTGATATGGAATGTTTATCCTTTCGGTTCTCAGGACGCGCTACTGAATGCTGCGCTTATTGCCGTGAACCACGCAACAATTTAAAATTGGCTTAATACTGCCACCTAGTGTTGAATCTATTAAAGTATTTCCTGCAAGAAAATACAGTCATCCCCCGCTATATCGCGGATTTTTCCTCGATCCGTCACAGTTCTCTGTGTATCTCGTACCTTGCTTGTGGTCCTTTTGTTTTCGTTTTGTTCTAAGCCCTACGATGGCTCCCAAGCGTCCTGCATCTTCTAAGCCTTCGGGTAGTAGTGAGCCTAAGCGCCAGAGGAAGACCTTGACCATTCAGTAGAAGGTAAAACTCCTTGATATGCTTCAGGAAGGAAAGCATTATTATTATTATTATTATTATGTTTCTCATATTCTTAGCCCGACATTCACATATTATATGTGTTGTTTTGATAAGTTTACATGTGTTTAAAGCGTGTGGGACGGGTACTTTAAGGCTTAAGCTGTAAAAAAAATGTTTACTTATTCGGTCTTTCTATATCGCGGATTTTCACCTATCGCCGATGGTCTGGAACGTCACTTCCGCGATAGGCGGGGATCACTGTATTCATCTTCCTGCTGCTAATTTAAAAGGTCATGCATTAGTGAACGAAATGGCAAAAAATAAAACACTCAGAAATGTTCACAAGTATTAAGACATACCATGTACAATGTGTGAGTTTATTGTTATGTGATGAGCTGCCATGTTTTTAGCTTTAATACACACTCTGTAAAGTGTTTCGTGTCCAAAACCAAACCCTCTGAATATTGCTATAGAGCTACAGGAAACAACCAAGCAAAGGAAATATGATAAGTCAAGCGATGCAACTCCTTCCGACCTGCGTGCAGCGATCAGCGAACCTCAGAACATTTCGGCCAGATATCGGTCATGGTCTTTGGTATCTCACCCTAATCATCAGCAACTTCTATGGTAGTTTCCGTAGGTCTCACGTGTCACTGAGCTGCCCGTAAATAGCGCTTGTTTTGCTCAACCAGCACATCATGTGTGAAGCCTAACTTTTTATATTATTTTAATCATCAGCTTAACCATGTACTGGACGCCGGGAGACTCAGAGATGAGCTTGTTGAAACACCTAAAGGATGTCTCACGCGGGCAGATTTTTGGACTTTAGTGTCAAACTAACACATGCAATCTACAGTAAGTTTATTTGTGTATATAAACACACACATTTCCTGAAAGCACTTATCCTGTTCAGGATTGCAGGGGTACAGAGCCCATCCCAGATACAGCGTTTACTTAATTTAGATTAATTAGGGAACATTCATCTCTATTACATGCTGGACCATCAAAAACAGCATTTTTAAATGAAGTGCTTAATAGGGTTCTCTTTTCTAATGTGAAATACCTTCTTACTAAGCTTAAAAAGATAATTCTGCACTAATTCGTCATAGAGGATATAAGAATGTAAAAGGTGCCCTGTAATTCTGCACACATGTAATAATAGGATCTGTGTAAAGCGGCCGCAGCACGGCGATAAACGTGAATAGTAAATCGTGATGAAGTCCGTGTGTTAATGATTTAAGTGACGTATCATAATTAAGATATATATAATTCAGAATGTGCGTTACGACAGAATTCGGCGGCGGAGCTTCTGCTTAGACCGTCCGCGCATCTGATCGTTTCCTTCAGTGAATGAAAGCGAAAGTAATTTAAAGGACAGTCGGCATTTTGTTAAGACGCATGAATACAATTCCGGAGTAATTTAAAGACAATTTGTATTTCAAGGTAAGATTATAGTTAAACGATACTGCTTATAATAAAAAAAGCCTGTGTAACACACTTACATGCAGCGGCAGTGATTTAATGTGACAGGAGCGATGGGGAGCTGGATTATTTTAGGGCGGCTGCTTTAACGTGGACCCTTCTTATTAAATCCGTTTAATTTTTTTCCAAATTCCGTTTTCCGATTTATGCTGATCTGCTTCGGATTTTCACTTGTAGCTGCATGCAGTGACTGAGGGGTCCAAAGAGTCGGAATGTCATCAAGGGCACAGAATCAGTACATCAGTACTGATGGAAAATGAAATACTGAGTCACTGCTGGCCAATGTACTCAGTGGTGAGACAGTACTGAATACTGCTGGGACGGGATGGAGATGTTCAAGTCTAGGCCTTAACCAGTCAAGTGACTGGTTAAGGTGTGTAAGGCAGTGAGGGAGAAACCGAAGGAGATGTACAGGGAGAAGGAAAAGACGGGGAAATGGGAAATAGACAAGCAGCCATCAGATAAGAAACTGCAGGATGCAAAGCAGGATCAGCGCAGCTACAGTGACATCGACTCAGAGGGGAGCTACAGGTCAACGTGTTGGGAGTAAAAGGAGGCAGCCTATGGGGTCACAGCACTGGAGGAGGGACAGCCAATCAGAGTGGAGACTGACACGTGCCATGGTGTCATTAATGGCTGGGAATTTTTCAGGGAAAAGTTAAGCCGCATTGTGATAACAGGCTCAAGGCTCATGCTGAAGACCTGCACTGATGAGACTGTCCTCATGGCTGGAAAAGCAGAGATACTGGTGGAACTGAACAGGAAAACGGCCAGACTTTCCATTGATTTGGTTTAAGGGGATTAACCAGCATTGATGGGCAGACCATGATTAGGAATCATTCCTCTGGATTGGATTGAAGTGAACAAAGTGTCAGTGGGTGAGACGAGGCTGTCAGCAGTGCTGAGGCGACATGCAGTGGTGTTCAGGGATGGAGTGGGAAGCAGGAAGGGGAACAAGGTCAAGCTGCAGGTGAAGTCTGGCACTGCACCACGCTTCCCGAAGGCCA
>JAODJX010000097.1:21755697-21770695 GCA_026776945.1 Isichthys henryi | reverse complement strand
ATGGGTCTTTATTGAGCTAGTATCTGAAGAATTCATTGCGGAGTCTTAAAGCACTTATGTAAGTCGCTCTGGCTAAGAGCGTCTGCCAAATGCTGTAAATGTAAATGTAAATGAATCTTTTAGTAAATTTAGGGATATTTAGAAAAAAAAGGTTAACTTTAAAGGAGGCAGAGCTGCACTCCTGCAGGGTGTGATTTGGACATAAGGAAGCGGAGCTGGGCTCTGCCGGGCTCAGTCTATATTTAAACCCTGCTTATATTATATTTATATCTTTACTTGTCACTGGGGCTGTACTCTTGTAATTGGACCTATTAAGGTACAGAAATGGACTCTGAGGAACATTCCAAAGGTACGAACAGTATTAATATACCATCAATGGTATGGAAATGTTCCTCAGAGTCCATTTCTGTACCTTAAAAAGGTACAATTGCTTACACCTAAGGGTACAATTGGCATACTATTGAGGATACTGCCCCAATGACAAGCAAAGGTTCAAAATGGTACCCTTTATTCTGTGAGTGTAGAGAAGTCAGTGCCCCGTCTTCAATTTAACTGTGTCCTGTAATCAGTTACATGGCCTCCCCGCCTTGCTACCCAGTTTTATCTTATACAAGTACTCATTATATTCAACCAAAATGTTCAATCATTTCAACAATTATTTTCAGAATTGTTTTGAAAAATGATGGAAATAAGAAAGCTAAAGCCCAAAAGGTATATGAATTCATTCTTAAACAAAGAATGGGTCCGTCTCATGAACTAATTACCATCACATGTCAATTTTCTCTAAAAGAAGGACCAGTGGCCTGTACTACGAAGCGGGGTTACTGGCTTATCGGGGTAACTTGTCGGATTTAAGGTACCACAATTTAAATGGACTTCATATCCGTTCACTTACATTTTGCCCAGACTACCTTAAATCCGACAAGTTACCCTGATAAGCCAATGACCCTACTTCGTAGTACTGGCCACAGGCCTGGAGGGATCCATGCAGGTGGTGGGTGCAACTGGTTGTTGATGGCTGCTACCTCGGGGAAGAAAATGGAAAAATCATCAGTAGTCAGGGTTGTGGATCGAGGCAGAAGGAAACAGTTAATGAGGCCAATGAACGTTGACAATAACTTGCAAGTGTCAATGAGGACAGCAACCTTCTCTTGGTAGTAGGTGGTCTTGGCGTCAAAGATGGAGGTAGAGAATGTTGATAGAAGTTATTGACACTTGACTATGGGCGATCGAGTTTGGTGCCATTTCTTCTTTACCATCTTGAGTTTTATCCATTGGACATAGGATGAAAGGGTTGCGGGCATGCAGGTCTGGAGCAGATTGGACAGAAGGTGTCAAGGCATGAGGTAAGCACAAAACAGAATGCATCGCAGGCTCCAACAGCATCACGAAAGGAGAAATGCTCAGGAGATGGCAGGAAGGAGGACACTGAGGCAGAGAAGGAGGTGGGGGACAGAGATCAAAGATTACAATGGATGGAGACAAAACTCAGGGTAGGGAAGGACATGGTGAACTGAATCAAGAATTGGTCAGAAACGTGAGAAACATGAGACTCTGATTTGGGATCCTGGCTCATCATCAATTTGATCTGTTTCTTCGTTTTGGGATTTAAACTTCCTTTTTCCTGCTACTCATGCAATGAAGACCTACAATTATCATGAACCGGAATCTTGACTTGCTATTCCTGCCTGTTTGTTTTTTTCTATTTTCATTAATTGACACTCACACCAAGAACGAAATGGGGAAACACTCAGGCAAAAATGGGAAGATGGAAGAATGTTCAGTAATTGCTTATGGTTCAATTCCTCACAATCGTGGCCAAAAGATTTGAGAATGACACAAGTATTGGTTTTCACAAAGATTGCTGCTTCAGTGTTTGTAGATCTTTTTGTCAGATTTTTCTATGGTATACTGAAGTATAATTACAAGCATTTGATAAGTGTCAAAGGCTTTTATTGACAATTAATATTTATGTAAAAAGTCAATATTTGCGGTGTTAGCCCTTCTCTCACAAGACCTCTGCAATTCACCCTGGCATGCTGTCAATCAACTTCTGAGCCAAATCCTGACTGATGGCAGCTCATTCTTGTGTAATCAATGCCTAGAGTTTGCTAGAATTTGTGAGTTTTTGTTTGTCCACCCGCCTCTTGAGGATTGACTATAAATTCTCATTGGGATTAAGGTCTGGGGAGTTTCCTGGCCATGAACCCAAAATGTCAATGTTTTGTTCCCCGGGTGACTTAGTTATCACTCTTGCCTTTTGGCATGGTGTTCCATAATGCTGGAAAAGGCCTTGTTCATCAAACTGTTCTTGGATTGTTGGGAGAAGTTGCTCTCGGAGGATGTTTTGGTACCATTCTTTATTCATGGCTGTGTTCTTAGGCAAATTTGTGAGTGCCTTGACTGAGAAGCAGCCTGACACATGAATGGTCTCAGGATGCTTTGCTTTTGGCATGACACAGGACTGACAGTAGCGTTCACCTTTTCTTCTCCGGACAATCTTTTTTTTGGATGCTCCAAATAATCGGAAAGGGGATTGATTCATCAGAGAAAATGACTTTACCCCAGTCCTCAGCAGTCCAATCCCTCTGCTTTGTGCAGAATATCAGTGTGTCTCTGATGTTTTTATTGGAGAGAAGTGGTT
This sequence comes from Isichthys henryi, assembly GCA_026776945.1. Lineage (NCBI taxonomy): Eukaryota > Metazoa > Chordata > Actinopteri > Osteoglossiformes > Mormyridae > Isichthys > Isichthys henryi. The sequence goes on along the minus strand of JAODJX010000097.1, from coordinate 21,768,051 downwards.
TCTTTGCTACCCTTCTTGACACCAGGCCATCCTCCAAACATCTTTGCTTCACTGTGCGTGCAGATGCACTTACACCTGCCTGCTGTCATTCATGAGCGAGCTCTGCCCTGTAGCACCCGGATCCTGCAGCTGAATCAACTTTCTTGGGTGGAAGGAACGCTACAACACTGGCGCCTATGGCACTTATGGAACCTAATGATGCATATCTCAACACTTTTTTTTAGAGATGAAGTGATTTATTTAATTCATTGATCATTAATGGTGTAATTTCACAAGAAATAATCTGTATTGCCATCCCAACAGTGCAGAGGCCAAAACGGATCATTTGTAATTATCAACCGGTAACAAGCCCCAAGGGAATTCCGATAGAGAAGAATATTATTTCCAAAACTCAGTCCATTTTTGTTGGCAGGCTTCCTTATCATATTTTATAGTTTCAGGAACCAAATCTCAGTCCTCATGTATAGTAATCAAACGACCTTTTGATAAATTTCCCAAAGTCCACAGATTTTATTTTTCAAAGAAATATCCCATGGACTGAGTGAGTTTTGGAAATTCCCTCTTCATTTGCAAAGGAAAATAATCAGGTATGGTAAAGCAGTACAAAAGAAGATACATTCAATGGAGAAGAATACTGGGACACCTGGCCATTACACCTACCGGAATGTTTATGACATTCCATTATAAATTCATAGGCATCATGGAGTTAATTCTCCCTTTGCAGGTATAACAGCTGCCACCCTTCTGGTAAGACTGTCCATAAGGTTTCAGAGTGTGTCTGTGGGAAGTTTTGCCCATTGAGGTCAGGCACTGATGTTGGACATGAAGGCCTGGCTCACAATCTCTTTTTTAGTTCATCACAAAGGTGTTCTGTGGGATTGAAATCAGGGCTCTGTGTGAGCCAGTCAAGTTCTTCCACACCAAACTCACCCAACCATGTCTTTATGGACCTTCCTTTTTGCACTGGGGCACAGTCATGCTGGAGTAGAAAAGGGCCTTACCTCAAAGTAGGAAGCATAGAATTGTCCAAACTATCTTGGTATTGTCTCTACGACGCAGCATGGCTGAAGTGGGAGAAAACATGACGATCCACAGAGCAGCTCCAAGAAAACAGGGGTTTATTAAAAACAACTAAAACACATTTAGGAAAACTAATATAAAGGGGCCACGAGGGGTCAGAATTAGACAGGAAAAACAAAAATTAACTAAAAGAAACCACGAAGTAAATACACAGAGGAACTAGGCACCACAGGGAACAAAACTAAGAAAACCAGGCAGGATATCTACACACAGTAATGAATGCACAATGACTAGAGAATAGAACCGCAGCAGACACTTACGTAGAAGGTTAACAAGACATGATACAGCACAGCTGAGAATAATAAGCAAATTAACCAATCCATGAAAACGCCGGACACCAAGCAACAGGTGGAAACAGAAAGACAGCTAACACAGAAACTAGGAAACAAACCAGACACTAAGGATACAACACAAGGATAATTACAGCAGAACAAGAAGAGAACACAAGCAGGGCAAACCTAGGACAAGAAAACGCCTCCAAAAAATCCAATAAACATTTTTTTAAAATAAATACAAAACTGTTTTTGTGCTGGGGTTAACGGCAGAGGAACTTTGTGACTGCAGTTATTGAGTCAATAGTGTTTGGAGACATTAATGTACTTTGTGCCTCTGCACTCGGTGACCCCGCTCTGTTACTTTACATTCTCTGCCACTTCATGGTTGAGTTTCTTTTGTTCCTGAATGCTTCCACTTTGCAGTAATACCACTTACAGCTGACCGTGCAATATCTGGCAGGGAAGGAGTTTCTCGAACTGACTTATTGCAAAGGTGGCATCCCATGGCAGTACCACGCTTGAATTCACTGAGCTCTTCAGAATGACCCATTCTTTCACAAATGTTTGTAAACCTGCATGGCTTGCTGCTCGATTTTATACACCTGTGGCAATGGGTCTGAATGAAACCCCTGAATTCAATAACTCTGTGGTGTGTGGCAATACTTTTGTCCATATAGTCCCAGTCAGGCTCGCAGCGGCCCGGAGCACATCCCAGTCAGGGTCACGGGGACCCAGAGCACATCCCTGTCAGGGTCACGGGGACCCAGAGCACATCCCAATCAGGCTCGCAGCGGCCCTGAGCACATCCCAGTCAGGGTCACGGGGACCCAGAGCACATCCCAATCAGGCTCGCAGCGGCCCTGAGCACATCCCAGTCAGGGTCGCAGGGACCCAGAGCACATCCCAGTCAGGGTCACGGGGACCCAGAGCACATCCCAGTCAGGGTCGCAGGGACCCAGAGCACATCCCAGTCAGGGTCGTAGTGGCCCTGAGCACATCCCAGTCAGGGTCGCAGGGACCCAGAGCACATCCCAGTTAGGGTCACAGGGACCCAGAGCACATCCCAGTCAGGGTCGTAGTGGCCCTGAGCACATCCTAGTCAGGGTCACAAGGGCCCGGTGCACATCCCAGTCAGGGTTGCAGCAGCCCATACCAGTAAGAGTTGCAAGGGCCCAGAGCCCATCCCAATCAGTCTCTCAGGGGCCCAGAGCCCATTCCAGTCAAGGTCACAGGGGTCCCTCACAGGATGCACAAACAAGACTGCAGGCAATTTAGAGACACCAGTCAATTTAACCCTCTGGGGTCCAGGGGTAGGGAAGACACTTAACTGCATTTATTTGGACTGCAGGAATAAACCCGAATACCACAGCAAAATCCACACAGGCCATCTTGATAACTTTCACCCCTAGAGGAAACAATACTATCCAATGAACCACTGTGCCAGGCTCTTTTATCAATTTTTATTGCTGGGAAATGAAATTATTAGTAAAATAACCCAAATTTCATGTGAAAACTTTGGGGATATGAGAAACAGCTATGAAAACATATGCAGAAAAACAACCTAAGCCAATTGTCCATAAGTACCATAGTTCCTGTAATATAAATAAAGACAAAGGCAATATATCACAGTGATTAAGTTGTTGTGGGACTCCTACCTCTGATTCTTCCTTTGTGATTGCATTCATTCATAAAAAACCACATGCTGAACTGCATGCCAGTTATAAAAGTGGTACATGCCATTTAGGTTCTGAAGAAGATTGCATAAATGGGGCTTGATTACATACTTGAACCTCATTAGCTTCCTCTGAAACACAGCTAAACCAAAACTAACACTATAGGCATCTAATACTATATTCTAGGAGAGCTTACTCACGTGATTCTAAACTCTCATTAGTTTCTGTATTTATGCATATCTTGGTACTAAAGGGTTGTTTCTTAACAAACACTTTTAAATATTCAAAAGCTAAACATTCAGCCGATAAATCAAACCTAGAGTTCATAGGTGGAATTTTACAGTTCACCTCTGTTAACTGTGTGGAATTAATGTATCAGAATTATAAAGACTACCACAGAAAGAATTTGATGACAGTGACTGACCATAAGATATAGATAGTCAGGGAGTATTCCACAAAGCATGGGGGTGTCACACAAAGCATGATTTCCCAGTTAGCTGAATAACTTAAGCCAAACTTGAAAACTCTTCAATAGGAAGAGAGGTAAATGACATTCCTATTAGACAATTCTTACATTTGGCTAAAGTGATTTAGCAAATGAAACAGTCCTTCTTTGTGGAATACCCCCTAGGAGTGTATGATTATTGTAGAAATTAAAGAGCATTGTGTGCAAGGATGTTTTGTTTACAAAATATTTTCTGTATTCTGATGTCACAGCACAGCCAGGCAGGCACAGGTGAAGGGAAAGCAGGAAGCAAATGCAGAGCCTAAGTGGGATATTGGACGATACATGAGGTACACAAGTTCGCTTGAGAGGACCACAAACACAGCAGCACCAAAAACAACTCGCATAACAAATGCTCAACCTGCCAGCCCCGACCTAAGACCTTACATATAAAGGGTAAGACACAGGTGAAGACTATGAGGGTAGGATAATTGGCGACTACAAATTAAGAGACATACGAGGGTAACACAATAGGAAGGCCTGACAACTGAGGGAAGGTGTTGAGAAATGATACCAAGGGTTTGTCTTCTTCAGCTGCTTCAAACTGTTACTGCAACCAGCACTGAAGCTGAGAAAAAAATTATGCACACCGCTTATTTGGGAACAAAGATGGTGATGAAATTACAAGCAGAGTAGAAAGCAGTACCTTCCTGTGAAAGATTCTCCTGCGTGTAGAGGGATGCAATCTGGCGCAGACGAGTCGCATATGCTGACTACTGCTGGTGTGAGGAACGAGTCACTGGGGAAACGTCTCTATTGTTCGCATTGCAGGGCCAGAGACAAGCCCATTGTGCCGGATGTGAGAAGAGGTCTTTACCCCCCCTGGGATTTTGTGATTGCTTTACAGCCAGAAACAATGGAGGTGTATGGTATCCCTTTCTCAGAAGGACCATCTATGGAGAGGAGGCTGTTGATTTATTTATTGCAATGTTCTCTTTTCAGTAGCTATGTGTGTCTGAATCCTGCTGTAAGATCCCTCAATGAGTATGGAGATTCTGGCTAGATGCAAGAACACCAGGAATGGTAGGGTCCTCATGACGTATGTGATCATCTCCGCACTGCGAATCTTCCAAAAAAAAAGGGGACCTACTTTTCTTCATGCACATCCACATAATTTTCTGTAACTTGCTGAATCGGAAGATAAGGTGGGTTCTGAGAGAACAGCAGGAACAATTTCTTTCTTATTCCAAGTAAATAAAAGTCATTCACGTTACACTTACCTGTATATATATGTGCCTGAATCGAATGAAAATTTTTCTGATGTTGTCATCGCTGAAGCCCATAACACTAGATATAAAATTATCATTTTTGCTCAGGATATTTTTTTGGCATAGAACCATTTTTGGATTAGAGTTTAACCCCAGAAACAAAGTGTTCAAATCCTGCTACTACTCCTGAAAATGCACCTGCAATACCAATGCTTGCTATTCTGAAGCGAAAGCAAATTAGCATTTCATTGTTCACAGTGTCAACAGATTTCAGTTTGTGCTGAGAAACATGAAGCATATCCCTCATCACCCTTTTCCATTTTCTGTGCTTACTCTGATAATCATTTAACTTTTGTCTTTTCTGTTCTGCTTTAAACATCTGGCATTCTCAGAATTTTTTTCCTCTCACTTTTTTAATAACTAGAAAAAAAATGACAAGAATATTGCTGATTAAGAATAAGTAATTAATGGTTAGTAAACAATCTAAAACTTGTACAAGATCAACTTATCAACTGAAATCTTTCATGTTTCTGAGTGGAATCAGAATCAGGGAACCCCAGCCACTCGAGAAATTCTTTTCATTTCACCACTGGCTAACTTATTTAACTAATACAACAGAAACTGAAATGTGCTGGCAACAAAAATTTCCTCTATTCTTCAAAAAGTTCTTTTTTTGATGGCTGTAAGACCATTGCAGGTCCCAAAGCTCATTCCATGTTTTTTTATTGTGTTATTGTTCATTTGCAAATAATCTAATACAAAACACTGTTTTTTCTGAGCAAATATACACTGGCTACTCAGATAAATATTCTAAACATTTTCTTTGACTGCCTAAGACAGTACTATACAACAAATTATCATTTAGTTTGCAGTTATAATAAGTGTTTTATTAATTTAAAAGTATTAAAAACTTTAATCTGTATTTAAGATTCTCAAAGCTTCAATTAACATGACCTACTTCAGCTGGCACTAACTGTATTTGACTTACTGGTCACACCAGCTGGAGTAAGCTCATTTACAATTAAACAGGCATCTGTTTAGACACCCTAACTTGCCCTTGCATCCAAGAACATACATAGATTCTTAAAAACAAACATTTTTACGATAAAAATATTATTGCATCACCAGTGAGTAGGTGAGGCAAGCAGTGGAAGAAATGGAGACAGAGAAGATTTTTAAAAAGAGAATGGAGGGTTTATACCTTTGCCCTAAACTTAGCTCAGTCATTGGTATGGGATACCAAAAAAATGTCACCAGAAGTTGCCATTAGCTGTCGACCAGAAATGATGATGTCACACAAAGATGGTGTCATATCATATGCAAAAACATCTAATCTTCATATATAACATTGCTGAACAGCATCCAGTTCTCTATGTTCTTACATTTTGTTTCCATGAGTTTACTGTAAGCCACACAGCATGGAGATAGGCATCATAGCATATGCAGTGTCTGCATACTCTCCAGTGACATTGGCTGTGCTACATAGTATCTGATACTGTAGATCTGCAGAACATGTTACTTTTATAATTGTGAGCAACACAGACTGTAGAAATCATTCACAAATTGGTGAAAGATGATTTTTGTTGTTGCTCGATAATAAGAACTTGACAATAAGAACAGAGGTTACCGAATACCGAGTTGCGGGAAGTCACCAAATCCGTCTCTAGTTGCTCATTGAGATTTTAAGTCATTAGGGATGGTCAAAAAGTTTCTAAGGCTAGCAACAAAATCACTGGCCATAGACTGAGCCTCTCGCACCTTTCCCACGCACGCTCAGCCAGCCCAGGGTGGCACACTTTTCACATGGGAGATCAGCCATATGCCATATATTCATGTTATTATGAGATCAAGCCACTTAGCATGAAAAGTTGAGCCAGATGAGCCATGACTGAAAAATAATCGTTTTTTCATTGTTTTTGGATTATGACTTTGCCAGAATGGTCACTTGAGGTCTTTGTGATGCAATATCCTGTTTGGTGTTTTCTTATTAAAATCACATAAAATAACAATCTGCTTCCTACTGGGGATGCTGCCTAGCATTTGAGCAAATCACAATTCAGGGATAAAGTTTTTTCAAGAATTTGAATGCTTTTAAGCCAGGCTGTTTTCTAGTTTCTAATTTTCTAGATTTCTAGCAATTATCCCTTTATATATGTTTTTCTTTCTCTGCATATATTCTCTGATGGTTGCACTACTTAATGTTTTTGGACTTCAAAACATAAAAATACCAAACATTGTGTTGATTTATTTTTATTGATATTTGTCACAGCAATGCTGATTTTAGACAGTAGTACATTTTTTATGTATATATGCATCGCAAGTATTTTTAAATGATTTATATTCAAACTTGAAGGACCCCTTTAGCTCAGACATGATTAAACAAGTTATTGCTAGTACTTCGAGTAATTGCTATGTGCAGTAAGAATGTACAAAATAATAAGAAATTTATTCATCAGAATAACAAACTGCAATGTTTGTCTCGTCTGCTTGCCGGCCTTTTTTGTACACTTAATTTTGTTTTTTTGTACACTTAATTTTGTTTTGTTTTTTTTTGTACACTTGATTTTTTTCCATCTCTTCTCCTGTAATTCCCAGATACATTTTTCCTGTTTCCTATTGATAGCAAGCAGGGTTCCCAAAATCAGATGTTTAAAAGACCCGAAAAAGTGCCTAAACAAATCATTTATCATTTAATTTCAAAATTGCTACTTGGACAGTAACCACAACAAGTGATGCTTTTTACTGCAGTACAAAATGCAGCAGGAGCTCAGGAGAAAAAAAAACCATTTAGGAAGCTAAAAAGCTGCAATCAATATGCAGCCTCTGACTTTATACCTAATAGCAGAATAAGAGAGGAGTGAGATTACAGCTAAGAACACAGAGCTATCAGCTAAGAGACTTTTAGCCTGGGAGTCATGTGATGCAGAGTGGGCCACACTAATTGGGGGGCAGGGAATGGGGAGAGATTTCTATCTATCTATCTATCTATCTATCTATCTATCTATCTATCTATCTATCTATCTGTCTGTCTGTCTGTACATCTATCTTTCTGTCTGTCTGTATGTCTATCTATCTATCTGTCTGTCTGTGTGCCTGCCTGTCTGTCTGTCTCTCTGTCTGTCTGTCTGTCTGTCTGTCTGTCTCTGTCTGTCTCTCTGTCTGTCTGTCTCTCTGTCTGTCTGCCTGCTTGTCTTATTTATGTATGATATTGTTTTGTGTTACAGTGTGTTGTATTAACAAGCCCATGAACAACACAGCCATGTTCTTCAAACTCCTTTTCATATTAACTGAATCATGAACTGAAAATCCATTCAAGTTTATATAAAAAAAATTGAAGTTGCAAGTGGACTTATATATCTGAAACCTCAAAAAAAACATTACGTGTAAAAAGTAACAACATTCCTACCTTAAAAGGTAAGTATTCCCTGCACCGAATCACCAGTCGCTGCGAGGTGATCACGCCTTGTAATGGTCTTCTCTGCATTCACTTCATCTCCCTTAGTATCTCTTTTCCTGTCCTCTCCAGCAGTTTTTGTCTCTATTATGGACCCTCAGGTAGAATCTTCTCTCTCCTATCCTACAGAATCAGTATCATTCATGTCTGCTTTTAATTACACATCAAAATTGAAATTATTAGTAGTATTGATGCCACATTGCTAAATATTATTTCATGTACTTCCATACAATTACTTGGATTGTTTGAAAATTACTGACCATAGTGAAGATTATTTCTTTACAATATACAACAAGAAGGTGAACATATTTAACTGCACATCTAGATCTCCCCAAATGCTGCAAATATTTTCTGCTACATTGCTACTTTCTCTTAAAACAGACACCATGGATCATAACATGCAGTGCAGTGTGCATGCCTTTCGCTATAAATGTAGCTATTTTCTTGCATACGCCCATTTATTTGCTATGGTGTAATAATCAAACTGGTCAGCTAGTGAACAAAAATTTAAATTGGGAACCTTAGCTAGACGATGCTAACTAGTCCCAAGATCCATGTCAACATTGTTACAGTGACTGATATCCACATTGCCCACCAGCTGTGGTTTCCCTCAATGTTTAGACTATATCCTTTTTGCTAACCCGCCCCCACCCCACTGCTTTGTTTTGTTTAAATCTTGGGTTCTTGGAGGAGCGTCTTCAACGTCTTTTATTCATTTGATCAAAATCAGAATTAGAATCAGTTTATTTGCTAAATGTACATAGTATACAGAAATTTGACCTGCTGATACAGTGCAACAGAAACTGAGAATAAGAATTAAAAGGTTAAAAATAGGTATTCAAAAAGGTATAAATAAATAAATAAATAAACATCAATAAATCAAATAGCAACAACAATAGAAAAATGGCGACAATAAACAGGGTTAACCGTATGAATGTAACAAAGTCCATTGTAGTTCCTTCAAGATTATTGAGGTTTATGGCCTTTACCTTGTAACGGTGCCTGGAGTTCCTGGTACTGATTAATCGAGACCTGCGGCCCGAGGGGAGCCGCCTAAAGAGGGAGTGGGCCGGCAGGGATGAGTCTGACACTTTCTATCTGTTTTAAGATTTTAACATCCATCCATTTTAACACTTTGTTGTGCTGATCTAACTGCCTGATAAGTTCATAGTTATTCCTACATAATTAGCTTCAAATTAAAGCAAACTGGAAGCTATTCCACTTGGGGAGGGGCCACTCAGTGAAAAACTGAACATTGTTACAGCGTTGTGCATGTTTTTGTTTAACCCCCCATGCGGGAGGCAGTGTGGCCCTGGGCGTGCTCATCCCATGCTGGCCAAATGGAGCAGCGAAGCACTTACATAAACACAACATTGTTAGCCTACAGTAATTAGCCTGAAATGTTACCAGTCCACTGGGAATTCTCCCAACTCTCCAGCATCGGCTAAGACACATTAACATCTATGGCCTTATAAATGTGTCTAATAAACAGGGGAAAAAATCATGTTTTGTTAGAGAATTGCCTAAGGGAGTTAGCGCTTTAAAATTGTAGATGATGTTTCAAATAAAACAAATACAGCAGAATGTCAGAAAAACTCCTCCCACACCCCCTCTTCAATTGTGTAAACCCACAAGGCAAGTGTATTAACATAGATGTAGGCCCTTAATTACGGTTCTTCTTTTTCAAGATAAATTTGTAGGAAGGATAACAGAAATGACTATTATTTGAAAGAGTGTGACCTTTTATTACACCTAATAATATTAGTGAAATCAAATGTTCAGCTGCTTCACACAAACAAATACCAAGGGCAGACGAAAATGTTGTAAGATGTAAACTGGGCATCTCTGAAGATGCTCTGGGCCGTTTTGTTAAAATCTTAAAAAGGTGGGTGGTGTTCCTCCGAACAGATTGTGTGTGAAAATGATGTGCAGGCGAGCCAATAATTGTGATATGCTAGAGCAAAACGCTTTAGATAATCCATGACAAAAAAGATATTTACTGTGTTATTTTTAGTACATTACAACACGCTACATAAGACAGATGTGTATCATATATGATTTTTTTTTACATTATTTAAATCTGTTTCGCCAGTTAATTTGCACTGTATGTTGTCTTGTCTTGTCAATTTGCTTGTGTCCTGTCTGCACTTATGAAGTCGCTCTGTCTTTGTCCTGCTCTGTGTTGCACCATGGTCCTGGAGGAACGTTATCTCATTTCACTATATACTGTATGTATGGTTGAATTGACAATAAAACCTACTTGACTTGACTTGACTTGACTTGATGAGGTCTTGAAAAGTAGTAGATTTGCAAAATTTCTCACTCATATTGCAATCCATGTCACATTCAAAATGTATTAATAAAAAAATGTCATACATATGTTATTTTAAATACTGGTAATAGCATGGACAGAAGAGAACTGAGGAGTGTATCCAGATAACTGCATTAGAGGTATGAAGCACCTCACTGAATGGTGACATTTCTGAGCCATTTACCTCTTTTGTGAACAACTTTAAAAATCAATAAAAGAAAATATTTTTCAGCTGAACAATACAGCAGAAATGTCAGCGACAATTAGCTGGTTCAATGGTTGCTGAAGGAAAGAATAGCTTGCTGTGAAAAAGCCTTTAGTTGGTGCTTAGATTTATATAAAATAATAGGAACAGACAAACACAGAAATGATAGAAAGAAGTAAAGGTAAACATCATGACATTATTATGTTTCTGTGTATTATAATCACCATTGTCATTATCACCCTTTATTAATCTTACACCAGTATCTAGTGTCCACCCACTGTTCTGTAAGAACCATTTTACTATTTTACAGGTCTTGTTAAAACATCAGATATAACATGTCACCTGGAGAAGAAGGTACAGTAGTCCCCTGTTTTACACTTCAGTAGTAACCAGATTTTTGACGGGCATCTGTCATCTGTCTTTGGAAGTATAATGTTCTCAAAGTCTAATATCTAGAGAACAGTGATTTCTCAAATAAAATGAACAAACAGAAAACATGCATTTATTGTTAAATAGAATGAGGAATATAGAACTTACAAAAATAACAAGTGTAAAAATAATAAATTCTAAATAAACACTGATTTGAATATAATGACATCATTGAACTGACGAATCTCACAAAATCATGCTTAAAAAAAAAAAAAAAAACAGTAATATCTACAGTAATAAGTACCAAATGGGGTCGAATGATTATTTTATGATTACAAGACAATGGGGACGGAATAACCATGGAAAACCTTTAAGGCTAATTTCAGACTTGTCATCATTCTTAAAGAGGGTCTTGCAATCTTGCTGTAGTGAACTGACCGGTTACTCACCCTTAAATAAAGCAGCAGTGTCAAAATTCAAAATAATTGACACAATTACCAACAAGGACATTATGGGGAGTGATGCAGGTCATCTGACTGGCCTCATGGTGTCATGGTGATGGTAGGAGTACATTGCCAATAGAACTATGGCTGTTGTTCTTTCACTTTAAAGACAATTTCAGTGCATTACACCTGAACGAACATATACCAATGGAAACATATTTTATTACAGGTTCTTCTACTAAGAAAGCATTTTAAAAATCACTGAAATACTCCTGGAACATTATATGAGCACATTCAGTCAAGTAGGGTCATCACAGTGACACATGAGGAAAATATAATATAGTTGTAGAGCCTACATACAGTATAGCTACACAGTGAGGCTAACTGGCATCCCAGTACTGGCCATAGTGCGTAAGCATGTGCCCTGTAGTGGACTGGATGCTATAATAAATAATAGCCTCCAGGTTTGCGAGTTGATTTGTGTATGAGTTTCCTCTGGGTTCTGCACATTCCTCCCACAGCCAAAAGAAATGTTGTTTAGATGTATTGGTCTCTATAAATGGTGTGTATCGGGTTCTGTGTGCCCAGATGCAGACTGGCATTTATTGTCTTGCACCTTTTCCTTCCTGGCACGCTCCCCAAGCTCCCGGAGATAAGGCATTGACGAATCAATTACAATTTCACCGTCTGTGTCCATAACGCCTACCCTAATTGGTGACTGAAGTACTCCAAAAAAAGCTAACCCATTTGTGGTATAATCCATCCATTTTCCAAACCGCTTATCCTTACTGGGTCGCGGGGGGTCCGGAGCCTATCCCGGAAGCAATGGGC
>JAODJX010000097.1:21725450-21738562 GCA_026776945.1 Isichthys henryi | reverse complement strand
TGGTCCCCATAAGGGAAAACTCTATTTTATAAAAATCAGTGACTGCTATGAAAAAAATAAAAATGCAAAAACTCTTGTATTTTGCTTGGTTACTTATGGTTATAGTTAGGGCTGGGTGGGGGTTAAGGTTGTCATAGTTAGCGTTAGCATTTTTCCCATAGAAGCGAATGAGCGGGCGCCATAAGGATATGTATACCCTACACGTGTGTGTGTATGTCGATTAACATTGATATTACTTTGTGGGGACCAAATATCCCCGCACAATGGGGCATTGTGATTTTTTTGATGTTGCGGGCACCAGTTTTTGGGTCCCCACAATAATCTGTGAAGGCAATCAAAAAAGTAAAAATGCCAATAGTCTCGTATTTTGTTTGGTTACTTATAGTTAAGGTTAGGTCCGGGTAGGGGTTAAGGTTGTCATGTTGGGAGTAGAGTTTTCCCTATAGAAATGAATGATATAATTACAAACTTGTGCAAACTTGGCACAATTTGCCAATCAGGGAAGCCCTCCATGTAGAACTTGTGCCGGCACACAAACCCAAAAATGTCCAGTATGCCAGATGGCCAGTTCTGCCCTTAATTCAAAGACACGTTGCTTGGGTGAATCTGACTGTAAGATTGTGTACATGGGCCCAGTCATTGACTGACATTCGATCTATATCTCCTGCGTCCCTGAGCCTCATCATAACCCAGCACAGAATAAGTGTTTACAGATGCCTGGTGGATGACTTTGTCATCGCAACTAACAAACTGTCAGATCGACTTTTTAAAATAACAATGTACTATTGGTTATACAATAACAACAACTATAAACTATGAGCAGACTAAGTGTATTTCATTGCAACATCTCTGAAGGTCTAAAAGAGAAATTATCTAGCCATATACAGCACATTTGAACGAAATAATTGACTGCAGAGATTGAAACATCTGGAATTATGATGGCATACCCAGATTCCTGCTGTTATTTATAAGATGGTTGTCTTTCCAGCTAATGGGGTCTGTCCAACCCAGAATGACAATGTGTTTTGGCAGTTAGATACACAGCAGGCAGTTTCTTTATCATCCAGCCCTTTTCGGGTGATCTGTAAGTCATTCGCATTTCTCTCACCTCCCTCCCCACTACTATTTTGCCATTTAAATGGTCCCTGCGGTGAAATATACAGTGACATCAAAGAAAATGAAAAACGGGTGTTTTTTTAATCAACTTGTTATTAAATTGCCTGAAAATAAGTACCACCTCAACTGTAATGGTTGTCATCTCTCTACAAAAGCATACTAGTTGAGGACAATGACTTTATGGTATTAGCACAGGGATGTAAACAAAGCAGAATTGCTGAAGCAAATGTTTTTCCGTGTCAAATTTGGCTGAAAAAACTTCCATCCATTTTCTGTAACTGCTTGGCCTAATCCGGGTTGCAGGGAGTCCTTGAGCTTATGGGCACAAGTCAGGGAACAACCCAGGATGGAGCAGAAACCCATTGCTATGGGTACAAGGCAGGGAACAACCCACAACGGGGCACCAACCCATTGCTATGGACACAAGGCAGGGAACAACCCACAACGGGGCACCAACCCCTTGCTATGGGTACAAGGCAGGGAACAACCCACAACGGGGCACCAACCCATTGCTATGGGCACAGGGCAGGGAACAACCCACCACTGGGCACCAACTCATTGCTGTGCAGACACACACACACACAGAGACACACCACTCACTTACTCAGGCAATCCTATAGAACATTTGGTAACTCCATTCAGCCTCATCGTGTTTTTGGACTGCGGGGTAAACCAGAGCACCCAGAGGAAGCCCCACAATGAGAGCAAGCAAACTCCACACACATGGAACCCTGATAGAGACTCAAAGACAGAGCCCAGAGATGTAAGGCAGTGGTGCAAACTACTGAACCACCGTGCCATCCCACTGAAAAAGCATGTACATGCAAATTTACATGTCAACTTGCTCTATTTTAGTTCACCAGATGAATCATTATAATAATATAAGATTTCCATCACAGAACCTGACATTTAGATATCTGGTGATATTCACTTAAATGTTGGCCAGCAACACCTGGCATCCATACAGTATATGGAAAGTAACAGATTTAAAAATATTGTCATTTCTTTTAAATATTGTGGTTTCCAATACAGTTGAAGTCCCTCATAGAGTGATTAAAAATATTAATAATTATTATAATTAAATGATTCTCCTATGTCTAACGCACATTCCATAGAAATTTGTACTTCAAATCTAAAAAACATAATTCCATATTTATAACCCTTCTTTAAAGCCTAGCAGCTAATTTTTATAATAATAATGTTTTATTTATATAGGGTCTTTCTCACGGACACTTTACAATGTTGTTCTGCAAACAATAATACAAGAAAGCAATGCACACTTTTTTTTTAAATGAATGCTTTGTGAAATTCAAAGAAAAACCATTATTAGAAGCATCTTTCTAGTCTTTTAATTTAAACTTGTGATAAATCCATCCTTACATCAAACAAAATAAAAACCATAGTTGTTGACAGAAATGGCATAATCTTGACACGTTGTTGGAATTTTCACATTCAAATTATAGGCAGACAAGTCTCCGACAAACTGGATGAACAGAGCATGACAATGATAAAATTGTAGTGTTAAGCAAAATAATATAATGGCAGCTGGATTTTCATTATTCTATCCTGCATTACCGCAGCAATGTTCTATGCCAATGTTTCCCAACCCGGTCCTCAGGGATCCCCAGACAGTCCACATTTTTGCTCCCTCGCAGCTCCCTGCTAGACAGTCCAAATTTTTACTGTTGGGAGCTGGGAGGGAGCAAAAATGTGAACTGGGGGGTCTCTGAGGACCGGGTTGGGGCACACTGATCCTTAAAGTCAAATTGTCTGTGATTTTTTTCTTAGAACTAGAATAAAATCGTTCCTTCAATGGCCTGTGCACCTCCGTTTTGCCTTTTTGTAAAACTACTTAAGCATTTGCTGTAGTGAAAGCTTGAAATCATTTAAGTGATCAGGCGCTCAGTGACCATTGATTGACAAGCAATTTGATCTCCGCTGGGAACCTAGAAAAGAAAGTGCAGTGCCATTGTCATTAAGAGTCATTTCCTGGTGAGAGGAAGTCTGAAGATTCATTTTTCCCATGATGCTGATCTCTGAACTTAAAACCGTTTAGGCCTTGATTTGTTACATGATGAATTGAAACTTGCAATGCAAATAAGACATTTGTTCCAAGTTTATATATAAGGTTACAAGAAACAGTGGTGTGGTCACTTCAGATCACAAAAACTTGAAAGCAAAGATTAATCAAATGTGAGGGACCATGCAGTAGAGCTACACAAACGCAGGAGCTTAACTAAAGAAATAAGGCTTTATTGACCCACAAAATACAGACTCAAAACCTTAATAACAGGGCGCATAAAAGAGGTTTAAAAAAAAAACAACAAAACGTAATATCACAAAGCAAGATATTAACTGAAACAAACTGACCTTCCTATAAGGAGACACGAGGGAACATATATAGTGGTATGGCCAAACCAATTAACGCACAAAAGGGGTACCCCAAATGAACACTACATATAACTAAACAAAGCAAAACACAGCTAAACCCCAACTCCCCCCTCTTGCCATGGTAGCACATGGTTCAATCCTGCTCCAGGGGTTGTCCTTTTACGAGTCCTCCTCCCTCAGCCACACCATTATTCTGACTATGAAAGACCATCCCCCACAACCAAAGTACCTGCAAAATCTAAAGATTAATTAGCCAAACACTGCACACAACCATACAATTTCAAAATATGTACACTGCACCTAACACAAAAGGCTAAGCACATCAACTAAGAACTATGAATTTTTATAGTAAATACAGCAGTTTGATTAAAAAGAAACATACAAATAATCAACTATGGTTGTGAAAGAATGTTTAAGATCATACTATGCAACTGTAGCCATCATACAAACCTTAACTGTGTGTTTGTGTCACTGATGTCCATTGTCTTGTGCCTTAGGGTTCATGGTATAGGCTACAGGTCACCATAACTCTGTACTGGTTAAGCAGTAATGGAAGATGTTTGGATATTCTAACGGCCAGTTGTTAATGTATAATTAAGGTTGTAATTTATAATAATAATAATAGTCAACATGGTGGCTGAATAAGTAACACTGTTGCCTTGTGCCTGTGGGGTTGGGGGTTTGAATTCCCTGTGTGTGGAGTTTGCATGTTTTGCTGGTTTTCCCCTGCAGGCTAAAACATGCAATTCAGCTAACTGATGTTTCTAATTGCCTGGGGAATATGAGTGTTTGCATGTATGAGCCCTTTGATGGACTGGCATGAATCCTAGCACCGTGTTGCCAGGCAATCCTGGCCAAGATGAACGGTTAAAAGGTGGATAACACATAATCTGTCATATTAGGCTGTTTTTGTGTGACTAATTATAGAGTTTGTGTGATTATATGTTACAGTATGTGTATATGTAATTTTGGTATTAATTTTAGCTGTCACTGTGTATTTACTTTTTCAAATAGCTTCAAATACAATGAATAGACATCAGCTATAGGGTTCACATTAGAATGTTACAGCTACAAGTGAATAACCGTACTTTTGGTTTGCAGTTAATTGTTTGCAGTTAATTGCTGCAAATGGCTTTTAAATGCATTGCTAAAAGTTCCTTCCTATCTTTTGAATTGTTTTTATTGCGTATATTGTAGGTTGGATTGGTGGAGTATTTTCTACAAAATCAGCTACACATTAGGTAAATAAAGGAGACTTACTGTAGTGTGCCGAGCCACTCACCACCCAGAAAACATTGGCGCGTGCTCTTTTGTAAAACGTATGGGATTGTCTGAAGTATGTCCACGCGTATAAACCCAGAGGAAGCACTTTAGAAAATTACAATATAAACCTTTAGTTTGCCTTGAAAAGGTTATGAAAAGGTTATCATAACTTCTTAATTGGTTAGTGGACATTTCCTAATATTTAAAAACGTTAGTGGTCACAGCATACACAGTACAGTATAGTCTGCCAGGTAACGTCAACATTATAACAGTAAATTACTAGGGAAAATTCAGTTATGGGGGTGAAAATATCTGTGCAAACTCTACCTTTTTTGTCGCGAATTGTAACTTTAGTACATTGCATAACTCTTTTTTCTTGTAAAACTGATTTTATATTGACAGTTTTCACATAAATGTAATTCATGGGATGTAGCATGAATATATAGATATACTGATTCATTTTATGTTGCAAATATTGCTGTAGGAAGAGGACTTCTTATGTTGGGTAGTGTGCTAAATAGTGAAAGTAAGATTTTCTTTTACTTATATTTATATATTCTGCCATAAACCCACCAAATAAAAATGCATTAAAAGTGAACATATAGTTTGGAGAAGTACACACACCTTTGACTAGGTGGACATAACCTTTGCTTGAATACTCTGCCATAAGTCTTTCTGGGAGGGTATACACTAGTACATCATACCTACATTTTGGGATACTTGCCCATCTCTTCCGGCCCAGTAAAATTTCAAATTGTTGGTTGGCTTCCCTCTTCAAGTCACTACACAGGTTATTAGTTACGTTGAGGTCGGGGCTCCTGAGACACCCCAACATCTTAACATGTTTTGCTTTATTCACTCCAGTGCTGCTCTTGCAGTACGTCAGGCCGCCATCCTACCGAAAGGCAAACTTATTTCCTAATTTGGATTTTGGCAGACAGAGAGCGACAGGGTTTTTTGTTTTCATCCTCACTGTATTCGGCACCATTTACCGGCCCTTTTACCCTCTCCAGAGGTTGATGTTCCTTAAGTAACGGGCTGTGTTTTTACCAGAAATAGTGTCGTTGTTCTTTTTTGTGTTTCACACATTTATTTGTCCCCTCAGTGCAGGTTTCTTTGAGGTTTTTTTTAGTCTTTGGCACCTGCCCATAATGCACATGGTTAGTTAAGCTCGTATTATTGTTGCAACCTGTGCTAATTGATGATTCTTTGACAAATACGGCTGCAGCTTCTTCAAAGCAGAGCTTGAACTTCTGGGTGGCCTCTCTGATCAGCCTCCCCCCTTGGTTATCTATCCTGTTCTCGGTAGCATAAGCACATCTCGCCGCGGCCTTAGTGGTGCCATATGCCTTCCTCTTTTATTGATGGTTTTGACAATTTTCCAGAGCATAATTAAAGCTTTTGGAGATGGTCGGGGGTGGGGAGGATGGAGGCGGGGTCTACCCATCATTTTCGGAATACCTGACGAAAGTTCCAGATTGCTGATTATTGATTACTTGCTTGGTTACCCAGTGTAATAAAGGACAAAAACAAATTTATGTAATTGTTTTAATGGCATACTATAAATGCAACATAAGTTATTAAATATAAAATAGTGTATATATGTAAGGACATACTGGGTATAAAATGAAATCCCTCACTTCAGTACAGTCCTCTTTGTCATCAACAACAAGTATTAACTGCAATATTTATTCACTCAGCAGACAGATTAAAAATCTTTAACTCATTGACCTGCTTAGTAATTAGGAGGCTTGTAGAGCTACGTTCCTGGATCAGAACACCTCTATAGAGTCCCCGTTCGATTGTTTTTCAGTTTGGATCAAGGCATGAAGAGAAACTTCCCAGATATCAATGACAGCCTCCTGAAACAGAAACATTACTGATCAGTATTATAAGGCTCAGACAGATAAAGTATTCCTACACCGATGAAATCTGTTTAGGCCATT
This sequence comes from Isichthys henryi, assembly GCA_026776945.1. Classification (NCBI taxonomy): domain Eukaryota; kingdom Metazoa; phylum Chordata; class Actinopteri; order Osteoglossiformes; family Mormyridae; genus Isichthys; species Isichthys henryi. Next base: position 21,731,846 of record JAODJX010000097.1, on the reverse strand, counting down.
TTTCACCAGATAGCTGCAGTTGTCTGACTCTACACACCAACCTAGAATCCCCCTTCTCAACTATATTTGGGGAGTGTCGTCTTCGTAACACCTTCTGCAGCTGTCCTTGAAATCTTTTTAGCATAATTCTTCTAGAAAGAGTTCTCTAAATATTGCAGTGTTTTGGCTAAATGGGTGGATAATGCACTATGGCCTTGCTTGTATCGAACAAAATCTCAAAGCCCGAAGCCTTGTCATACTTGTGGTCAATTGTTAGCGTGATACACCTGCGAGACGAAAGAGTGTCGTGTTAGCACTTCGCTGCAGGTGTTTGAAAAGGTCAATAAGACTCGAAATGCATTGGCAGCATGTCTGCTCTGGAATGAAAATGAACCCGACAATGACCTTTCAACTGGTGCAGAGGAAACTAAATGACTGGACAGACAGTCACTGTCCAAGCCTGCTTTTAATGGTTGCCAATTTGTACACATTTAAAAAGCTCTGCTTGCTTCCAGTACCCTGTAAATAATACAAAAAAATAATAAAACCTGCGTTACTGTGGATGAATATAAAAACAAACTTTTAATCTTCCGCTATGATAAAGTTTCAGGAGACTACTGTAATTCTCATTTTTATTACGAAGTTTTTATTTAATGCTTGCTTTTTCTGAGAGTGAACCCGCCATACCTTTGGTATGATGGACAGTTGATTATTTATACGATGATCAATAACCTGATAAGGTTTATTTTTAAAACCTTTAACCAGGGAATCAAATTAAATATATGGAGGATATATGAATATCCAAACGTATGCATTTTTAAACAGCTTCAGGTGCAGGTATGCATATTTCATACATAGTCTTACTGACAACCCTGTTAAAAAGCCCTGCACTGATATAGAAGTAGAGCTATTCATTCTTAATTGATACTTTGTGGTCTCGTGGCTCGTCACATTTTGGATTCTCTCCCAGAATACTTGAGCATAAAATATAAAATCCTTATTCTTTGTTGGAAACAACAGATACATCAGCGATGTTACATTTAAAGCAGTGAACTTTGCTCATAGCTTCCAATAGTCACCTCCTGTTTGCCAGATACATGACAGATTCGTCCCAGACTGGAGTAGTACTGTAGCTTCGAATTGCCCAAATTCAGTGCAGTCATAAAGCTTTATTATCGAGTTAAAATGCTAAATCTGTGCCAAAGTTCTTCTCCAGCAGCACGTTTTGTCACCCTGGAACAATAAAGCTGGCAGGAACGCGGCATAAGCAGCTGGAGGAGTCAGGAATGAAAGAACTTCATTTCATTTCTTCTTATGTGCGAACTGAAATGTTTTTCTTAGGATGGTAGTGCAGGCTATGTACTAATTCCTGGGGGTTAAAAATTGACACTACAACCCTCCCCCTCAAAAAAATATCAATGAGTCCAATGAGACAATGAGTCTTCAGACACACGTCCATACACACTCACACTATTGCAGCTACACACACAAACATAAAAATTCCATATTTTTCTGAGGGATCCTGTTCAGACTACTGCCCAGTCCCACACACGCAAGTTGGTCTTCCTATCTAAATGGGAACCATCCATTCATTTCTATGGGAAACCCCTAATCCCAATCACGACACCCTTACCCCCTACCCAGCCCTAACTTAAGCATAAGTAACCAACTAAAATGCGATGGTAATGCGACTTTTGGCACTTGATCGCATTCACAGATTTTTAGAAAATTGAGGTTATCCAAATGGGGACCTGAAGAAGTGTCCCTGAAAGTAAGGAAGTTTCAGGTTATACTGACATTTTGGTCCCCAAATGTGATCTATGCAAAACCACATAACACATACATACACACACACACACTAGATTCATATATCTACATTCTCATAACCAGAAACATCTTAATACAAGGTGATGTTTAATAATGCTCCACACAGTCACACACAAATCCGCACTCTCTGTCACTGATTTTGATAGGGAAAATTACTCAGCACACCAATGTTTTTTTAGAGTCCATGTATTCTTAGAGTGTGTGCATTTAAATGATTGGGGCTTGAAACATTATAATGTATTGTATACGTTCAAGATGGTTGAATGGATTTGGGGTAGATGAGAGCTGCCTGTCCATGTCTAGCCTGAAATGTGAGAAATGGAGATCCTGCTGTGCTGGTCATCTGCATTTGCATTTCATTGCAATGTATCTGTCAGAAGCTGCTACGCTTTTACACTAATGTATGTACTAATGCATTGATGTTCCTTTCAGCGGGTTTGTTTTTATTCAGTGGAAAATACTATGAACAATTGCTAGCATGAATCATGTATGTGAAATTTATCAGATCCAGACCCCCGAGTGAAAGTGTTTAACAAATAAAACACAAAATATATTTATTAGTTTATAATGATTTTGAATGAAAAAACAAAGCTGCAAATCTTATTATTTTTCTTATTATAGTCATTATTATTATTATTATTATTATTATTATTATTATTATTATTGTTGTTGCTATGGAAGCTAAACAATCTCAGAATTCCAAGAAAACCTATTTTTGATGCGAGTTTCATTAAGGTCACATTTTAAAATATGATTCATAAAGATTCCAGGAGCAATATAAATTATCATTACAATTATTAAAGGTATTTATAATATTTGAAAACCACATGTAAATCATTTCTATTTGCTATTGATAAACCTTGGGATTAACATACATTTAAATAGATATTCAGATAGCAGTAATAATTTGTCAGTCATTAGTTCACCTCAGAGAGGAAGAGGATGACTGTCCTGTGCATGAAATTATTGGCTAAATAGGTTTATAGAAACACACTTTTACTTGAAGAATTGGATGGATGGATGGATGGATGGATGGATGGATGGATTATTTCAACTATTCTATCACAGTGAAGAATTTCAGTAACAAAGATTAGCAAGCTGCATACATTTTTAAAACCTAAATTATAATTGCAATATTGCAAAATATTTTATTCGCATATTTAAATCTTTGAAATTGTATGTCATTTTTACTGGGAAAAGCAGGGAAGCGTGTTGATGGAATAGCAGGGAAAATCAACTGTACAGGGATTTATGGACAGGTCAGTTTTGAAGAAGTTAATTCTGTGTGGGTCAGAAAAGCGAAACAGCATTGATATACAAGTGGCGAGCCGAGGTGGGAAATCCATGTGCGAGGATACCTGTGAGTGCCAAAGAAGACCGGCTTTTCCTTTTTTCCCCTGCTGTAAAAGCTGAGAATGTGTCCTGCCTGGCTCCAGGATGCCTGAAGGCTGATTAGACCAAAATTAATAATTCAGGGGAGAGGCTGAGATGTATAAGGTACAGTTAACTATTCTAGGACTGGCTGTCACAGCTAACATATTATACTAAGAATGCATAAATTAAAGATCCAATTTCCTTTTCAATTATGGTCCTTAGGGGAGATGAAAACCATCTTTGAACTGCATCTCACAAAGAAACTGTAAGCATGGATGACAATGATTTCTAATTGGAGGAACAGAGTGACATTGTTTTTATTTATTATTTGTGCCCGATTCTGGAAAAAGAAGACACGGTCCTTTGTAGAGACATCATTCAGAAAAGCAGAAGGCAAAGTACAGAACATATAGGGATGACATCACCTGGGGGTCACATGGGAGTCACCAACACATATACTATTACTGTTAGAAAGGTTTACTTATCCACTCTGTCATTCTGTAGACCAAATGTTCTCGTGACAATCACTGCTAATATGTGGAAGGGCTTTACTAAGTTTCTCTCTTCTTAATAACATATATTTTGATTGCAGATATTTTTTCATATACAAGTCAGTACCTTGAACTTATAAGTGAATAAACCAAGAGAAAAAGGTTGGTACAGTCACATAATCCATATGTGCGACAAAGCTGTGTGGTTTCCTCACGCGTGAGGATGCGAAAACCTTCATGCCTCATATAGTACGACTGTAATACCAAACACCACATCGAATGCTGTATGAGAAAATGGTAAAGACAATATCAAGACGTTATGACTGAGACATTAAGTTTCAGACACACATGCACTCACACCAGTACCAAACAGAAGCCAAATATAAAGCTTTCCATCCATGCAGCACATACTGTACGATGAATGTTAAAGAAAATAAGAGCTATGTAAGCAATTATAAATGCCGTACAGGAGCCACAGCTGGAGAGGAAAAACGCAGAACGGCACCCCAGTGCTACTGGCATCTGGCAGTATGTCATCTTAAAGATACAGATCACTTCTGACTGGGTTTCTACTTTTTACATTTTGTGAAATATTCAGAGGCAGACAGTCTAGATAAGAAAGTAATCGATTAGATTTGGTTCTTGTGAAGTACTGATTAATTGTTCCTGTCCAGTGCTTTTTATGAATTTCAAGGTAGATTTTGTAGTCTGATGTGCTGATATATTTGTTCAAGGAGACAATCAGCTTTGAAAATGCGACTATAAAATTGTCTTGTGAATGGTGAATAAACAAAGCATTTTTTGGAAAATCTTCTCAATTTCCCCTTAGTTATAAACTAACTGTTAAAGAATTGTAGAGCCAGGATTAATGAATTACGACCTTTTCTATTTAGAATTTTATCCTTGCCCTGTTACAGCAGCAGTTTTTTCAACAAAAATTTTACGAAGCAAATTTATTGGTGTAAATAATGATTTTTTTGTTGTAAAATTGACTTTTATCAACCTACCACTTGCATAGATATAACTAACAAGTTCGCCTTCTTTACATTGATATACTTAATTACCACTGCACTGCTCCACGCCTGCATGCTGACTCTTTTGACAAAGTGGGACCTCCTTTCTTTCTGCGTCTCTGAAGCATGTGGTGTGAGATTACGACGTGTCTTTTCAGAAGTTTCCTAAGTGCAATTTGATATGTGTATCAGGCGAAAAAGAGTAATAAATACAGCGTGAAAGGGAGAACGATTTAGCCTGAAATGCGCATAATCTCCATCCGCTCTACAGATAGCTGTGACAGTTTAGCAGAAAAAGTTTTAATTTATTGTAACTGGCAACCCAGAACAGCATTATCTGAGAGATATTATAATTCAGCCGCTATGATATAAAGCATGGCCAATGATTAAAAACAGAAGGGTGGTTTGTTTCTACACTACTTTTTCCAGGGTGCAGTCCAGAATTGCAAGCTGGGCTTAATATTTTTGTACATATGATGTACGAAATGCGATGAAACTAAATGTACTTTAATCCACGGATTCAAAATCAACTGTCATACCATTACCAAACATTTTTTCTGACATATGTAAGGTCAAATTTCCTATGATAGTCATAAACTTGCTATAATATACACTCACCGGCCCGTTTATTAGGTACACCCGTTCAACTTCACGTTGAAGCAAATATCTAATCAGCCAATCATATGTCAGCAGCATAATGTATAAAATCATGCAGATATCAGTCAGGACCTTCAGTTAATGTTCACATCAAACAGCTGAATGGGGATGAAAGGTGATTTAAGTGACTTTGAATGTGGCCTGGCTACTGGTGCCAGACAGGCTGGTATGAGTATTTCAGAAACGTCTGATCTACTGGGACTTTCATGTACAATCATCTCTAGGATTTACAGAGAATGGGTCAAAAAAGAAGAAACATCCAGTGAGCAGTGATTCTCTGGGTGAAAATGCCTTGTTGGTGACAGAGGTCAGAGAAGAATGGCCACCCTGGGTCAAGCTGATAGAAAGGCAACAGTAACTCAACAAACCACTCATCACAAACGACGTATGCAGAAGAGCATCTCTGAAAGCACAACATGTCAAACCTTGAAGCAGATGGACCACAGCAGCAGACGACCGAGCCAGGTGCAAGTCCTATCAGCTATGAAGCAGAAACTGAGGCTACAATGGGCACAGCATCATCAAAATTGGACAAAGAAAACTGGGAAAACGTCTGGTCTGCTGTAACATTCAGATGGTAGGATCAGAATTTCGTGCAAACGTCAAAAAAGCATGGATCCATCCTGCCTTGTTTCAACAGTTCAGGCTGGTGATGATGTAATGGTGAGAGGGATATTTTCATAGCTCACTTTGGGCCCCTTAGTACCAACCGAGCATCGTTTAAATGTCACAGCCTACCTGAGTATTGTTGCTGACCATGTCCATCCCTTTATGACCACAGTTAACCCAGCTTCTAATGGCTACTTCCAGGAGGATATCAGGCTGTGTCACGAAGCTCATATCATCTCAGACTGGTTTCTTCAACATGTCAGTACAGTTCACTGTACTTTAATAGCCTCAACAGTCACCAGATCCCAGTCCAATAGGGCACCTATGGGATGTGGTGGAACCAGAGATTCACCTCATGAAAGTGCAAGTCTACGGGAATGTTTCAAGTACCTTGTTGAGTCTATGTGACAAAGCATTATTGAAGTTCCAAAGGCAAAAAGGAGTCC
>JAODJX010000097.1:21675996-21717771 GCA_026776945.1 Isichthys henryi | reverse complement strand
CATGCAAACTCCACACACATGTGACCCAGGCGGAGACTCGAACCCGGGTCCCAGAGGTGTGAGGCGACAGTGCTAACTACTGCACCACCATGCCGCCCACTTAAATTATTATAATAATAATAATAATAATTATTATTATTATTATTATTATTATTATTATTATTGTTGTTGTTGTTGTTGTTGTTGTTGTTGTTGTGTGAAAGCCTCTGACAGAAGATTTTAATTGTGAGTTCACATTCAGTTATTTTATAAAATGAGTCAAAGCAAACAGAACTGGGTTTTATTGGGCGTCTACAACAGAAAACAGCTGCCTCAGACTGTTACCTCCATCACTGCTAATTTTAGAACAGCGAGAATGTCTGAACAAACTGTCTTATCGCTATACATTTTTTACCAGGTTCACACTGCACCAGAATGTAAGTTTGTCTGCTTTTCCGCTTAGCACGGTGACTTTCTTATTTATTCAATCAGATGTCTTTGGTTTTCAAGGGCAACTAAATCAAGAAACTTCTTTTTCTTCTTTTTCTAGATCTAACAAGAGGTGGCTTCTAAACTGGCATTAAAATCATTCAGCATATATACACTCAGTGACCTCTTCACTAGCCAGCGCTCTAGTACCCTGACCTCCTGTTATAATCACTTCAAGAATCAATTTGTTGTGTGTTCAGAGAAGCCTTCCTGTACACCACCGTTGTATTGAGCTGCTGTTTCTGTACTTGTGGCCTTCCTGTTAACTTTAACGAGTCTTCTCCTCTCACTCAATAAAGAGGTGTTTGTGGGCATAGAAATGCTATTGACTGGATGTTTTCACACCATTCTCCGTGAACTCTAGACACTGTCATGTGTGGAAAACACAAGCCGGGGGCTGTTTCTGAAGGACGATCCCATTCAGCCAGCAATCACACCACATTTAAAATCACTTAGATGTCATCCCTATTCTACTGCTTAATTAGACAGCAAGTGTACCCTATTGGTCACTATGCCTGCATTGTCAGTGTCTGCATTCTTTATATACTCAATTGCAGCCATATGATTTGCTGTACAGAGGAACAGGCTGTTTGCATTAGTAAGCTGGTGCACCTAATGACCTGGCCACTGAGTTTATAATGCTCTACGTTTCAAATCGTGACCAGGTGCTTGACCGAACAAGTCAATTCTCAGAAAGTGATGTTGTATCAAAGCACTTTTTCTTGAAAATGCATCCTGCAGTTTTTATTGACTGCATATGAAAGAAAAGTATGAAAGAAAATATAGTAATGCTGATGAATAAATCAGTTATATCGAATGTATTCATCCATCTGCTGGCCAGGGTCACGCTGGGGCCAGGAGCCTCTTGCAAGCAGCCTAGGGCGAGCCCTTAATCTGGTGCCAGTCCATTGCAGGGACATATCAGGAGACAAGCTTGGATCAATCAGCATTATATCCAATTAATAATGTTAGATCTAGTACATCCGTGACTGCTAGTAGATCAGTAACATATTGATTAAAAAAAAAAATCAATAGAATACAACAGTAAAATTTTAAAAATGTATTAGATTGATAGTGTGACACCATGGGGTGATCTTATAATGGTAGCAATGTAAGGAGAAATGGTGGAGTCAGATTTATTTAGGAGGTCTTGCCATAGCCATGTTCCCATTACAAGTAATAAATGCAAAAAAAGTACCTTCACTTTCAAACACTGCTTTTTGTTATTAATTTATATCATGGGGGATTCTGCTCTGCCTTTAAAGAGCTTTTAACATCACTAATTGAAAATACAAAGTCAAATAATGTCACCATTCTCAAATAATCCTTTTTCGAAATGTATCAAATGTATTTATTTTATGACTCAGTGGGGAAGTACTGTATACGGAGTTTAAAAAAATGCTACAACTTGTGCAATCATTCCATTTCAGGAAGTGCGATGTGTTATGTTATGGTAATGGTTTTAATAGTAATTTCCCTCTAATTTTGTACTGAATAATTTCAGCTGATTATAGGGTTTCAGGCTTAATTCATTTATGTGTTTTATCTTTCTTTGGCTTCCATTTTAATCGTTGCTCTAGTTTACCTCAGAGAGCAGGAAGGGAGGAAGTAGTTCAAGAACGCATTTTGCAACTGAGGCACAAAAGAATATCTTGGGCCAAAAGAGTGATATTTTTTGTCGTGTCCCTGAATATGGGACACATCTCTATTGTCTGCGCCAGTGATGGCTACCCTGAAAAGCAACCTGTACGTGGTGACCTATTTCATGACCTAGATTTCTTAACTCCATTCCCACATTTAAACCTCTGCACCATTGATAACAGTGATTTATGACCAACAACACAACTGGTCCTAAGACTTGAGAAGTTCAGCTTAGTTCTATCGCATCACGGTCACATGAGTGATGCTTTGGAACTTGAGATGCACTGATTTCGCCCTTTGGAATCGTTCCTCAGTGGCACTTCCACACAGCCATGGAGGAAGAACGAGAAAGTATTTTTAATTCTCTGGCAATAATAAATGACTGAATAACATGAGGGGGAAAAAAAACGTTTCATGAAGAAAAAATAGATTAATAGCTATTTTCATAGCACATATCTCATCTGTTTAATGTCCATGTAAACAAACGCAAAACAGGCATCTTTAAACATGGAAAAGCACTGATAAGCCTCACAACAGATCATTTCCAGTTTTGTAAGTCACGCACTACAGGGTACTGCTCATTAAACTGCCTAATCTCCCATTTAATTGTAGTACTTAATTTAAACTCTGTTCTCCATCTGGTGATGACTTTTCCCATAACATATAAAAGGTTAACCTGAACCAATACAATATTCGGTTTTATATCAAATAGTATAACATTCGTCAGAATTTGCACCGGCTGTATAACTCTTTGCCAAGACTAGAGCTATGAAAAATTCGAATATCTCACTTAAGTAAAAGGCCATTTTTGAAATGTCATGTCTTCCCACTGTTTTAAACATTTAATACTTTTTGTTTTCTTAGCCCCCTACTTGATACGTGGTTTTTTTTTCCCCCTCAATTCTTGAATTAATGAGTAAAGAAATTTATTTTGGACCGTGTTACTGAGGAGATCACCTGTGAATGCAATTTTCTTATCTTCTCTCCCATTTACTTCTGCTTAAAATAGTCTCGCAGATATGTATGTATACAGCATATGCAATTTTGGACCAATTTCTTCATTTTATTTTAAAAGTTAATTAAAGTTAAGAAGCAGAAGACTGCTGAAAGATAACAGCAAGCAGGCAAAGATGTCGTGGATGTATACTGCTATAACCTGGCCTGCATTAACCCTTTGGGCATTTGGGCAAATGCCCAGGGGGAACCAAGCAGGGTACCCCCACCCCCCCACTCCTACAAGCCCAGTCCCCTTCACAAACGTCTTTAAGTTAATATGATCTATGATCTAATGTGATTGTATATTACTATTTTAATATGACACTCACTGAAAAGCCTATCTTCCCTCTATTGGATGCATTTCCAGATTGTATAAAGACAGAGAGGGCCCAAGTTCAACCAATGACTAATGTTACCAGTCAGATGCTCTGCCACCTGAGCTACATCCACATAGGGGAGGATGAAGCAGCAGCCCTACTAGGTGCTGTTGCCCAGAGGCACTTAATACTGTTAATCTGGTCCTGGCTATCGATCTCTGTTTATTTCACTGAACTCTCAGAAAACCATAAGACTGAGGTACTTCCTGTGCCACTCAGAGAAGCTGGTTCATATTTAAAAGTAATGTGGACTTAAGATTAACATCTTCTTCATGGTATTTAGCTACCGCTAGGGAACCAAAATGGTTTTATATGGGTTCTGCTATGTCATTGTTGTGCTGTAACAAATATAAATGTCTTTTTTTAACACCGCATGGTAAGAATATCTACAGGCTGACGAGGCATGCTTGTGTTAGTACAATAGCGATTGTAGGATGCATGTATGTGTGTGCACGAGAGTCTTGGTCCACATATTAATTATTCACTTTTTGTTTTGGTGTTTGTTTCTGCCATGTCAAATCATTTGTCAAAAAATGTCTTTACATACCTATTTTGCCTGACAGTGAGCCAAAAAGCAGCAAATATTACACCTAATATACAAAAAAAATTAATGAATAGCAATTTTTAATGATATTCAATGAACATAACTATAGGTTAACTACAAATACCTCGATATTCATGGATATGGCAGAGGATTTGGAATTTCTAATAGGATTTTATTTCTGACATTTTCAATTTGACATTTCAGCACAGGAACATCTTCATTGGTTATCTTAAAATGTCACAATAATGCATAACTTTACAATTTAGTATGGAGGGAAGAAAAATCACTGGTTAATTCTGACTGAATATCATTATATGGGCAGACAAAGATAAATGCACTGCTGTACTGGATTCTTCAGATGTTCTGAAAACCTATTCTTGGTTCAGGTCCTGAATATTTATTAAAAACTGGCTAAGTGATGTAAAAATTATCAGTTATGTACCATAGCTTCTGAGATTTCGATTTTGGGTAACATTGCTATTTCTGTCCCCCGTCTGTTATGCAGAAGCCTCATGCCCCGAACTCTGGACAGCCAGATCACCATGGAGAAGACACCCAGCTACTTTGTGACACGGGAGGCCCCACGACGGATCTCCAGCATGTCCCGGGACACCAAGCTAATTGTGGTAGTGCGAAACCCTGTCACCAGGGCCATTTCGGACTACACTCAGACGCTGTCCAAAAAGCCAGACATCCCAACGTTTGAGGTTCTGGCTTTCAAGAATAAGAGTTTGGGTGTGGTGGACACCTCCTGGAACGCCATCCGCATTGGAATGTACGTGCTCCACCTGGAGAACTGGCTGCAGTACTTCCCGCTCTCGCAGATCCATTTTGTGAGCGGGGAGATGCTCATTACGGACCCTGCGGGAGAGCTAGGCCGAGTGCAGGATTTCCTGGGGCTAAAACGAATTGTCACAGACAAGCACTTTTACTTCAACAAGACTAAAGGGTTCCCCTGTCTGAAGAAGCCAGAGAGCAGTAGCTTGCCACGATGCTTGGGCAAGTCCAAGGGAAGAACTCACGTTCAAATTGACCAGGAAGTAATCGAGAAGCTTCGTGAGTTTTATAGACCATATAATATTAAGTTCTATGAAATGGTAGGCCATGATTTCCGATGGGACTAGAGCAGCAAGGAGTACCTCAAAAGTAAAGAGAAGAGCGCAAACGCTTATGTCTTCCATGAATATAAGCCGTGTTGACACAGTCATTTATCCATATGCATGAGTGCCAATGTATCGATTGGCCATGTCAGTTCATTGCGATGCATTAACTGGGTATTGTAAGCTTACTGGGGTTTTTCAAAACCTGGCAAAATATTCTGCAGAACGTTTTTTTTATTGTTTGAGGTTATGGACTACTTGAGGTGCAGGAAAGGATACTCTACATATGGAAAGCTTTATAGTTTTATTTAACGTGTAAATTTCTTACTCAAAGCTAATTGGTCATATACGCGAGGCTTTTATGACAAATCTTTAGACTTCGCTTTCGAAAGGCGCTTTAGAAGAACCTCAGAGGAGCGGTTTTACGAAGACCATCTGTTTTCATTTAGCTACGAGTGTATTTCAAATTATTTATTAATTCTACCAGCTCAGTCATTCATTAATGGTCTGCTACTTGTCAAAATGTCAAACTAACTAAAAAAAATAATAATAAAAACTCTACTGCTGATGTAAAGTGAAGTGTGTGGAGTTTATTAGTTTTATTAATGGGAAGTCACGGTATGGTCTGTTGTGATGATTCAGGTGTATTGAAATGATAATTACCATGCAAATCAAGCAATAGTTTAATTAAACAAAATGTTGTTATTATGTCTTAAAGTTATGTAGCTTGTATTACAAATCAAAAGAGAAGCTTTATTGGCACCTAATTATCCTGAGGTGTGTCATAGCATTTCAATATGCAAGTACACCATTGAAATACCTTCACATTTTTCTCCTTTTTGTTATACACTCATTAGCACTTAAAATCCAATAACATATAGATACATTTGTCAAAACCAATACATTGTTGCATGAAACATATCATGTCTCTATGCCATGTCTCTGCAGTTCTGAAACTGGGTGGATGCAGATGACATCATTTTAATTTCCATGTGGGAATTATTACAGATTTTTTTTTCTATTACTGTACGGGAAAATTCTCATTTGACGTTTTTCGATAAAGCTGAGATTATGCGTGGCATTAACATATAAATAGCCTACTACCCCCTACCCATTTGCTACATTTTAAAACATGACTGAAGTATCATCTGACAAATCTGAAAACTTTCTGGGAATGTTTCCTGATTCAGTCAAATATATGCAGCACATTTTCACGCTGAGTGAGGACGGTATGCTGAAGAGCTGAAGATGTGCTGTAAGAGGAACCATTACATCTACACCTATGTCTTTTCTGTATATACACACACATCACATACATGCACACAAGCACACACACTACATATATACAGCCATGGAAATAAATTAACAGACCACTCTATATTTTTAAACCTCCATTTTTAAATCCTGGTTTAATCGTGGTTCTGCTGGCAGAAGGCTAGCAGGTTGCTTCCAGGTCCAAATTGTCTAAGACAGCAGTACACAACAATAAGGTGAACCGAGAACCGGGTAGAGGACGGAAGCAAATTTCTGATGCCAGAGATGACCATTAACTTATGCACCAGTTTCTATGAATCGGAGGTTGACATCAAGTGACCTTCAAAAGGAATGGGAAACATTAAGTGCAGGTGTGAAGTGCACTGCTAGGACAGTTCGAATCAGGCTCCCATAAAGCAAGGAAGAAGCCCTTTATTAATGAGAAACGGGGAAGAACCAGGCTGCAGTTTGCAAAAAATATATATATTATTCACAGCTGCACACCCATAAATTGAGAGATGAGTGAAACAAAAAATTGTGCTGTGGTCTTTTAATTTTTTCCATGGTTGTATACACACATACACACACACACACACACCAATCAGCCATAACATTAAAACCACCTGCCTAATATTAAGTAGATCCCCCTCGTGCCTCCAAAACAGCTCGGACTCATGGAGGTATGGTCTCCACAAGAGCTCTGAAGGTGTCCTGTGGTATTTGGCACCAAGACGTTAGCAGCAGATCCTGTAAGTCCTGCAAGTTGTGAGGTGAGGCCTCCGTGGGTTGGACTTGTTTGTCCAGCACGTCCCACAGATACTCGATTGGAGTGAGATCTGGGGAATTTGGGGGTCAAATCAACACCTTAAACTCTCTTTCATGTTCCTCAAAAAATTCCTGAACAATTTCTACAGTGTAGGAGGTTGTATTATCCTGCTGAATGAAGCCACTGCCATCTGGGAATTCTGTCGTCATGAAGTCAGCCACTAAGATTCTTACCTCTGCCCATTTTTCCTGCTTCCAACACAACATCTTCAAGACCTGTCCGTTCACTGCCTTCACTTCTCAATGGTTTTAATGTTAAGGCTCATTGGTTTGTCACAAGCTAACATCTGATTTTATATAATTACAACGGGAGGACTGTAACTCGATACAAAAAGCAAATATGCAATCATAAATGATAATATACGATCATTATAATATTGTAATATGAAATCTGTATTTACTATATATTATAATGCGTATATTTTTCTGGAATTTACTCCAGCACTTGTAACTGAGCACAGTATTACTTACCGGTTCTCGTACCTGTTTCAGCCCTTATGCTGCTTAAACATATTTGATATGGTGCTTTCATTCTGAAATGTGATGCTGTTCTGTTTAGTGTTCAGCACTTTCCCACTCACTGGTGGATATGAGGGTTTTGGTGGCCACCAATGAATGAACCCCTACCTAGATACTGAAAAAGGGGTGAGTAAATGTGGTAAATCTGATGTCAGTGCCCTCAGCTTCTTGGCAGCTCTCCTGCGTTATTGTTACCTAAATTCAAACAGCTGCCATATCTGCTCACTCAAAATTGCTGTATTTTTGGTGACCCAGTAATGCTGCGTTTTCGAATCACTGAGGGAATCGGTACCACTAACCACTGAGGTCAGCTGCTTTCATATCATGGTTACTGTATGTGTGAATCTGAATATCCCAAGAATGGCTGGGTATATAAAAATGGGGTAACACTCTACAGTACAAATAATGTAGTAGTACACTCTTATTTAATGTATTAATTAACCAGAAACTACGTTATGTACTGATCCCATATTCATCATTAATCAGTCATAATGGTTCATGTATTTCATGCAGTTACTATATTTGTTCATGATTTGTACTTGAGTAGTAACTGAGTTACTAATTACTTGCACCCCTTCAAGTAAAGTGTTACCAAAAATAGAATACAAACTAAATTACTCTGATTATCCTTTTTCCACATCCAGTATGCTATACATTACAGGATTATTTCCATAACATGTTTGCCAAAGAAAATGATACTGATAGATACATTTCAAACCTTCTATTCTCTGTAAGTCTCTTTGAACTGTACAGTGCATGTACTTGCGATCTGATTAGTACTTTTATTCTTTATCTCTTTTTTTTGTGAATTTAATTAGCGACCTAAAGATGCCAGTGAATGTGCAGACTAGCATTTGCTCTGATAGTGTGAACACTTCACATAAAGACTCATCAGGCGGTCTTTCATCGCCCTCAGCTCAGTATTTATCTGAAAGTGGCATCTGTTGCCGAAAGTTCGGCTGACTTTGATGAAGCTCTTTGGTAAATAATTGCCAGAAAGCTCAGTAACGGTTCCAAATGCTTTCTGCTTTAATGACATTGTACTCCTGAAGTGGATTTTGAGCACTAAACAAGTCATGTTTTAGGGCTGAACACTTAAAAAGCATTGAATTTTATTTGATGGGAACATCTGCCTTTGAATTACATGCTTTACAAGTTTGTGGCGTGTGTATGAGAGTGTATAAAACTACAAGAATAGCTGATAGAGAAAAGAAAGATTCTAAGTTCTTAATATCACTGGGTCTTGTTGGGGTAGGAAGAGACCTAGCTGTGGCCAGTCTTTCTTGCCATATATCTTTCATTACAACAAGGTCGTTCTCATTCTAAGGAAATGAGAACCCGAGACAAAAATTCTATTTCTAAGCTATATCTCTTTGGGTAGATATGCAATCTATGATGATTTTCAGTTCAGTGAGCCTATTTTTAAAGACTCTGTATACATTTGAAATTAACTTGTATGAAATATCCAGTCCCTAGATAAATATGTAAACATAGATGCCTGAAGAAGATTGCTATAATGACATAATGACATAAATATGAAGACGCATGGTATTTCGATAATAAACATAAAACAGAAATGCCACCAATTTCACAAAATTTGTGTGTATCTACTGTAAGAGAGTGTGAATTATCCCAGAATTGTAGCTCTGTTGCAGTCAAGTGTCAGTGGTATTTAATCCGGATGTTAACAACCTTCTACTGGGTTTTTACCTTTTGCGATTTTAGTTTGAAGCTCAGTGTTTAGATCTGAAGCTATGCACTTTAACGATAGTGGGTCTGATTTCTTCACTGGCTCTGCGTGAGTTTGGCTCTAGTCCTGTGGCTTTTCATTCATTGAACTAAAACAATTGGTTTTGGTGGATTGGTGTTCCTATATTCCCTGCAGTGTCAACATGTGGCTCGTGACATCATCTAATGAATCTGTCATCATTGTAACTCGGACTTTTTTTGGTAACACTTTGAGGGCCACAATACTTGAGGAGGCACAAAAAATTTAGTAACTCAGTTACTACTCAAGTGTAAATCATGAACAAATTTAGCAACTGCATGAAATACATGAACCGTTATGACTGATTGATGATGAACGAACATGGGATCAGTACGTTACTTATTTCTTTATTTCATTTACAGGTCAAAATAATTAGCAAACATCACACAATTGTGTGGAGCAGAGTAGAAGGACGTATTTCTGCGTGTCCAGCACTGTCAAGCACCCTGTCCTAGTGAAAGGGAATGACCAGTGGATCTGACATTTAAGGGCACTTCCTGTGATGCTCCGAATAACCAGTGAGGTACCTTTGTAAAGCTGACCTCTCAACCAATCACAGTAAGCCAAAGCGAAAACTCTGAGACTGAGTGACCTGTTTCCAGATTTTTATCTGCTAATGTCGAGTGAGAGTATGCAATGGCCTGTGGTTAGCATCCAGTCTGGGTGTTTTAAACAGTAAGATGCTAGTAGGAAGATGCTAGTACTGAGCTCCACTCTACATTCCAGCAGACAGGTGATGACTCAGAGATGAGCATCTTGGAAAGCTCACCTCCAAAATGCATGTCGAGAGCCTCTATGGGCCTTTGATTGTACTGGCCTACTGGCTACTACTGCCTAGCTACTAAAGTCACATATGGCTTAATAGTTTTCCCTTGGGTGTGTAGTCAGGCTGTGGGGTTTCTTAAATGATGTAACCTCCATGTGTCATAGCGACACAGTCCCTCTGTGTTACAGGAAAGCAGGAAATTGTGGCTCTGTTGCAGTGGGTTCATATTTCTCTATATGCTTTCCGTTAGCTAAGAATAGAAAATGACGACAGGTGTGGAACCTCGTTGGGTGGAGGTCTGTCCCATTTGTGGGATGGAGGTGCAGGACAAGAAGGCCAAGGGGAGGTTTTATTTGGGAATAAACCCAGACACTGCAAATCCAAATCAACACATATTAAAAAATTCATATGTAAAAATTTTTGGCCTTTCAGAATCTCCGTGAATCCACTGAGAATAACCTTAAGGTGGTAATTAGACCCAATGGCGGTAACTGAGGTATCTCTAGGTAACAGTGTGAGAGTAGATACATTCATCTAATCATTTATCCTGCGCTGTGTGGGTATTTATAGAGGCTTTTCTATGCTTCTTATACATTTTATATTATTGCTGCAAGGTTCACCCTTCACAAGGTATTGAATACATTTCCCATCGGGGCAGCGAGTTCCTGAGTTTCTCACACACACTTATTGTGTGAAGGAACAAACACAGTCAGTTAGGATTACCTAATTTATGAGAAGTTATAACTTAAGAACACCATTTTTGATTAGGATATGGCATCTCTTTCTGGAAACTTCTTTTTAGCAAACTGGTGTGTTCTAATTTAAATTTTATATATTTTATCGAACCCACCCCCCTCTATCCTTTATGAAGTGTCATATTATGTTCATCGACATTAACCATGAAAGCCTACGGAACAGTAAAGTATTGCAACGTTATTATAGTAGAGTAGCATAGTATTATTATTATTAGTAGTAATAGTAGTAGTATTCAAAAGACTAATGGAGTAATGGAGTATAGTCAGCCAGCTGTCTCCCAGGAATTCTAACTGTTCTTTGCAGTTGTTTGATGTAGCATTTGGCCAATTAAATTCCTTTCATCAAATGCAGATTGCTGCATATTCAACAGGTTTACAGGGAACATGTCACCCACCATATCATACAACACGACTGGATCCAACAGCAGGTACAAGATGTGCTCTCCAGAGCACCATTTGTCTTTTTATTCTGCAAACGATCTGCAGTCAGCCAATGTCTCATGCACAGATTTTCATATGGAAATAAGGACCACCTGGAGATGGATCTTAAGCTAAAAAAAAGGTCGTATGATTCCGTAGACAGCTCCTCCATGCAGGTAGATCTGTGTCCTGATGTATAACAGACAAGTCAATAGGTTTATGTCTTTACTTAATTGTTTAACTTAAAGTGACATCCTACTTATCCCGGGGAAGGTTTATCTGAGTGTGTGTCATATTACTAATGGATTGACCATTTTATTACCAGTTTAAATGTTGATTGTGCTCACCTACTTCTCTACTTCTTAGCTAACCAATCCTGAAAGATTTCCAGTAATCCCTACAGTGCTGGAAAATTCAGCAAAACATCTGTAATGACTTAAATGGACTACATGGCAAAAATCTATTTTTCATTAACCAATTCGGTTACAGGAGATGGCTTCTGTTATTCATTAGAAATGTCAAGTTTGCTACATAAAGTTACAGAATAACCAGAATTGTCAGTCCAATTTCTGCTATTAATTTACAATGTGGAAATATGAAGAACCATGTGTGCCAGTATAGACAGAATGCCAGTCCATTGCAGGGCACAGAGAAATACACGCACACAGTCGTTTGGTAGATGCCCAGCTGCCAGTGTCTTGCACTGCTGACGGAAATCCATACATCAGTGGGAAAACATGTAACATGTAGACACAGAGAAACGGGGCACTATTTGGACCCCAAACCCTGCCGATGTAAGGCAGCTGCTCTAAAGTCATTAAAATAATCTCAAATTAGGCCAAATAATAGTAATATATGGTAATATATGTAAGGGAAAGGGGAAATGATCACTAGGATAATGAAAATAAATCAGATGTTAAGAAAAAAAAAGAATTTAATTGCCTGACAGCACAAGAGTTAAAAAATATCATTTTCATGAAGGGTCCTCTTGAATCTGAATGACAAGCTGATAAGAGTTTGGGGCTGTAGGCTAAGTTCTTCCTTGAAGTGCGAGGGATTTTTCAGTCTTTATTTATGGTGCTGGAAACATTTGGCTTTAGAGAGTCATTCATCAGATGTATCATTCTGAGCAATACTGTAATTATGTACAGAAAGTTTTTATAAATACTAATGGTCTCATTTTGACATTTTACTCTACATAGAGGGATCACACACAGATGTCTGCTCTCTGCCTTATTTGCTATATTTATAGACATACTTGCTACTCTAATCAGTCAAAGCTGAATCCATGTATTTATCTACACATTACGAAAATTAGGGAGTGTAACACAGCATTGTCTTACATTACTTCAAGAAAAAAAGTTGGGTGAAATATAATGACGGCCATAATGTTCAGATGAATGTCCACCAATCTGCAGGAAGACGTACTCCAGGATAGTGTAGGACCATGTAACGCAGTACTTCACTGTAGGGAGTTATGCCATTGAGTGATGTAGTGATGTTTAATAGAGCTGTTAGAGAGGGACTGTAATATTTTATGTGTTAATGTGTCACCAGTGCTATAAGTTAATGGGACATTGACCTTCCTGAACAAGGGGCTTATTGGGAAGGTATAAGAAATGGTCTGCTCTGTGTTACAGGTATTCTGATTTTTTATTTTTTAATCGTAAAAGACATTTTAAAATTACAAAAACTGTAAATATGTTATACTGTATATACTTGTTGTTATATTCTGTATATAACTGGATGCCACTGGCATCCCGTCCAACATTCCAACCTTGCCTAATGCTTCCTAACCCTGGATGGATGGATGGATGGATGGATGGATGGATGGATGGATGGATGGATGGATGGATGGATGGGCAGCTGAGACACAAAATTGTTTATATAAAAAAATGGCAGTTGTGAAAGACGTGTCACAATGAACAGCATTGAAGAAGGTGCTGCCCCCCTTCCCCTGTGGTAATGGAGTGTGAAAAGAGGATATTCTGTGCATATGTTTACATTCATATCCTTGTTTATATATCTCATATGGACACAAGAACAAATCACACAACCCCAAGAAGTCAGAAAATAAGTCATCAACACACAAAACTTAGAGATGCTAGAATAAAGTGCAGCACCAAAAACCTCCGTCAAATGTCTCAAACTGGGCAGAAATTAGGGGTGGGGGTAGCCTGGAGGTCACCCCAGGCAGTACAGTGCATGGGGGGGGGTAATCCATGGCTGGGATGAGGCTAAAACTTTTTGGACATCATGCAGAAAAATGCACAGTCAAACTATGAAATATTTCACTGTGTTAAAGCAGGTTATGGACACTCACTGCTCCGATTCAGTTCTAACATTTTCACTCATTTTTTCCAACACTGATATGAGTATTCTGGAAAGTTAACTTTAAAAAAAAGGAAAACTTAAAGCAAAAATGGGGCATCCGTGGCACGTCACATCAATTTAAATGCAAACTAGGCAGGAGTTAATCATCAGCAACAGAATGCAACTTAAATGCCTCTTACATTACCAAAGCAAAATTTATTCCTACAAGCGGTAGGGGACAATAGCCCAATAGAAACCGGCCTTCCAGCATGTTTTCTGTCTCATCCTTGTATGATCACTAGTGCTAAAGCAAAGGCTTGTCCGAGCTGCCTCTGGCTACCAAAAAAATAAAGAAATTCCCCAATGTTGGGGAACCTGTGCTATTCATCCCTGGGCCAAGGCTGTCTATGCCCACCCCATCCTCCTTTTAAAGCATCGCTTATAATTACTCATAACAAGATAGCCGAGTCTCACAGTACCAAACTCTAGAGACTGTCGGGAAAGATGAAAAAGAGCCATCCCACATTTTCCGATTCCTTCTCCTCTCTTCCTCAGCTCAATATAGGTAAGAGATGTGTTAAATGCAGGTTCAGTATGGTATTACTGCTACAGAGGGAAGGAGACAATAGCTATTGAAGCATGAAAATAATAGGAAAGTTTTATTGAATTACAGAAAAAGGGGATACCTACAGCGCCCTAGCATCTTATCTAAGTACTTACTGCCATGCTTAATTGCTTCATGCTCCCCCAGGCGGACCTGTGCCCTGGGACAAAACCTTGGTTACTGAAAATGAAAGTGGAGCGATTAGTGTTCATACTGATTCAATCTGCTTTTTCGTTTATGCAAAGATTAAAGTAACTTTCTCTAGCCACAAACTTTTGTTAAGTGCAAGTTTTTTTTTTAAGTACTGGAAATCAAATTTCTAGTGCCACAGTTCATGGAGCAACAAATTGCCCCAGTGCCTCTACGTTCACTGCTCGTTACACACCTTGTACATTTTTTAAAAATTCATTCCAGCACAGTGAATGCAAATATCCAGCCTTACAAGCCCAAGGTTAGTGCATATAACCTGCTGAATACATTTAAATGAGGCCCAGCCCTTAAACTCCCCACATCAGAATGGATATCTAGAGGTGCCATATTCTCACAAGGTCTTGCTGTACTTTTATGTTCATGTCACCCCTTTAAATAGCATGATTAGGGAGGCCACATGCCTGCACATTGAGGGGAAATTCGAATAAAAAGGAGGAATGAGTTATATAAAAAAATCTCCTCATAGCCAACTGTGTCTTGTTAGTCGCTTGCAAAATCTTCTTCAGTCTGTTGCCTCAAATCACTGGTACGTGTCACCAGCATGTATCACTCCACCCTGTCAAAACGAACACGTGGTCCATGCACAGAGAACGATGACGCCAACCAGACTGCGAGAGGATGCCCTCAAATGTCCATCGAATCATTTCTTCATTCCTGTTACTCCTCTTCAGTCTTCTGATCCCGGGTTCCATCTTGCAGTCACATGACACTAGATGCCAGGATTAGTTAGCTCTGAATCATCATCTCAGGTCGATTAACATTCCACAAATCCTTAAGAGTCTCCAGCAAGCAGACAGTCTGGCTAGTTGGCCACCCAACTTAACTGCAAGAGACCACTGGATAGCGCCATCACACTCAGACCTCCAAACTGTTTCTCATCAGTTTGTCATTTAAAAGCTCAAGCTATTTTTTAAACCAAGAAACCCTCAAAATTATCTATTGCTCACTTAGCTGTTTTTGACTACCAATCACCTCCAGGCAAGGACAGGGGGTGAAAATTCAGTGCTGGCTCCCTTTCGCTCAATCACAGCCAATTAAATCAACAATTATGTCATGCAACTGCCTCTGCCTTAGTCCCACACCATAATCATAAGTCCCCTAACATTAGTAAGATAGAGAATGTACTTTCAAACTTAGTCAAAAAGTCAAAAAAAGATCTCCGTTTCCCTAAAATGCTGATTTATTTCTAGAGCACTGGTAGACTGGTTAACAAAAAATAATATCGGTTTTCTTCTATTCATATATACATTTTTCATTAAAACAGTATTTGAGATTTAGACGGACCCATCTATTTTATCAGATTTTATAAACTAAGCCCAAGATAAATAGATATTGGAACTGTTCACATGATGTTTTTCATTTATAGCAAAAATAGCCATAATCTTGGTGTAAGACTTGCTTCAGGCAGGAGAGTGAACAGGAACAGTCCACAGAGGGATGGGAGATAGGAATGGGGATTTTAGTTTCGGAGTGGAGGGAGTGAGATGGATTTAACGAAGCGGTGGGGAGGAACAAAAACAAAAGACGGCCATTTTGGTGTCAGCACACACGAGACAGGTGGTGGGCAATGGAACCAGGTACTGTAGAGTGGAGGCGAAGATAAAACCATATTCAATCCTATATGACTGGCAATATCATGAATAAGGTGAATGTGCTGCTTACCTGACATCCCTCCCCAATCATACAAAGGGGCAGACTAACTTCTCTGGGGGTGGGGGGGGGCACTAACTGAGCCATTTGGGCTATTTTTTGGAGCCAAAAGAGAAATAATACGGAATTTACAATCAATAATCAAAGGGTGGGGTGCCAGTGGGTAAACTTACCGATCAGGGTGGGGGTGAGAATGCTTTCGGTAAAATGCGCTGATCGCGTTGGTGGATGGGCCAAATTTAAGACCTTTAACCGTTCCCTCTTTTGCGGTGACCCTTAGCTGTAGCCTATGCTTCATTCCACCCCTGAGGCTAAGGTTAGTTTACATTTTTTTCATAAGTTCACTTAATTGTGTTTTCTTCACGTTCTGTTCACAATTTGTCTACCACTCAAGTGGTATCAATGACACGGGAAATGTAATGCTAGTTTTGTATCTTTGTGTTGCTTTCTTCTTCCATTAGGTTAATTCATGCTGATTCTCTTGACAGTGAAACAATCGGTACTTGCAGACTCCAAAGTTGAAAAGTTGGGTAGCTTAAAGTCTCAAAGTAGGAAAAGTCCGTTATAGTCGGAACTTAGTCTATCCTGGAAATTGTCGCTAGAAATGCAAATAACAGACAAGTTGTTATAATTTAAATGATCATATCTTATATTCCATAAATGTAACTTCTGCAAGTTCTGTCTTCATGGGGCCCCTAGTTTTCGGAGGCCCCAGACAGCTGCCTACTCTTCCTTACGGTAAGTCTGCCCCTATTCATACATAGGGTTATTTAAAGCAAATGACTGTGAAAAAAATCCACCCACTCGTCTATCTTCCAACCTCTTTTCCAACAGGGGGACCTGGAGTCTATCCCAGGCAACACAGGGCACCAGGCAGGGGAGTCACCATGGATGAGATGCCAGTCCGTCACAGACAATTGGCAATTTAAGAACGCTAATTATCCTAACTGTGTGTTTTTGGAGCACTGGAGGAAGCCCACACAGTATGGAGAGAACACACAAAATTCACAGACACGGCACTCGGAAGATGTAACATAGCAATGCTATTAGTCTTTTACTATTTTGATGAAATGCAAATAACTGAAATCAGTTTCAAAACTATGTGTTCTCATATTTAAGGTAAAATATTGGGTACATACAAATCCTACAAAAAAAACATAACATTAACATATCAGAGCTAAATTAACCAATGCTACCTGAGGTCAGCAAGGTCAGTAATGAAGTAAATGGCTTTTCAGGGGCTTTGCCAGAAATATCTCCATTGGAGACCATATGCCACCACGCTGTGGTCCAAAAACAGCCCTACCACCTAGTCTGAGGTGTAAAAGGGAAAAGCTCCATCTGTGTGCCGGTTGGAGGTATGATGTACGGTAACTACTTCAGGACCTCTGGGTGTGCTCCAGGTCCATCTCAGTGTGGTTGATGAAGAAGCAGATGTACTAGTTAATCTATAGTGGAAAAAGCATATTACCTTCATAGTACCCCATCCCTGTGCTCCAGCAGCCCCCCCACCCCTCTCTGCCATAACCCTGATCAGGACAAACAGTTACAAGAAGGACTGATAGGCTTTCAAAGGAGATATCTGCTCTGTGTCTGAAGGAGGCAGGTCTAGGGTCACCTTGATGGGCCTTTCTGTGGTCCGTGTGAATCCTAGTGGTCATGATAGTGATGTCATCAAAAGGTACTATAAGAGTGAGGGATCTAGCTGGCTTTACCCTGCTAATTTTAGAAAAGCTCTAAAGGAGATGCCTTGGGTGTCCACTGAAGCATTTAAAGTACCAAGTTAGCCTCTGGGGAGAAAACATACTCTATTGGAAATTTTAGCAGCTTGCACTATAATGTGTCTCCATAAAGGGACAGCTGTAGATGGTAATGATAGTACAAAATAAAAGAAACAAAGTTCTGTTTTCCCGTTTCATTGTTTTTTTTCTCATAAATCAATTTCTGTACCCCAATCAGCCATAACATTAAAAACTTCTGCCTAATATCGCGTAGGTCCCCCTTGTGCTGTCAAGACAGCTCTGACCCATTGACTCTACAACACCTCTGAAGGTGTCCTGTGGTATCTGGCACCAACACATTAGCAGTAGGTCCTTTTTAAGTCCTGTAAGCTGTGAGGTGAGGCCTCCATAGACTTATTTGTCCGGCACATCTTGCAGATGCTCGATCAAATTGAGATATGGGGGATTTGGAGGCCAAATCAGCACATTGAACTCTTTTTCAATTCCTCAAACCATTTCTGAAAAAAAAAATTGTAGTTTGCATGGCACATTATCCTGCTGAAAGAGGCTACTGCCATTGGGAAATACCGTTGCCATGAAGGGGTGTATTTGGTCTGGAACAATGTTTAGGTAAGTGGTATGTGTAAATGGAACGTACACATGAGTCCCAGAACCCAAGGTTTCCCGGTATCACACTGCCTCTGTCAACTTACCGTTGTCCCATAGTGCATCCTGGTGCCATTTCTTCCACAGGTAAACAATGGACACACACCTGGCCATTCCCATGATGCAACAGGAAATGTGACTCATCAAACCAGGCCACATTCTTCCATTGCTCCGTGGTCCAGTTCTGAAGCTCACATGCCCAATGTACTGTAAGTGTTTTCAACTGTGGACTTGGGATAGCATTAGCTCTCTGACCGGTCTGCAGCTACGCAGCCCCATATGCAGCAAGTTGCGATGCACTGTGCATTCTGACACCTTTCGATCATAGCCAGCATTAACTTTCTCAGCAATCTGTGCTACAGTAGCTCTCCTGTGGGATCGGACCAGACAGACTAGCCTTTGTTCTCCATGAACATCAGTGAGCATTTGGTGCTCATGACCCCATCACTGGATCGCTGATTGGCCTCCCTTGTTGGACCACTTTTGGTAGGTACTGACCACTGTAAACTGGGAACACCCCTCAAACTCTGCAGTCTTATAGAGGTTCTGATCTAACCGTCTAGCCATCACAATTTGGCCCTTGTCAAAGTCACTCAATTCATTACACGTTAGAGAACTGACTGTTTACTGCCTTCACCTTTATTTTTATGGCTGATCAGTGTATTACAAAGTGAGATCTGACTCTACAGAATTAGAACAGGAGCACTGTAATTCTCTTGAAAAAGTGTACAGATAAAAACACGCAAAAACACACATAAATTCCAAAATAAGCCCAGGAGCTTTATCCTTGTTTGAACTGGCAGATGTTGCCGGGATGCTTCACCACAGTATTCAGAGTGTTTTAAATTGAAACTGTCTGGCATGAAAACACAAGACTTGTTAGGATTATATCCTCAATGAGGTGAAAAGGAGTGTTCCTATCTCACTTTAGATGAAAAAGAAACCCATGTCTGCTGCTGGATGTATGAACTATGTTTGTTCCTTTAGGAAGTGTCACAGTGTAAACGATCATGTTCTAAGCTGGGATTAAAATTTAAACATATAATTATCAGTTACTATTTACAGTAACTTTAACTGAAATATTATTCGTACTTCGTACTAGATGTTACATCTAGAGACACGAAGACCCAGATATTTCAAATGCCTCTTCCCTGGTAATTTGTTATCTGTCTTCCCTTGTTTTGAAGAAGTCCTTCTTAATATATGAGTCCTTTATATATTAAATATTGATTTCAAGAAGGTGGCATAGAACTGTCGATTCACACCTCGAGATCCAGAACTGGAGGCTTGAATCATGCCCCTGGCCCTCGGTGCAGGAACTTTCACATGCGGTTTCTCCTGCAGTCCCAAAAACATGCAGTTAGATTAATTTGTGTCGCTATATTACCTTTAGTGTGTGCAGGGTATCCCCACCTCTGACTGATGCATGCTGGGATAAGCTCCAAGCTATCCCATATTGTATTATGGGATTAAAGTGGACCTAAAGGAAACCCAGAAAGGTGAAGGATGTAAGAACTTGTCAAATCCAAAAAAGAGAGGCAGGAGTATGAAACGAATGCAATCCTGACGACAACGATGTATTGGACAAGCAGTACAGAGGACGGGTGTGATGTGAATGTTAGTATTGATTTTAATAGGGATATGCATATTTTTATTTTTCGCAATTACGGGCTTAACTTGCTTAACTCGCATAACTTGCTTGGAATTTTGTCAGGTTGGCATTTCCTCTAATACCACCAGCTGTACATTTTCACTAAAAGCAGTTGGTAAACATTCTCTCAGAGCTCACAAGCAGCAGAATTTAAAGACACTTAATGTGTGACTCTGATAGAAAAACAGAGCATTCAGAAGAACCCCAAACGAAAAATCAGTGTCCCTAACGACAACAGCATTGTCCAGTGATTGCCCGAGTTTATCAAGGCAGAGTTGGAGTTTGACTAAAAATACGTGAAAACCAGGACAGGATGTCTAAACCATGTGGTTCCACAACATGAATACCTAATGACCCACAACACCAGTTCTCTAGAAACAAATATAAGCTCATTACTTATTTAATGTTTGTCTTAAGATCCCATGCGAGAAAGAAAATGAAGTAAAATACGAAGTTTTCGGAAAAGAACTGGGTTTTTTCCACCTATAGTATCAGTATAGTTTTGCTATCTTAGTATTTGTCATATTAAAATAGTTCATATAACACCCTTGAGTATTAGCATCATTTACCTCCAAAGTACAACAAGATTCCTTTAACCAAGAAAGAAAGCTATTAAGAGTACAGGTAGTGATCAAGCAAAGCTAGTGGCAAGAAGCCAATCAGGCCAAAGATCAATGCATGCATAAATTACATTAAAAGTGGGTGTAAGATGACATGAAGATTACAGTTTGGTGTTACATTTGTTTCCAGTGTCATTTGCTTGTATCCTGATGTTTTCAGTATCAACCTGGTCTCCGAGATCCAGCGCACAGCTCCGTGCCGCTGGCCGTAAACCCCTGCTGAGTCATTTCACACAGGTCAGAATGCAGAAAGGAAGCAGGCTTTTTTTTTGGTCCATCTCTCACTGAAAGAATGAATACCTTTCAATTAAGGCACCGGTTGATTATTACTATTTGCAAAACCAACCTTCTGTTGTTGATGTTTTATGAACAACAGAAAGCAGTTTTATAGATCTTCCTGGAATCTAACAGTGTGAAGAATATAAAAAAGAAGTTGAAAGTATACAACATAATGATGCTCCCAGTATTAGTGCAGAAGGAAGTACCAGCTTCCTTTTACTAATCAAATAATGAAGAATGGAGAATGATTTGGAGCAGTTTTTTTAGTACTTAGGAATGTAGGACAAGAGCTCCCCAGTGATGCACTATCTCCCTACCTTTGTGTTCAGACATGCATGCTGAACAGAAAAGACAGATTTCAGCAGTAAGGAAATAAATAGTTACTGTTGTAAATAGAGACACTCTCTGGGTTACGATGGTCTGTGTTACGATATTTCAACTTTACGATGGGTATGATTATTCAATAACTTACATGAGATATTCAACACTTAATTATAAAATAGCCTTTGTGTTAATGATTTTGCCCAACTGCAGGCTAATGTAAGTATTCTTAGGATGTTTGAAGGAGGCTGGGCTAGGCTATGATGTTTGGTAGGTTATGTGTAATGTATTAAAATGCATTTTTGCGCTACAATATTTTTGCCTTACGAAAGGTTTATTGGAACGTGACCCCATCCTAAGCTGGGGAGAGGCTGTATTACCATTAAATGTTTTTTAGCTGGTTCACAAATACGTTTTCTTACACAGCGTGTGCACATGTGCGTTTCATGGGCTAGCAGAAATGGAGAAATGGCATTGGTTGGCACAGCAAGGAACAGACTGAACATGGAGTACAGCTTACAGCAGAAGAGCCAGCTATTGCAACATACCTTTACGTTACAGTATATGCTGGACTGAATATACTTTTATGAGTGTTCTACGGATATGGGATTCCAGACTTTTCCTTAAGCAGCGATAACGGAAATGAGTGAAAGGCTTCCATCTGGAATGCCTTGGGGCTTATGGAAAAAATATAGGGGGGTGACTCATTCTGTGGGTGTGGAGCTCACAGCATAAAAAATGATCAAGTGAGAAAAAAAAATCCATATTCAATGCTTACACATTTTGCAGAGCTGAAGTGCACTTCTTCAATTAGGCTATAGGCGAAAGTTCCATTAAACTAGAACCTTTAGTAAATATATACGAAGCCCTCATGAAGAACAAGTGTTTTGTGCTGTGTGTGCTGTGTATTTTTCATAAATAAGTAACGATTTTGAATTATTATTCACTAAATGAACTAGTAATCAGTGTTAATACCCATACAAAATGCTTACATTGTGTTGGACTGTCCTCTTGTCTTATGTTATTTTCTATTACATTCCTAGAAAGTGTTTGTTGGGTGACTAACAACTGTAAACTCCTACATAAATTTTACCGTACTTGATCATTTTTGAGCATCTGATACGACACTTGAGAGTACGACTGAGACTTTCTGAGGGCTTTTTGGCGTTTCGTTCCAAGACTGACTCATAAAATAGATGACTGCTGATAGGGGCACTGACACTGAGCGGCAAATGGAGAGCACTGCCTTTGTGCTGACATTCCCCGGTGGCAGGGTTTGCCTCCCAGCTAAGGTAAACATTTTTGCTAAATTAATTTGTCAAAAAAATGGCCGTAACAGATGGTGCCTGATTTCAAACATTAATTTTACCCCAGTGGTTTCATACAGATGGATACATATAAATGAAGGTTAGCGTTTTGTTTTTCCGTAACAGGACGCCACCTTGTCTTTCCTCTCTGAGTAGCAAATCTACTGAGGACAATGAATGTGCTGTTTTTCCATATGGCGGGGCAAGCGAGCAGCGTTATCCGCGTATGAAACTGTCTGCGTCGTGATGATTTACTCCGTGCCAGGCACACATCGACGGATCAAGGACTCCTGGAAGTGTCTGCAATATGAGCCAAGAGGGGCAACCATCCAGATCCTTTACAATTTATCCTGGCGGTAAACGCTGTGATTTTCTGCATTCACCTAAGATCCCTCTACATCACATACACACAATTAGATCAACTTGTTTCCCCCCACAGTTACATTTCATTAAAGAAAATGAATAAATAATCCTATAGATAAAAAGAAATGACCTTGTAAAATCAAAGGGAAACTTGGACATCATAGCAGGTTCTCTTTTTGAGTCATTTTATGCCTGACATTACAGCTAAATAAAGGTCTGACGATGAAGAGATGATCAAGAAACATACACCTATCCATCTTCCAGCTGCTTATGTTGGATGGGATTTCAGGGAGGACCTGGCACCTGTTCCAGGCTGCATAGGGCATAAGGCAGAGGTACATCCTGGATGGGATAACAAAAATACATTAATTCACGTTTACGCAAACAATAAAACTAGCAAGTTTTATTCTTGCCTACTGATAAGATTTAAAAGACCAATCTAGAACCAGTCTTGCAAATAAGTGCTTGTGAATATACTGGCACACATATTTTTATATATTTAACATCATACCAGAACCATCCATCCTGACTGTGGGCAAATGCACCAAGCACCTGCCTGTTCCTTCCTTCAACTACACATGATGGTTCTCGAATGCCATGCAAGATGCATGACTTTGCACCATATAAATTATTAAATGCTTAATTAAACGGGGTATGACTATTTTACTGTACAGTACAATCAAAACTCTCACTAATCTTATGAGAGTTGTGTGATTCATTTGTGCAGTAAATGTACAAGTAAAGAATCATCCGTTCATCCATCCATTTTCCAAACCACTTATCCTATTGGGTAACAGGGGGTCCAGAGCCTATCCCGGAAGCAATGGGCACGAGGCAGGGAACAACGCAGGATGGGGGGCCAGCCCATCGCAGGGCACACTCACACACCAGACACTCACACATGCACACCAATTTAGCAACTCCAATTAGCCTCAGCATGTTTTTGGACTAAGTAAAGAACCAAATTAGCGATTTTCATATGGGTCCTCTCAATTTGCCCAACACATGTTAAAAATATTCCTTTAACTAGCTTCTCCACAACAAGAATTAACTGGCCAGATAAAGTAAAGCCACCAAACTGCAGACTCTCAGCCAGTAATCCAGTGATCAGGTGATTGTGTTATACTTTGAATAAAAATTAATAGTTTCCTTCTTGCAGAAGGAAACCTGAGATTTCTAATATTCATCTCCATCCATCCATCCATCTTCCATAACTGCACACCCAGTATGGGGTCACTGCGAGCCTGGGGCCTTTCAGGAAGCACAGGGCACCAGCCAGGGGACCACTGGGACAGGATGTCAGTTCACTGCAGGCCGCACACTACAAGCAATTTAGACACACCAGTTTGCCTATTTGCAGGATGTTTTTGAATCGGAATACCTGGAGGAAATAAGCAAATTCCATATATGGAGCGAGATTCAACCCTACAACCCTGGAGGCTTGAGGCCACGTTGCTACCCGCTGTGCCACGATTTTCTCTCTATGGAAAATTATGAACAAAATATCTCAGAAAAATAAGACAGAGAAAACATTTTGGAGGAAAAAGTTTAGATTTGTAGTATATCCAATACAAACACTATTACAATACTCTCGTAGGATACTTTCACTAATGAGACCAGTTCAGTAATTGTCATCAAACATTTTAGATTGCATAAAAAAAAGTGAGGGATACTAATTCTTGACTCATTCAAGCCAGCTGTCTGCTTCTGAAGATAATGAACATTTGGTTATTAAACCTGCCTCAGCTACTGTTGTTACTTTTGATCCTGCGAAGCCGTCTCCTTGCAGTATGAGCACAACACTGATAAAAACACGACGACTTTTGATGTCTGTTTGCAAGTTCCTCGAGTGGGGTCTTGGAGGGCTCACATATCAATATAAATATTCTCTAATTGGCTCTGTTGCAGAGTCATTTACAAGCTGAAGAGGTAGCGGTTACAACTGTCGGAGATTTTCAGTTGTTAGTCCGTGAATGTTGCTTGTCATTGTCTTGTCAGCTGCTACAGCGCATAACTGACTGTCTGAACATCAAGGTGTGAATAGCTGTTTCTCTAAACTATAAATGAATGATAATTGAATGGAACTTAAATAGGCTATGAGGACTATTAACGGGAATCTATTACAAAATATATTTGTTTTGCTTACCGGAAACTATACAAGTGGCCCTTCTTGTAAAGTCATTCACAGGTAGCCCCAATTCAAATGTTGGAATACACTAATTTTTGAACGCTAATGAAATTGGTACGATTGGAGCACAACAGGTCAAATAATGCTCAACAAGAATAATGTCCTTGAGATGTCTTCTATAGGTCACACAATAGGTTTTGCAAGCTTCACACAGAGATTTTTGATATTCAGGGAAAAAAAATCATTATTTATTGCATAATACACCATTACTCAAATTAATTAACCTCAGTATGTAAAACCAGAGAACATGGAGCAAACCGCACCCGAGCAGGCCTGCCAGTCTGTGGGTACAGTGCCTCCTCTGTCCATTGACTCAGTCATACCACCCAACCCTAACCCACCCAAACAAGTCTGCCAGTCTGTGGGCACAGTGCCTCCTCTGTCCCTCTACTCAGTTATACCACTCAGCTTTAATCCCACCTGAGCAGACCTGCCTTTCTGTGGGCACAGTGCCTCTTCTCTCCATCCACCCAGCTCCAACCCCACCCGAGCAGGTCTGCCAGTCTGTGGGCACAGTGCCTCCTCTGTCCATCGACTCAGTCATACCATCCAACCCTAACCCACCCAAACAGGTCTGCCAGTCTGTGGGCACAGTGCCTCCTCGGTCCCTCCACTCAGTTATACCACCCAGCTTTAACCCCTCCCGAGCAGGCCTGCCAGTCTGTGGGCAAAGTGCCTCCTCTCTCCATCCACTCAGCATACTCTCTGCCCTGTTGGCTGTACAAACCAGCAGGTCCCAGGCCACTGCATTCCTGTCTGTGTGACAACTTGTTTCAATTAATTCACACAAGGGTGTAATTGGGAGTGACGGAAAATACTTTTTTTGTTTCATATTGAACAGAGATGTACGAAGGAATGGCTTCATTGTGTCTGACACTGCCGGTGTCATTTCGGACACTTCATATGCTAAAATAAAAGCACCATAGCCATTTAGCATGAAAGGTTACTTATCCTGTAAAAAAGATTGTAGGTCATAGTAGTGGGGGATTTAATTCCTTAAAAATTGTTTGCACATTAGGCATTTGAAGTATCTTGCCATAGTTACTTATATCATCAGCTCTCCTGAGAGGAGTGTATATTAACTGGAACATCCGTGATGACAAGCATGGCTGACAGGTTTGTTGAGTAAACCCTTATCCCCCTGGACTACTCTTGGTAGCAGTTCTGTCTCTTCCGTCTTCTCCCCTCCCCTAATTCCCTTTTTTTTCTGCATTTGCTGAGCCGCTATCCTCCTGAATCGTGGATATTTTTACCACATCCGCTGGCTCGCTTGTCACCGGGCTCCTCGGCCACACTCATTTTCTAGTGGTCTGTGAAACATATGCAGGTCGGCTCACCTTTGAGGAAGAGCCCTGCGAAACATGACTTCCAGCACACAGTGGAGCTAATTAAGTCGCAGTGTTGGAGGGCTGAGGCTCCCCTGCAAACAGAGCAGCCGCTGCACAATCTTGCTGTCAGGGCGCCGGCCTCCCACGAGACCTCGGGAGGTCAATGCTGCTTCACCCATGATCCACAGTGTATGGTCCATGGGATTTATGCATCATTCAGCTGCTTTTTGGCAGAAATCATAATAATTCAGAAAAAAAAATCACACGTAGAATGGAAAATTCACGGCCAAATATATGCAGGTATGACTTTCAGGTTTTACAGATTTTTTAAAAATTGCTCTTTCGTCTTGCAGCCATGGTGTCTCGACACGGCCGTCACTGTCCTCCTTGGACCTGTCTCTGCTGGCATTCAGAACAAGCACTGAGGGTGGGGTTTCACATCCTAACGACCAAGCTGCAAATGTTAAACACATTTGTGTTTTTTTCCCCCACTTGCTGCGAAATTCCGCTGAACAGTGATTTCACACTTCATGTATGTTATTACTTTTTGACATATGTAAATTAGTTCCTGTAGCCCAAGAAGATGTGCTGTCTAGACGCACAAACGCATTTGAATTCTGATACCTGACGTATATTTGTCATGGTTCGCTGTTTAACACTCACTTAGCATTGAATATTTATTGAAATAAAGAAAAAAAATAGCAGCAGTGGGTGCATACATTGCACTGTCCTCTATATTCATGAAGTAGAATGTATCGGAACTGTGGGCTACCCTAAGGGCAGATATTGTTAAACGCTACAAAGGAGAAACATTGTCTTGGAATCAGCTCATAAAATCCCTGTATGGAGGTCGTCACCTGTTTGTCAACTGAAGACCCCCCCCACACACACACACACACACACAAGAACACCGCAAAAAGGGAGATGCTTTTATTCTGGTAATGTCTAGTCACGTTCTAAGGTGCACCTTATCTAGAACTGTCATAAGTGCCCATTGTGAATTTGACAATAAAAAGGACCCTATTCTGTTTCATAAATGAATATCTCACAACTCATTCATTCGAATAATAATGTAAATACCACAATGTGGCATCAGTTTAATTTATGTCTCCGATGACCTCCGGTATATTTCTGCTAGATGGAGTATGCAGTCATTGTAGGTTCATGCTGTTAACTCTGCAGCAATTAATGACAGCATTTATAAGTTTCATTGTTTTGTCGGAACTCTGCAATAACAATTAAAATACTAATTTTCATTTGTTCCAACTGAATGTATAGGATACTGCAAAATGACTCATTTAATCAAATCAATGTTATTTCTATTCATGTATTTGAAGTGAGATATTGTCTAACTATTATTTAAATTGGCGTCTTATATCTGGTAGTATAACAATAGCATTATATAATCCTGATAAAATGTCACAAAGACACGTTTCATTGAACTGAACGTGTTCATTCCCCAGTTGAAATGATCAGAACCTACATAATGCCAACCTGGCAAACGCAGTCTGTCTGATCATTCAAATTCTGAGAACAATGTAACAATTATATGAAGAAAACCAAATGCACAATGAAACAACAAAGGGGTATAAGAATTCGCAAAGGTAGAAGGGCTAACAACTAGATAGCTTATACTTGGTTAGATGGACAGTCATTCATCTGAAGTGCATGGTTAGTTAGAAAAAAAAAGACAAACCATTAGCCTCAATCCCACGTCCACTTTTTCTTGCCCAAGGCACCACTACACCTCATATGAAGCTAATGGCACAGTATAGACCAGTTTCTAGTCTTGACAGAAATCACATATCCACCAGGGCTCTGCTGCTCTTTCCGGAACCATCCACTGTGTGAGGGAGACACTGGTCGAACAAGGAGCACAAAACACTTTTGTAAAACTGCTTCATTTTTTTTTCTTTGTATCACAGAAATAAAAACCCTGTAACCCTGTCAGCATTCAAGACCTATGAAATATACAAGCAGAAAAAGCACCAACTGACAAATACAAGGATTGTTAGTGGCTATGTGTTGAAAAGGCAGACAATTATTTCTTACAAAACTGTGGCAAAGACTTACATGTAATGAAAAACACAAGCTCACAAACTGCAGTAACAAAGTTAATACAATAAAAGGCGTAAATCAAGAATGAACTGAATTATGAAAAAGGTCATAAATTAAAACTAATTAAATAATTAAATAAATTCGACGTCTTCACCTAGGTAGAACCCAGCTGTCCCAGAATAGTTTGTACGTTGCTCTGATAGGATCTCATTACAATTATTCTCACATGATGCACAAAACTTTGCAAACACAACACACAGTAAGATACATTATGGTCATAACAGTGGTTTTGGCATAAATTTCCAGGTTTTATATCGATAGCTTAGAAATATTTAAGCAGGTCAGCTACAAAGGCCAGAAATGTCAGCTCCTGATCGGGTACTTTCACCAAACTGTGATCAACATATAATGGAAGTTTGAAATGAAATAGCACTGTAATGGTTAGGTAATTACAATCAATTGACTGTTGGCAGTGATGCAAGTTCACTGAAATGTTTCAGACACTTCGCAGAAAAAAGGTTTGACCATGTAACTATTACGATAGGAAAAATAACATAATTAATTAATTGTTTATCATTCAAATCAGTGTTTGTTTCATTCTATCTGATTAACACGAGCACTTCTACAAACATAAATGTTTATTTAGTTTTTCTTTCGGAATAGTTGCATTGGATTTTTCATGTTTAACTCAGCAGGTTATAAGATGTGATGTCGACATTAATGTTCAACATTAACGTTCATTTTTGAAAGACTGAATCATCATCAACATTCTAAACCACATTGAACAAGCTGCATTCAATCCACACCCAATCAAGAGCAAATCTTTTACATCAGGTAGTACATAATTGGTGTCCCTGAACAAAATTACCATTATGTTGTGATTCATGATGGTCAATACTGAAAACAGGTGTTTCCGGGTCTATCACTCACTTCACACATTTAAGAAAATAAATGACAGAACAATCCAATGCAATGAACAGGGGGAAAACAGCAGATGTGAATTCTGGCACAGTTTATGAGAATAGGATTAAAAATCTCAAAACGCCCTGGGTATTTAAGCATGTGAAAATCACAGAAGGATTTGTTACTGAGAAAAACACGTCAAATCACGAGGCTACAAATCAACATGGACAGGGGTCTAGAATTTCTTCCCTTTGCAATTTAAATTCCTCATGACAAATTCAGTCGGACATGCGTGGAAACAGGCCACTTTTCATTAACGGCCCCGATCGCTATATCTGCTGTCATGCATCCGTAGCCTCCATCATGGCGGAGCTGGGAGGTGGAGGTGATGCGCGTCACTGGCAGGGTGTACGTGCAGCGTTCTCTCGCTTTTTAAGTGTAAACAGGCTTTTAGTGCCCCCTCCAAAAACGCCACATGTTTCCTTTTTATTGTGGAGAGTTGAGGTGGAGAATCTGGATAAATGGAAACATATGAGAAATAAAAATCGGAATTCCCTGTGGACACTCCTTATTTTTTATGCATGGATTCTAAGAGTAATAGCATCATGAATCAGAACACCCTCTAGGATAAAGGTATCCATGATCAAAAGGTTACCTTAAAATATAAAACTTCTAATTTTATTAAAGTTTATCAAAAATTTTACAGAAATACACAACAATGGGATGTGCCTCACGCCTCCAGTTTTGGGGGCTCATTTCCCATCCCTGTACTCCCCACTCCCCATTTTTCCCTCCTCACTATATAGGAGGATTTTGATGTTTGTACTAGATGGGGGGGGGGATACGAATGTATCTGATGCACACCTATTATTTAGTCTACAGTACCTACCTATAGCAGGGGTTCCCACACTTTTTCAGCTTGGGAGCTACTTTTAAATTGGGCAGGTCAAAAAGATCTACCTACATAATAAGTGCTAAGTATATGAGTATGTGCCCATATATATATATATATAAGTGTGTATATATATGTATAAAGTGTATATATATATATATACAGTACTGTGCAAAAGTCTTAGGCAGGCAAAGAAAATGATGTTTAGATTATCCTCGTGTAGCTGTAAAACTATGAAATTACGCCTGTCAAAGTGTGTCAGCTTAGCCATTTCAGAACCTCTGCTAAAATCATCCTAGCATTCGCAGTGACCGTCCAGTGCAGCCATGTATTTTTTGACTTGGGTACTAGCACACCTCATACAGCTAGTCAATCTGTCACTGACTTTTTAAACCAATATATTTAATTATTTAATTTAGCTGTTGGTGAAATTTAACAAAATCAAGGAACGGCTGAGGTGCCCCTGAGGAGAAGTTTGGGAATTGAAGGTTCATCTAGCCATCCAACTAGATATCAGTACCTTTTCAGAAGAAAACAGAAGAAATGATTACTAGTTTTTTATTGTGACACTCTTGATTTGCACATGTTCTAATGTTAAATTGTGTTTTTTTGTTCTAAGCCAAGGGGCGGCATGGTGGTGCAGTGGTTAGCAGGGTTACATATGTGTGGAGTTTGCATGTTCTCCCCATGTCGTCGTGGGGTTTCCTCCAGGTACTCCGGTTTCCCCCTACAGTCCAAAGACATGCTGAGGCTAATTGGAGTTGTTAAAGTGTCCATAGGAGTGAATGGTGTGTGAGTGTGCCCTGCAATGGGCTGGTCCCCCATCCTGGGTTGTTCCCTGCCTCATGCCCATTGATGGATGGATGGATGGATGGATGTTCTAAGCCAAAGTACACTTGCTACCCAGATAAACAGCTTTAAACATTACGTTGGACTGCCTAAGACTTTTGCACAGTACTGTATATATATATATATATATGTGTGTGTGTTTGTGTGTGTGTGTGTGTGTACACAATATCCAATATACCGTAAATACTGGCGAACCTTGCATCACTGCATGATCCCTCACAGCACAATACAATTCAATATATTTACGGTTTATTACTTTGTCCGGCTCCCCCACTCATTTTTTATATCCCTTTTTTAGTATATATAAATTGGGAGGGTAGCTGGGACACTTTCATTGCTTATTGGAGTTTTAAGCAAAAGCGGACTGGCCACCCGTTACGTCAATCAAGTGGCGAATGCCAAAGGGGTTGACAGATGATAGAGGCTAATATTGTAAAACTTTTTTTGAATGTCACGCAATCTACCTGCACTACCTGCAATCTACTGGTGGGTCGCGATCTACGTATTGGCCTGTAGGGTACCAACAAACCACAAAGTGCAAGGTGCCGGCCTACAACATGGTCTTGCCAAATAATTGCAATTTCAACTCAGGCAACTAGGGGGAGAACTTCCCTCCCACCGCCACCCCAAACTCATATTTATACAGGTAGATTAACTGATGAATCTGAACTGACCTGGGAATGTCAGTGTGTGTCTCACGCAACAGACTGGCATCCCATCCAGCATTATGCCTTGTCATTTTTCAGACTTTAAGTATACTGTGACCCTCTGCTGGGGTTAGGGTTTGGAAGATGGATGGATTGATGGATGAAAAATGGAACAGCAGTTTTATATTAAAGAACATCCAATTACTGGCTATCTACTGTTTCAGGTAAATTATCACCTCAGCATGCCTCAGAGGTTGCAATACATATATTCCCACCCACCGTGTTAAACAGTTATAATGACTGTCGTATAGGACGGTATCTTGCAATCACACAGTTCAAATTATGCCTGGAAGGACTGATATTAGTTGCCACTCATTTTCAAAATGTTTATTTATGTCACAATTCAGCGATTTGACATTCAAAGCTGAACCTCTGCATTTCCTTAATGATAATTGACTTCTTTGTCTGAGTTTTGTCCTTATCACATAGCTGCTCGTAATTATCAGAAAATGTATTTAGTATCTGGGGAGCTGTAATCTACTTCTCTAATGAGTCATGGTGGCATTATAAACAGCAGAGGCTTTGTAAGTGAGGATAATTTTAAGTGTATCCACTCAACTTCAGATTTCAAGGACAGTTTAGGCATCTGTTTTCTTTCACCTTCTGTTTTTCTGTCCCTATGCTAAAAATTAATTGTGCACACTGCACCATTTTGTTTCACATGATTGCATCCCCATCGATATCCAATGAAGAATCTACATTCTCCCTTTATTTTTCAGATGATACCTTCAGTGTTCCTCATTAAGGATGGCGGTTGCAGGGCGCCCTCGGACACAGTGTGTCAGTGGTAAAGGGGGCTGTCAGAATAAGCTTATGTCTAACAACCAGGATGAACACCAAATTGCTGACACCCAAGGCAGATTTTCCCGCTAATGAAATAAGTGAAATCTATTGCTGTTTAACACCAACTTAAGGCTTCTGAATGCAGGTCTCTTTTTTTTACTTTTCAGTTTAAATATTTTAGGTCAAGACAATCGGGTATGCAGTAAATGAACACATGAGAGTATAAGTGTGCAATGTAATAATTTATATTTATACATTATCAAATATATCACTGCATGATTAGTTACAGCTTATGTAATAATCTGTCTCAAAACAAAAGGCATATGTACCGCAGAAAACAGTCGTTAATCATTACCATATATCTTGTAGTCAAGACAGTGAATTTACATAATAAACACTCAGTTAATATACGCAAAAATGATCCATTAACATAACGGAGATTGTGTTTGCCATTATTTCAAGAAAAAAACATTTAATGCTAAGAATGTCTGAAATTATTGTGGTTAAATATCTAATAATCACAGCCTTAATTATATTCACAACATGGCTGTTTTGTGTGTCTCTTTCATTTCCGCCAAGCAGGCAAGCAGAACTGACACACTTGTTTTATTATTTCTATTAATTTTGGTTATTTTTGACTTTCTTGTATATCTATATATTCTGTTTTTGCTGATGCACTGTAAATTAAACTGCAGAATTTTACACGGTTCATAGACACACTGATATTCAATGTACAGTATGTACAGTACAGACTGTTTGAAATGTTTTTCTAAACAGAAATATCATGTTGACATAATTTGCTACATATTTGCTGCAATACTTATAACAATTCAAATATCATGATAGTAAAACAAAGGAAGCTAAACACAATGGAAATATTTAACTTAATGATCTGTTTACTTGTTACATCATACCATGAATCATGGGGTCCATATAAAATTTTTTATCTATCTCTATTGATAAAACATTGCCAAAAAAGGTATTGTATTGCTGTATTTAAACCAGGTTCTTTTAAGTAATAATGTATTTCTTTTCAGCTGTAACTGTTAGGTAATTACACAGACTATTGTATATGGTACTGTTGTGAACTAGTGAGATATCTTACTGCTAATTTTATGCTTTAACTCATTTTCAGCATAAAGGACATTCAAGATTCCAAAAATCTGCATTTTGCAAGGTTCTACTTCCTGGCTTTTCACTGTGGTCTCTGCCAAAACTTGGTTGGCGCAGATGTGAGCACATCATTCTCGTGGTTACTGCATCTCTCGTTATCACCTAAATATTCTGTCCACACTCCTCCCTCTTGCCCAATGCAGGTAAAAAGCATCCGAGAGCCACCAAGCCTGAAATTTTTTTATTTAAACCTAATGACGCATGAACGACGATTCAGTATTTAATTCATAAAACACGACATAAATATACTGTACTGATATGAATCTCATGATCTTATGTCCATTTTCGTAACCTGCAGTACATCAACTGTAAAACATTTACTAACATTTACTGGTGGGATAAAAAAATCAATATCCTCCCTGTTATCACGTTTCAATGTTTGTTGCCCCTGACACTAAAATTATCGTAAAGG
Organism: Isichthys henryi; assembly: GCA_026776945.1. Lineage (NCBI taxonomy): Eukaryota > Metazoa > Chordata > Actinopteri > Osteoglossiformes > Mormyridae > Isichthys > Isichthys henryi. The sequence goes on along the minus strand of JAODJX010000097.1, from coordinate 21,683,340 downwards.
TCATTATTCATTCTGAAGTCAGAAAATCGACTCTCCCCTCACTTTGCTTCAACATTTTAAATGTCAAAATGGCATGTACTGCTTTAAAGACAAGATTGGAAAATAATGCATTTTCATATGCAACTTATCTGCAGCACAAAACATTGTGGACCTTTTCTGATACACATAGAATTAATATGTAATATTTCAGCAAGAAGACAGTGTGTATAGCATTTAGTGATTAATTCTTATTGTTGACACACCACAGCAGACAGTGCACAACAACTAAATGCGTCTTCTGCAGTTAACCCATATGTGACATACTGTAACAGGGGGCAGCTAATTCAACGCCCTGGGAACAGTGATTGGGGTCAGTACCTTGCTCAGGGTATCTCACTGGCACCTTGCTGGTCAGGGATTTGAACCAGTAATCTTTCAATTACAAGTGCGCGTCCCTAACCATTAAGCCACTACTGTCCGCATTTGAAGGAGACCCAAGTTTTTTTAACACCTCACAGTTTTCAACAAATTCTATTTAATTTATTTTTTATTTTTAATCACCTATCTCATTGTTATCACTCGAAATAGGTTAACATCTACAGTGTACTGCATACTTTACTGAATACTTTAACCTTTAAATTTGCTTGTTTCTTCTGTGCTAATTTGTAATTTAATCACGACCTTCTGATAACTGCTAAAATATTTATCAATTATAAGTGAAACAAACATAAAACGAATTGAGGGTGATTTTTAATATAAGCAGCACATCATTTTGCTAGTGTGATAAACATACACTTCAGTATATGCCAGCTGAACTATTGATAGATTCATAGACAGAGTTCCTGATTTTAGTGTCAAAGAAAGAGAGGAAAACATAAGGTATGGATATGCATGAATTTTTGAAATATAACAGCAACAATCATCACTGAGCAGAAATTTACAGCATCCGAAAAATTATGGTAGCCGTGCTGTTTGTGGAATACTAAACTACAATGGAGGAAATATCAGTCACACTAAACGTTAAATCTTAACGTGACATGTAATTCAGTTGGGTTGTTTTTCTTTCACTTTTCAAAATCTCACAACAAAATTTGGGGCAGCATTTCTGTAATGTTGCATCAGTATAAAACTTCTGAAAAATGTAAAACTTGAAGACTTGTACTGCGGAAAAAAACTACCTCTGGACACTTATTACGAAACATCTGTCAGCTTAAGAGAATGTGCTCCTGTTAAAGTCGCAGAAGGAGCCTGCTGAAGCCACGCTGCCGAGATAAACCATAGTAAATCAGGTCCTTGGGCGATGTGCTGTAAGGGACATGGCTAATAGGAAGCTGCAATAAGGTTTGCCTTCAAGACGCAGGTAAAACAGTTCACTTAGGATAGCATGCAGACCTCCTGACATGTGAGTTCTGATAACAAGATAGTGACAAAGAGAGACAATAGTTTATCATTCAGTTCGCTGTGTGCAGTAACAGGGATGAAGGATGGTGAGTGAGTGTGCCCTGCGATGGGCTGGCCCCCCATCCTGTGTTGTTCCCTGCCTCGTGCCCACTGCTTCCGGGACAGGCTGAGGACCCCACGCAACCCAGTGCGGATAAGCGGTTTGGAAAATGGATGGATTGATGGATGGATATCACCATTAGTTCTGCTATCCCCTTTGGTATACAGCTATCCTTTTCTCCACTTATCAGTTGCTTATTTTCCTGTGTTTCCTACAATAGTAACCGACTAAAATACCATCCTGTGTAAATTTGGGATCTCTGTCTATTTATCTTGTTTGCTTGTTTTTCTTTTGAAAATCACCTGAATTGCAACGATCCCACTGCTGCCGCACAGATGGTGCTCTGAAGTTCTCAGAGGCCTATTTGTGTAGATAAAATAATTTCACATTCAGGCCACTTGGACACGCAGATCTAGCTGAGGATGGTGGAGATACGCAATCCCTTCCCGCTGTTGTGGAATGTGTGCTTTATACTCAAAAAGCAACCCATTTTGTCGAACTACCAGAATTTGTCTCATCCCGGGCAGAACATTCCAGCCGTAAAATAAACAGAAAGTATGAAGCAAGCTTCCGCTATAACTAAATGCATTTCCAGTTTTAACTGGCTTTCTGCCTCACTATGTGTTCAGTCTACATCTCCCATGCTTCTGCACCAGGGTCTACTGAAGGGTGGTCTGGGGTACATTTAGCAGCCTTCAGCAAGGTCCCAGTAAAGGCTGTAAAACTCTGAGGCTCAACCAAGGAAAGAAGCTTTCATCATTTGTATACACACCAGCCAGATGTAGTGGGAGTTGTCCACATCTCGCCTGACAGCCAATGACATTAATCATGGTTAGGACTGTAATTTACAGCTCCCCAAATACCACTCTGTGATGAGCCTCTGTAGATAATTTTACACTTGCACAATATTAAAAACTGGTACAAACTTCATAAACAGGTAACTTTCCATTGTGCTCTATAATTTGTCTGAAATTTATTTCATAGTATTACTCTCCAATAAATTAGATGCTAATGATGGCAAAGGCATGAGTGGTCAAGAGGTGTATTAGATGTAAAGCTATTTATCTTGCCTATTTTTTTTCTTCATAATTTCCTTGTTTGGATGCCATGACTCCAGGGTGCATTTTTTTAATTCATTTGCCTTTGCCTTCTGCATCATGGGTCACAGCAGACAGTGGGAATTGACCATCAAGTGCAGAGAGCGACACTCCCCTAAGTTTTGATAGACACTTAATGAACTTCGGTCTCCTGGGAGCCTGGAGGCCAGCCGAGTCGCTATCGAGAAGGAACGGAATGATTTCACGCTCAGAGCAACATCCATAGGTCACAGTTCAATGCACAGATCAGTGGCTTTTACAAGAAATATTAACAGTGTTGTCCTAGAAATGATTACCTTTTAAAGAATTACCCACACTTCTAATGTGTGAGCATTATAACAAATGGTGCAATTTCCATGATGTAGTAGCTATGAGAGATGACATTTAGTTCTCGTCATAGATTAAATATATTATTTCATTACATAAAACTGCAAAAATGTTCTAAAGAGAACAAACAGAAGAACAGCTGGTTGAAAAAAGAGTTAAGCCCCATTAATATCTGGTACCCAAGACTGTAAGCTGTTTTTTATTGCTGCCAAATGCATTACATACAGATTGGCTGCGAGTAAATATCTTAGCACATATTATGCTAAAAATACTGCATCCAGCGAAGAAATTTAATGCAAACAGTTAAGATTAATGTCATTGTATGGAGTGAATATATAGTTTATCTATACCATAAACACTATCTGTATCAATTTCTGCTGTCTTCTTTTTTAATAAAAAGATGGAAAATCTAAAGGACTGCCAGGGCTATAAAGTACCTTAACATTCAATTCAGCTACTCTGAGGAAACTGTGTCTATGCCAGCAGTAAATTTACTAGGTTATATGCTGTGAGTTCACCCCTGATAAGCCCCACCCATTAAATATAATCACAGTCAGCATATCTACCCAGTGGCAACAGTCATGTTCATCTTGGTAGACGGGCAGTAATTATAAAGAAGATGGTCTGTCCCCATTGGCAAAAAAAGGGAAATTGCAACAACAATCACCCTACAGCAAAAAACCATCCTCACAGTGGTTCAGCTCATCTACAAGACTGGCCTCCTGCAGCATTAAGCAGTGAGCTGCATGGACGATTTCATTGGCTGAGAGATGAGAGGGCCACAGAAATCGATGATATCTTTTGTCTGGAATTTACTTGCCTTGTGGTTCAGACAATAATATATTACTTTCACTCAGATATTCCAAAAGTATTCAGACTTTTTTTTTACCTGTTAAGTTCCATTGATATTTAAGACCTGACCTAAACTACACAGATTTACCAGATTAATTCCCACAACGTGGATAAAATTCAAATGTTGAATTTTAGGGGACTACAAATAAATAACTTCTGCACATAACCCAGATGACACTACAGTGTTAAAAATATTTACCATGGCTCATAAAATGCTTGAAGTAATAAATCTTTGAAATGACTTGCAGTCAGTGATTGTTACACATTTATCTTGGTCACTCACTGCTCCTTAACTCTGAAATATGCATTTTAACTATGGTTACAGCTGTAATATGATGGATTTAAAAAGTAAATCTGGGCACAAACAAAGTAATGTTTGATTAGTTACGCACAGCTTCTTAAGGATTACTTCATATAATGCTTTTTTGCCTAAATAAGTGACATATTAAAAAGAAAGTGTTCTGCATCGTGCCATAGTACTCCAATGTTTTTATTTAACCACCTACAGAGATAATTCCTGGCTGTTTAGTAGATTAAATAAGCAAGCAGCTATCATTTTAAAACATGGTTTACTGTACTGCTATTTTAATGCAGGAATAAGACCCCAGAGACATATTTACATGCATATTAATGACACTATTTGATGGAGAGGGATTAAAATGCTTGATTCTTGGTCGGCCAAAAGGAGTCATTAATTAATCAGTACAGAAGATCACAGATTACTTGGCTTTGCTAATGAGATTTTGCTATTTTGTATGATTGGTTTAAAGGGGGAATGTTTAATGTGATGTACTGAATGTCTTCATTAACCAAATAGAGTTTGTTGTATTCCACAGAATCTCAAACTCTTGCAGGTCACTGCAGTAGAAGACAAACTACAGGGAATAGATGCAGAATATGTTACATCGTTCTTGGCAGCAAAAACACATATATGTTATTAATGGGCTTAGGGTACACACTGGCTAACTATACACTTATAAAGGGAAATAGGAACTCTTATACTGTAATTATAAAAATACCATTTGTTTGTGTTTATTGATGGTGCAGCTTTACCAGACAAACTGCAAAACAATATTTCTTTCAAAGCTACTAATATTGGTTTCTCATTGAGTATCTTCAAAATAAAAAAATGAGGCCTGTATTGTCAAAGGTCACATAGCAACCAAGTTCTCAAATTAGAACAGCACTAATGTTCTTGAATTATGCTCATTATGAATGCTAAACTGGCTGAGATGGTGGATCAGCTGCAAGTGGTACCGCGGGCGTTCAAATCCCACCCCTGGCTCTGTCACTGTGGCATTAGCACATCCTCATTGTGTTTGTGTACGTTTGCTCCTGGTTCTCCCTCTAGCAGTCAAGATATGTAGCGCTATCCCAGTAATGTGTGGGTATGTGCCCTACAATGGACCACTATCCTGTCCCGGGCGATCGCTACCTTTTGTCCTGTATTTCCTGGGATGGACTCACCTCTAAGAAGTCATTTCCACAGAAGCGCTGGCATATGTGCCTAGCATTTTACTAAATTATTAAGACATTCCTTACAAATAATAATGGATAACAATAGATACCTTTATAATGCATTATAATGGTCAGTATACGCATCAAGGATGCTTTGTACTGCATTATAAAGGTATTCATAATGCATTATAGATGATAGCTCCATAAAGCATTCATAATGCATAATACACATGACTGTAATATGTTTTTTGCCTTTTTATAAATATTTATAGCCATGTTTATAATGCTTTATGAATGCATCATAATACATTATGAATGTGTTAAGGAATTAATAAAATCATGGCCTTAAGTAAAGTGTTATGCAGTTTGCAAACTAACACATCCCTTGCAGAATCACAGGACGCAAAGTTGCTGTTATTATTTCTTTTAGTTTTACTGGAAACTCCGGCATCTTAATGTATGTTTTTCTCAGACTGAAGAAATAAAGATTACTGATGTCAAAAGGAAACACACATTAAATTTATCAATAATATTTATATGAATATTGAGTGCCATGACATTTATTTTAAGACGTGTCACAGATAACACTTTGTTCTGAGACCATCTAATATTGGTCAGCAATCTTCACTACAGAAACACTTCAAAATACATAGTGCCCTCTGGCACTCTTCTTTGAGACCTTGAGAATGGAGTATAAGGTGAAGGATGAATGCCCATCAAGCCCCAAGTCTTAAAAGCCGGTATCTATATCTCATACCCAAAGCGCATTCTAAGGTGGCTTGTAAACTCTAGGAGCTTGTATCCTTTGAGTTGGTGAAATTGAGTGATGAATGACAATCCGCTACAGAAGGTAAGAACAAAAACTGATGGAGTCCTTTGGAGTTTCCCGCTTGACACATTGACACGCTTCTCCATTTTTTTTACTTTCACATTTTATTAGCTGGTAGATGAGCTGCATTGCAGAAATCATAGCTAGATCGACCCAGCTATAACGGTAGGTGGTTAACTACCTGCTGAACAGCTAATTATGTGCAGTGCCTGTGAGCATGTAAAAATAGCTTAGCAAAGTGAAATGCAGTTTTACTTCACTTCCTTCAGGTAATTGAAAAATATAGCCTGGTTCAGGGTCTAAATAGGCAGTATGGGGTCGTATTTGGACAGTATCTTTACAAGAAAAACCTTTAACACTTGTATCCAAATGCTCAGTGTCACTTAATACAGGTCATCGTTGACTTACGACCTAAGAAACTTATGACTGATTGACTTTATAATTGATCTGAGACCGTGGACGGGACTGCGCTGCGTCTGGCAGTGCAAATGTTGCCAAACGTGAGTGTATGACGGTTTCCACACCGACAGCCAGCAGCAATAAACGAAGAAAATGGTGATAAAAAGGTTAAAAAAAATCAAAGAATATGACTTAAAGGTGATATAATTTTATTACACAGTATACTATACTATACTATAGCCGAGACCTTATCGTGGTGGAGGGGTTTGCGTGTTCCAATGATCCCAGGAGCTAAGTTGCCTGGGGCTTTGTGCCCCTGGTAGGGTCATGAAAGGCAAAGAGGTCCTGGGTGAGGAACCAGACAATGTACAGCTCAAAAGACCCCATATGATGAATAAAAACATAGACACACGTTTTCCCTCGCCCGGACGCAGGTCACAAGGGCCCCCTACTGGAGCCAGGCCTGGGGGTGGGGCTCCATGGCGAGTGCCTGGTGGCCAGACCTACACCCATGGAGCCTGGTCAGGCACAGCCCGAAGAAGGCACGTGGGTCCCCCCTCCAATGGGCTTACCACCTGTAGGAGGGGCCAAAGGGGTCGGGTGCAGCGTGAGTTAGGCAGTAGTCGAAGGCGGGGACCTTGACGGTCTGACCCTCAGGTGCAGAAGCTAGCTCTAGGGACATGGAATGTAACCTCTCTGGTGGGAAAGGAGCCTGAGCTGGTGTGCGAGGCTGTGAGGTTTCGACTAGATGTAGTCGGGCTCACCTCGACACACGGCCAAGGGGTTGGACCCTCTTCCACTCTGGAGTTGCTCACGGGGAGAGGTGCTGAGCAGGTGTGGGCATACTTATTGCCCCTTGGCTGGGCGCCTGTACATTGGGGTTTACCGCGGTGGACGAAAGG
>JAODJX010000097.1:21639199-21662613 GCA_026776945.1 Isichthys henryi | reverse complement strand
TGCCCATTGCTTCCGGGATAGGTTCCGGACCCCCCGCGACCCAGTAGGATAAGCGGTTTGGAAAATGGATGGATGGAAATTAATTTTGTATAGCACTGCATTTCTCAGAATGCTCTGCCTTGCCCCAAAGTCTACAAAATGGAGCCAAACAATATGAAAGCAAACTCACTCTGGGCAAATTCCAAAAAGGTCTATCTTTCTCCCATAAGTCTACACTGGCTACTGAGCTTCTAGGAACATCAACCTGCCAATGCCACCCACTAGAATAGCCAGTTAAAGATGCTAAAGGCAGTACTTAACATTCCCACTGATGTCTTTTCTCAGCTCCAGCGCCCTGTCCAGCCCTCATCCATTGAATATAAAGCCATACAAGAACCAGGTGTGGTACTGGAGCCCTCTGAGTAGGTAACAGATAGATTTCAGGCAGAAAGATTGATACCTCCAGTGCAGTGATTCCATGTTTTCAAAGCATAAGGCATGTGGTAAAAACATGAAGATGACTAACAGCAACAAGGCAGTGTCCATTCTCCATGGACAGTCAAATTAGTCTCTCACCTGTCACTAAAGGTTCACATGATGTTACCATACACCTCATCAACCATGTCTAGCAGAGGATACCAATCTTTTGGCCCACTGAAAGGGAAATGAAGCGAGCTTTCCTGAGTTAGTATACTGTAACTTGCCTGTAAGTACCTGTCTATACCATCTTCCTCTGCACCTGTTGAGAGAATCTTCAGTGAGATTTTATTTTCAGGCCAGACCATTGCAATCTAAATGATAATACCTTTTGCTGATAAAATGTAACAATATTGAATATTGAACAATATATATATATTGGAATAAAGCATAATTGGAATTGCCATAAGCTTTTGTTTTTCATTATAGTGCTTTGATTTAACTGTCACAATACGACACAACTTATTGTTATACACATAGGAAAATAAACAGGAGCAACTGCATGAAATTATCTAATAATTCATAAGATAATTATCTTTACTATGTATACTTTCATTTAATTTAATTTTGTGGAATGCACTGCCTCTGCATATTTGTCTGGCCCCAACACTTCCTTCGTTTAAAGTTTGTCCTAAAACACACTTTTATTGTTTGGCTTTTAACTCAATATAGGAGTTTCTTTTGTCTTTGTTGTTTGTATAGTATGTAGGTTTTATGTTATTTTGATTTTGCTCAGCATTTTGTTCAACTGCTGTTGTGTGAAACGTGCTCCATAAATAAATTAAACTGAAACTGAAACTGATGTTAAAATATAAACAAACTCCTTCCATCTATCCATCCATTTTCTGTACAGTAACTGCTCTTCCTACTCATGATCCTGGGGTTCCGGAGTCTTTCCTGGAAGCTACAGGCACAAGGCAGGGAACAACTCAGGAGGGGCTTATAAACAAATTGTTAATCAAAAAAAAGAATAACACAAGATTATATTGATTATATATAACACAAGACCCTATCCATCTGATAACCCACGGACACAAAAAGCTACCGCAGATTCCTCTAACGCTAACACGCTTAAACAAATAAAGAAGCAAACAGTATGCATGTGTCCATGGTAAATGGTCAATGTTAACCAAATGTATATTGGTAGATTAATAGTTATATATAATTTCCCTATTTTAATTATGCAAATATAAAGTACACTTTGCCTACTCATACAAATGCTAGCTCAGTATATACATCTAACATCTAGAAAGTACATCTGTTATATGATTATATAATTTTTGCTAGATTAAATGATATATTCTTGTGTTGTCTGATTGAATGAATGACTTTAACATTTGTATAGTCCTTCACAGAACCCATGGGGAGCCACTTCATCCACCCCTGTGTTGCCCCCACCTGGATGAGGCGACGGCAGCCATTCTGCACCAGTACAATCACCACCCAGTAGCTATGGTGGTGAAGGGGCAGGAGAGGATTAACCAGTTAGATATAGGGGATGATTTGGAGGCCGGATTTGAAAGGGCCACGGTGGGGAGTTTCAGCCAGGAGATCAGGGTACCACCCCTACTCTCTCAAAGGAGGCCCAGGGGTCTTTTATGACCACAGAGAGTCAGGACCTCGTTTTACATCTCATCCAGTTTTACAACACAGTGTCTTCGTCACTGCACTGGGACACTGAGATCCACACTGACCACAGGATGGGGTAACCTGTTGGCCACACCAACACCTCTTCCAGCAGCAACACAGCCTACCTAGATGGCCTAACGTCCAATTACTGGCCTGGTGAGATGGACAATTTAATCCGAACTGCCGGTGATATGGCTGCTAACGGTGCATTGAATTTCTTTGAATTGAAATCAATTAAATTCTTCTTGCTGTCATTCCAGTACAAATTTCAATTCTATGGGGTGTTTTAACCAGCAAGCAGTCACGTTATTTTTACTTACTCTTGATCAGAGCAAGAGATAGCGCACCTGAAGACTATTTTCTTCTTCACCTAATATTCCATTAATTTATTGACATAATATCAATACACTGGTTACACTGGTTTTCTGCTCTGACTGTCGAGTACACATGTAATCTTCACTATCTCCCTTAATAACACGCAACTTGCAATTACAAAAATGTTTAAAATAATTCATATTTAGATTCTTTTTATGTCTGTGATATGTAGCCTAGACACTGAAACTATAGTGAAAGGTGTCAGTTATGTAACATTGTTGTTATGATTTCAGTATGGCTATCAAAAGATCATTTAGCTGTTTATTTTTGCTGTGAACCGCTTACTGCGCGCGTGAAAAATAGGCGCCGTTCTGACTCTTCTGATGACGCACCTCTGTCGTGAGGGTGCGTAGTGCGCTTGGGCCCTGCGTCTCACACAGGCAGAGTGGATACTCTAGTCTCTTATGATGAGCACTGAGATCATCGTCAGGAATTTCCGCAGCCGCTACACACGCGCCGGGCAACCAGTGTGTCCCGGGTCCTACGAAGTTCATAAGAGCAAAATGTGCTGATTTGTAGATTTGTGCATTTTAAGAATAATTTTACTTTTTTTCAAAAATAGCTATTTCATTGAAATCGATCAGTTATAAGCACACAGAGTGTCTAAAACATGGACATATACTATGTTTCCATTATGTTTTAATATTTTGATATGGGTGATGAAATTAGGCAGATGCATTGAAACTGTGAGGTTAGTAAGAGTAATTTTAGATGTTTATCTTCATTTATCAGTCAGCTTATAACTTTAAATATTAATGATGAGATAGTATTTTAGCATTAAGTTTTTAAGAAATTTCAAGTAACAGCTGAGCTGCTGTTTAAAACTAATGAACCTATAGTTACTCATTTTTTCTATATTAGGTGGCTAAAACACAGGAGAAGATTTAAATCCTAATTCAAAATATGTCCAGTTTAATTTGAATCCTGTAGTTAATTCAATCTGAATCAAAGCTAATTAATTAAGACTAGAAAATTAGAAGAAAAGTCTTTGCAGACGGCAAGCGCACGGCAACAGGGACTGTAAACCCCACTACAGGAAGTTATCAAATGACATCCTGCTAATGCCTTGAGCAAACTGCTCCTTTCCTTCACATATTGCACAGTTTAAAACCTGCAGTCCTTCAAAATATCCTGCAGTGTTTGCGTATTCCTGGAGTTAAAGCTTTACTGCTTGCAACTACATTTTCTGTCCCAGGCTATGGTGAAACGTGGCAACATCTTTCCTGACTACATACATTCAGCTTCTAATGTTTAGTAACTGCCGATGAGAAATGACTTACAAAAACGTATTTATTGGTGTCATCTTGTACAAGGAGAGCCGTTGGTTTTACTGCACAGTATTCCATAAATCACATTTTACATTCAATTATGAAGTGCAATTTCGGCATTGAGCCTAGGTCAGGCCCTGCAGTTCTACTCTGATTGCCCTACAAAGTACAGAAGATTGCTGCAAACTTCCAGCTTTGCTACTCTGCCTCAATCACTTTTAATCAAAGAGAAAGACTTCGCCTTTCCGATTCCTGCATTTTCCTCCATGATTTAAGACATGTTACTCTTTCCAAGGTCAGTGTTAAATACTGAATATTTGATTTAAGAATTGCAGAAATGTCCTACATTAAGCAGCATCCATCTCATCACGTTTCTTTTAACTAATTCATTAGTCATAGTTATTGCTGAGAATAATATATTGCATAAATGGTGGATTTCTGCTTGTCAAGCAAAAATGAACAGTGTCAGAAGTGAGAGCACCTTTCATAAAAAGGTACTCATTTGTATATCCCTTTGGCCACTATTCTGAATGAATTAACTTCAATAATTTCTGAAGGTTTGGGAGTCTTTTAAGTACAACAAGTCAACATTCGATCCTCCCACTAATGTCCTTATCAAGTTAACCATAAACATGTCTAACATTCAGCTATGGAAAAACGATAAATTTTTTATCCAAGCATTTTCCATACCTGATCGTGGGAGTCAGGATGGGGCTCCAACAGGATTAAATTTAAGGCTTATAATTTAGTTCAGATATTGCTGCTAATTAACGCCTTGTGGTGTCACAGCCCAGTTGTTTTATAATTTATTTTGCAATAGATTTTACAGAAATTTCAGACTTGCTGAAGTAGGAGTTTTGTAAAGATACTCTTTGTGTTAAAGTTGTTCACTTTTTGGAGGCTGTTTCTGGTTATGTAATATATGTCAGTGCCAGGAATTCGGAGAATTAAAGGCGCTTAAGCAACACCGTTTACTAGGCTGAAAATACTGCTTCACAAATACATGCATTGCTGAAACTGAAGGACATAAGTTTCCTAAAGCACAACACTGTATACATTATCTATGCATAAGCACACCTTTGACACAGTAATGTTAATTTGCCAAAACACTGTATGATAGCACTTCCTGTGACCTCATGGACACTTGTGCATGGTGGGTGGCTCAGTTTCTGTCTGCCATCCAATATTTGATACCTGTCCACACTGAATCCTTTTCTTCCTCTGAATGCCTTAGTGTTGATTCTGATGATATGAAATTAAAGCAGAAAAGCCGCATTGCTGTATGTTTAACATGTTTTAATATTTACGCATACAGCAGTGCTCAGGCAGACATTTTGTGATCCTTCCAAGGATTCAAGACAGTTTCATTTGTAAATTAAAATAAAGTGATATGGCAAAATTCAGATACATTTAAGATGTACTTAACTAGGATAAATCTCAATTGTCAAAGTCAATAATTATATGGTTATCTGTCTGATTATGAGCTATAGCATTTCTGTATTTGTAAGACAGAAAATAAACCCCAGTGAAACACAATATGAAAATCAGTTGAGAAACATACTGTAACAGTACAATATGACATCAATATGTTTTCATTTATAACTGTATTTTTTTGGCTGGTTTTACCCAGTAGCAATTAAGTATTGGGAAGTGGGCTAAAGTTGCAGGCGATGACAGAGGAAAAGGATAATGAAGACAGAACTGTTTCTACCGTCACTCACCGTATGTCTTGCAATGGGACAGGGCTCCTATGCAGAGATGTGGAATGTGATGTATCACAGAAATGTGTCACCAAAAACTAAACCACTGCTGAGGTATATTACACATATCAAACAATAGCATATGAACAAACAAGTAGTCAAGGGCTCCAATGTCAGGTTTGTACCAGAACAGCTTAAGCTTTTTTGCTTGTTCAGCTACTTCAAAAGCAAAGAGAGTAAACTTAGGCCCAAAAGCATCTATTGTGTTTATATCTCAGGCACTGACTTATCATTATACTTCGCATCTCAGATCCAGGAAGTATGTTCACAAAAAGACTGATGTAGTCTGGGTGATTATTATCGTTGCTCTGTGATTATCACACCATTCACAATTACACCCGATGTATTTACATTAAAACAAATTGATTTAGACCCAGATCAGTATTTGGTTTCATATCACATATTTAAAACAAGGCTCTTACATGTATTAGCTGTTTTGATTATATTATTAAAATGATTGTTATTATAGTATATTTATAGTGAAGCTGTTAAGGTGTGTTAGGATGTTAAGGGATACTTGGATGATGCTACTCTTGAATGTTCTATGAACGCATTAAGAAGGTGCACTGAATATTCTACAAATGCATTATAAAGGTATTATCAAGGTGCATTTAATTTGAAGAGTTACAGAATATTCTTTAGTAATACAACTATAATTCAGGCAACAGCCAGCCATAGCTCAGTGTGCCAGAAGATAATGACCACAAATCAAAGCTTATCTGTCTCTTTCCTCAAGTGTCAAGCAGCTCGCCTTAGCTACAAAAAAGCATTAAGTGTTGTACTGTACAGACGCTTCTCTACTCACAAACTTTCAACTTACAAACTTTCAGAGATATGAACGAAGAGGAGTGTAAGTCCAAATAGTGTTACACCACCCATTGTCTGCAACATCAATTTCAGCGTAGCCTACGTACTTCCAGCATCCTAGTTCTTTGTACTTGCGTATACCCTTAAAATGATGTTGAATAATGACTTATGAACATTTCAAGTTACGAACGGCCGTTTAGAACGTATCTCATTTGTAAGTAGAGGAGCATCTGTATTTGAGGAATAATACTTTGGTAATGTTTTTAACATTCACTATATGGACAAAGGTACTAGGGCAGACCTCTTATATCATTGAATTTACGTGTTTTATTCAGACTCATTGTCACAGGTGTATAAAATCAAGCATCTAGCCATGCAGTCAGGTTTACAAACATCAAAAATGGGTTGATCTGAAGAGCTCAGTGAATTCAAGAGTGGTACTGTCATAGAATACCACGTATGCAAGAAGTCAGTTAAGAAATTTCTTCCCTGATAGAAATGCCACAGTCAACTGAAAGTGGCATTATTGCAATGTGGATGTGTTTAGGAACGACAGAAACTCAGCCACAAAGTGGCAGACCACATAAAGTAACAGAGTGGGGTCACATCGTGTGTAAAAGTCGCCAGTGGTCTATTGACTGAATAACTGTAGAGTTGCAAACTTCCTCTGGCATTAATTCCATCACAAAAACTGTGCACCGGGAGTTTCATGGCATGGGCCTCCATGGCTGAGCAGCTGCATGCAAGCCTCACATCACCAAGTGCAATGCCAAGCTTTGGGTGGAGTGGTGTAAAGCACACAGCCACTGGACACTGGAGCAGTGGGAACGTCTTCTGTGGAGTGATTAATCACACCAGGCTCCTTAGTTCCAGTGAAGAGAACTCTTAATCCTTCAGCATACCAAGACATTTTGGATAATTCCAAAATGTTTTGGACATGTCCAGAAAGCAAAGTCCATAGAGACATGGTTGGGTGAGTTTGGTGTAGTAGAACTTGACTGGCCTGCACAAAGCCCTGACCTCAACCCTATCAAACACCTTTGGGGTGAACTAGAATGGAGATTGTGAGCCTGACCTTCATATCCAGCATCAGTGCCTGACCTCATAAATGTTCTTCTGGATGAATGGGCAAAAATTCCTACAGACACATTCCAGAATCTTGTGGAAAATCTTCCCAGAAAAGTGGCAGCTATTATACCTGCAAAGGGTGGACCAACTAAATAATGTACCAACTATGGATCAACTACACATTGCGTGCCTGTGTATTTATAATGGGATGTCATAAAAGTACCTGTACTGTAGGTGTAATGCCCAGGTATCCCAATACTTGTTTCCATATAGGGTAGGTGAAATTTAACATAATTGATAACCATGTAAAGCCATGCTATGCTTTGTAACAGGGCTATATACTGTAAATCAATACTGTTATATCATTTTAAATATACAGTATGGGGCATGCAAAAACAATGCTTTCAGGTAACTCATTTACACATTTACTGCCTTAAAAATCATATTTATGGCAACATATGAAATTGTTTAATATGATATTTTTATCATGCATCAAAGATATTAAAGTAATTTTCACCAACCTTTGAAAAAGCATATTCAAATTTTTATGCAAATGAATAATTATGAAATAACACGTGCCTAGTAATTGGGAAAGTCAACCTCTCCTAAATCTGGACTGTATATATCCAGGCAAAGGAAATCACCGTTAACTTCTTCTAGCAGATGGGCTTTCATAGATGTCATTTCACCAAAACATTCACATACTCTTTAAAATGCTCTGGGAGGTAATTATTCTTAATGGGGGATAATATAATTTTCCAAACCAAAACACTAAGCATAAGAAACTGGGCACATGCTTAGTCCAATTTAGATTTACATTTACACAATACATTAAACAAGTCTGAAGTGTAATGTAAGCTGATTAGTGTAAGAGTGCCATGGTAATGTATATCGTCCTCAAAATGTTAACTGGGTTTAGTGATTCTGATCCAGAGTCTCTTTTTATCTTGTATCCTAATTTGGATCTGACTCACCAGTCTTCTCATAGCAAACAACAGCATGACATGTGCTCTGTTTACCCCCATACCTGTTACAGCTTCTCTGTCTTCGCATGGTACGCCTCCTGCTGGCATTAAGGCGAGCTGGACGCCTACAAGGAGGAGGGATACAGCTGTCATTTTTGGCAAACAACAATTGTCAGGCACTTCGTGACAGCGAGGCTGCTTTATAGAAGCGTGCTGAGCTGCCACGGTCAGGTGACCCCTCCTCTGGCAGAGTGATGACGGTAAGTGATGCTCTTGTAGAGCACAGCCTGCCTGCAGGATGAAACCCTTGCCTGCTGCTACCTTTGTTGGTATTAATATCACTACATGACAAAGGTGGGAGGGGAATCTAGAGAAAGAGACTTATAATTAATTGGGAGAACTGACACAATAACACAGGACTCAGTAATTAAAATTACACATCTTTTTGAGGTTTGGCACAAAATAGATGGGCACACCTTGACGGCACATGTCACAGTAAACCTATTGGGTGTTATATTCATTCAAAAGCTAACAGGAGGCATCAATATCACAGTTCCAAAACGGCATAATAGCATTAGCAGCGTTCCCCAAATCAATACAATGGAAAATGGATTTTAAAGCATGTCTGTGACAGAAGCATGTAATAATTCAAAGTGACTGACACAGTGACAGCTGGCCATACTTGTTGGATTGATTTCTTCGCTTCAAACATTTTTTTCCATACATTTCAGCGGCCTCCTGATGTATCAAAAATCTCTGAACTCAAAGAGCAGATTTCAGAGTTAGCCACGTTACGAAATGCAATGATGGTACGGTATTGGATTTACTCTGTGGTACAAAATAAATTCCTGGAAATGTAAAGTGGTATTTGGTGTTTCTGCAAATTCGTTCTCCTAACTGCATTCAGATGCTACCGGTAGGAGCTCTTTGTTTGCTTGAACACACAATGTCTATGTGTAATGTATGCTACATGAGGAGTAAAAATGCTGGAAAATGGCATAATGGAAAGCAGACTGGTTCTGAACGCTGGCTTCATACACTCCAATACTGTAACATCTGTGCTGTGCAGCTGAAAATCCATAGATTAAAGTCTATAGATAAAAGGAAGCGTTTGTTGGAGATCTGCTAAAAAATTTGCATGTGAAAGACACTACACAGAATCACGTGACATAGGGATATGACAGTGAACCAGGGTTAGAATATTCGGTAACACTTTACATTAACTATACCTTCATAATACCTTTGTAATGCATCTGTAGAACAAACAGTGCACCTCCATGCATTCATAGAACATCGTGTGTAAGATACATCTTCTAGATGCCCTAGGACGCATCTTCAGTGATGTTGCTGGGGTCATGGGGTGTTTTGGGTCTTTCAACATCACACACTCTCACCCCGGTGACTCAGCCGAGGTTGATCAAGCCCCAACTTGCATCCTAGCGGCAGCCACCCACGGATCAGCCCTCTTAATCCATAGCCACCTGATGGCTTTTTCTGCGACTTCACTCATGGATTTAATGGCCTCTCCGGTGATGCCCAGTTGATTGAGGACTTTGCAGAATGAACGTCCTGCAAAACCTCTATATCAGACCTTTATGGGCTCACAGAGCATTTTCCAGCCTCTGTCTCGGCATTTCTCCACCAGTTCCTGGTACTTTGCATGTTTTTTCTCGTTTGCTTCTTCCATATGCTCGTCCCAAGGGCACTGTGAGTTCCTTCATGATCAGTTGTTTTGTCACCTCAGAGATGATGATCATGTCTGGCCGGA
Source organism: Isichthys henryi (assembly GCA_026776945.1). Lineage (NCBI taxonomy): Eukaryota > Metazoa > Chordata > Actinopteri > Osteoglossiformes > Mormyridae > Isichthys > Isichthys henryi. The sequence goes on along the minus strand of JAODJX010000097.1, from coordinate 21,652,517 downwards.
GTGATGTCATGACAATATGTTTCAGAAACTTCAGTTGTTTATCCAGGTTAACATGCAGGTAGTCGAGGGCCACAGAAAGGAGACCCGACCTCATGATTGGTTGTGGGCAGAGTTTCTCTTCAGCTTTCGCAAAGGAGATCTTCTTTATGGTGTGATGTTACTTGTTGGACCATAGAGCAATGGCTATACTCTCGGCAAGTGCCCTATGCACCTGGTCTTGGTACCAGCGGTAGCAACCTACTCCAGGGACCTTCAGGCAGCTGCTGAGGAGATGTTCTCTGGATCCTCTTCCAAAGCACAGAGGACAGGAAGGTATCTCACTGTTACCCAAGACATGTTGGTTGGTTAGGCTAGATAGGGCATCGTAGACAACTTGCACAAGGAACCGGACATGATGGAAGTCTTCCCACATTACATTAGACCAGGTATTTCTGCACTGCAGTACACTCTCCCACCACTTCCACACTCCCTGCTGTCTGAGCCCCACTGTCCTGTTCATCCGCTCTTCCTCCATGCCTACTCAAACCTCGTCCTTGATAAGAAGGTGTTTCTCCTTGCCCTGGGCCTTGCCAACCTGCATCTTCGGGAAGTATCCAACGGCCACTCTACCAGCTGCTATGCTGCCCACCAGCTTTTTTTGGTGTGATTCTGACATTTATAAGCAGCAGGAAAGTATACTTTAACATCCTAACATGCGTTAACAGTTTTAATATACATTCATAAGAAATATTATATGATTATAGTCATAATGCTTGTTACTAATGTGTATTACAGCTGTCATGTCTTGCTCATTGAACGCATTGCAGTGTTTTAAGATGTTAAGGTATACTGCTTGTGAATGTTCGATGAATGCATAATGAATGCATTATGACAGTGCACTGAATGTTCTATGAATGCATAATGAATGCATTATGATGGTGCACTGAATGTTCTACGAATGCATAATGAATGCATTATAATGGTGTACTGAATGTTCTACAAATGCATAATGAATTCATTATGACGGTGCACTGAATGTTCTACGAATGCATAATGAATGCATTATGACGGTGCACTAAATGTTCTACGAATGCATAATGAAAGCATTACGAAGGTGCACTGAATGTTCTATGAATGCATAATGAATGCATTATGACGATGCAGTTAATGTAAAACATCACCGAATGTTCATGGAGAGACAAGAACAAGCCAGGCAAAGAATTACTTGGAGCTAGACTAAAATAATTTTTCCATTTTTCTTGTGGAGGGGATAATAAACAAGTGCGTCTTGTTCCAGGTTTCTTGTTACAGAAGTCAAAACTGTAGTTGAGGTTATGTGACTAGCAACTTTAATGAACACTAAGCACTACGAAGAAGGACAGGTGAAACAAATCAGCGGATTACCATGGTGACCTCTGCCATTAAATATACTACAGCCCTACCCCCTCCACCCACACTGTATAGGCAACTTTCCACAGTAGATAGAGACTGGACAAAAAAAGGTAATATAAGATAGAAATGTGAGAAATGTTCACCTTCCTGAGCTGGTGAGGAAACGTCGCTCACTTAGTTGTGAGTCAACCAGAACGATATAAGACAGGTCCACTTTGCAACACACTCTAATCAAACGTCATTGTGCCGTCCGGCCTAATTTCACACGAAGGAGAAACTACTCTGGGGCCATCAATATCCACACTGAGACAATAAAATCCCAACTCCTCTCCTCCGTTCTTTAACAAGGCCTCAGCCAAAGAGCTGCATGACTCCTTTAAAAGCTCCCCTGAGAAGGAAAATTGCAGTGTTAATTTCTTGATGTGTAATTTGGGACGCAGCGAATAATGCCAATGAATTGCATGGTGTCCATAAATTAAAGGGAAAGGGCTCTTTTGCCGGCCCTGATCTCTTGCCTAGATATATTATTGAGAGTGTGTGAGTTGGCCCTCTGCATGGCAGAAGCAGCCTTGATAATTTAGCGCATGTTCCTGGGGTTATTTAGCTCCTTAAATTATTAAGAGGTCACTTAAAGCAAACTTTCTTTTGGAGAATATATAAGTGGGGGGAGATGGTAGGACAGAGATGAAGGCCTTGCCTGCAGAGATACAAGAAGGCAGATCAATGCAGATTAAGAGGCTTTATTCACCCTGAAACATGACTGATACACTTACCAATTACACAATCAGTGTCAGTCAGGAGTACAGTGAAATACTGGTTCTCTTGACAGCTTAAAAAGTGTGTAGCATTTTGTGATATAAGCAAACACTCATAATATATTCCTCATTGCATCATTAAGACTCACATAGAGTATTTAGATAAAACTCACACAGTATGCAACTTCTCTGTGCTGTGTGCTGAGTGGAGTAATTTAATTTTCAATATATATTTCACTTTTTAAATATTTAAAGTATTAAACAGTACTGATTTAACATAAGATTATAGTCTATTGAACCAAGTCGTTATGCTGAAATTTTAAAATAATATTTCATGCCTCATTCACCAAAGTCTCCGCTTTTATCTCTCCGTGCCTTTCGGTTATAAGTCATGCAGCACTTTTATAAGGATGCTCAGTTTTCTTAATCAATAAATATTGTATCTTGCACAAACTGAGATTTGTACTCTAGACTTTAGCTTTAAAATCATAGCATATAATTTACAGCATTAAAAAAGAGCAAAGAATCTGTGTGACATATGTTGTATGAGATATCACACAACAAAGTATACAAATAGCACATAAATCCCTATAATAGAAGACAAGACAATGGGTAGAGAACATTTATAAAACACATTCATTTTATTGTTTTTCTCAGTTGCTTTCGTGCATTTCTCAGATCAGAATTGAAATTCCCAAAACTCCTTTTCCAACCTCCACATCATCAAGTCCCTTGTGTGCATGTTAAATACGATGTCTCACTCTTTTGGACAAATTGCAGCTGCTCTGGCACATTCATGTAAATGATTACAATTGTCTGCTGTTTCTTACAATATCAATTGCTTATGTCATGCTGATCAAAATGTATTATACCGGTTCTCTGTTGAATAGTCTTACCCTCCAAAACATCTAGGCATTAGTTCATAGTATAAGTCATTATACAGTATACAAAATGGTTGCACCAGTTGTCATAATCTGTCAAGCATGTTCTCTATACATTTCTATGCAGTTTTTTTATGTAAATGTATCCTGAATTGATGAATTGCTGTCAGATGAATTTTCACTTTCACCAATGGAGGGGCATGGTTGAAGAATTCGATCGACCAATGATCAAGCAGTTCTCTAAAATAGCTCAGAGGTGCATCTCATGAACCTTCAGCTGGCAAGCGTGTAGTGACAGAACACAAGACAATGTTACAATATGACAATGGAAGAACAACAAGGAAATGAACAGAATCAACAGCCGGTAAAAAGAAGAGGAGTAAGGCTGCATGGTGGAAGGGTAAGGGGAGACAAAACAGAGGAAGAGGAGCAAGGGACCAAGATCAGGCACATTCGTGATAAGGACCACAACTGTGGACCATGCCCTCAATCATAAGCTTACAGTGGCTGAGGCTGGACGAAGGGTAGAGCCGAATGTTCAGACCATGCCCTCAATAATTCAGAAGTTTCACAGAGACAACAGGTATGTAATCCAACAATTTGCCCTGTACTGTAACATTGTATATTGTAATACTGTAATGCTTCATAGTACAGTATTCCTCTTGCATTTTACAGTATACTTTGTACAGATACATACTATACATATACCGTAACACACACTGTGTATACATATATACACACACAAAGACACACACTTTGTATATGTTTACATATGTGTGTGTTTGTATGTTTCAGTACAATAGATGCATATTTGTGCAGTTGAAACTGATATATGCCATACAAAAAGTACAGCCTGGTGCATTTTCAATCATTGTTATCAATACCTTAGCCATAGTTTACACCAGAAAATACTTACAGAGCGCATTGTTACACTGACAATGACTAAGCATTTTGACTGTCATGTTTGTAAACAAAGACTTGTGTCACTCGATGGTACTGGCATGTTCATTGACATATAAATTTATGTTTGAGAGTTAAGCTATTGTGTGGTGCTGTTTGTACAATTTGTTTCAAAAAACTGTTCACAATTGTTAATGATGAATTGAGAAATGTACCAAAGTGTATGACAAAAACTGTAAAAACTTTTTATTATGCATTTATTTATTTATTACACACACACACACACACACACAGATTAGGTATTCATTTCTATGAGCATAACCCTAATCCCAACTAGGACAACCCCAACCCTAACCCTAACCCTAATCCTAACCCTTATCTAGCCCTAACCTTAGTTAAAAGTAACCAAAGAAAATATAACACTTTGGTCTATTTCGGTTTTAGGCTGTTTTTTTTTTAGATTTTTATAAATATTGAGTTTCCCTTTGTGGGAACATTTGGTACCCACAGTGTAATATATACACACCCACACACACTTGCACACACACTGTATTGGATGGTGTGAGACCCTTTTTTTTAATGCTGCCAAACATTTTGTTCCTGCTCCTATTAAAAAACATGGAAAAAGATCAATGATTTACTCCGTCGATTCTGTCAATAACATTTGAATAAATCACGGTCTCCAGTGATACATAAAATTAAGGGGACCTAAGGCTCTTTGTACAAGCCGCCCCTAAAGTATGCCTGGAGTTTCTATCCCTAACGACAATTAGAAATGCAATTAAGTGAAAGTGTCACCAGGTCAATGCCCATCTCTTTTTAAATGCTTGTTCTGTATGCCTTCATAGCTGGATCAATCCGCTTTCTATTTACATTTTTGCTAATCGTGATCCTAGCATACTGCCAAATGAAAGGGGAAGCTTATTGCCCTTCATCAAAAATATTCTGTAGTTGCTTAACAGAACTGGATGCTCTTCCCTTGCTTTTCCTTACAGAATTTGTGCATTTTTGGTTTATCATCAAGTTGACACATGCATCTCAAACTAAGTGATAATCTTTCTAAAGTTAGAACAACACCTATAGTCTAATTACATATTTTATTATAAAAGCAAAATATTTTTTCACATAAAAAACAAACATTTCACATGGGTTCATAAATGCAAACTTCTACTCAGATTGTTTACGTGCCATAATTCAGTCACGCAGCAGGAGAGAAGCAGAAATATTGAGCAACTATATGAACCTTTCTTCCTTTGTACATTCAATTATTTATGCATATTAACACTGAACTGAAGATAGTAAACCACTGCAGGAAAATTATATATTGAAAAAATATATTTAGCTTGATATTTTTCATCTTCTGTCTCTAAATAAATAAATCAATAAAAAATAAAGGTTGCAAACTTTGCTTTGGTTCAAAAACCTGCAGGGTTACTCAGAAGGTGACGCTCCCTTAGACAGATCCTACGAGACCAGCATGTGTCACTTAAAAGCTGTCCACATCTCCTTTCTGAAATTATGGTCTGCATATCTGAAAGGGTCTGGGATGCACTGAGGTTCAGTTTTTTTCCTCTCAAACAAAGAAAACGCTCAAGGAATACAGAGAGTATAGAAAAAGCATGTTTCTACAAAAGTGAGGTTCCTCAGTTAACATTTCATCACAGAATTAGAGGATATTAGTTTGGCTACTATCACTACTAGAGATGATTTCAGTGGAAACTGGTAGAAGTGGAAAGTTCATGTACAGAAAGTACAAATCCAGACCAAGATTTTGTGTCAACTAACCAGTTCAATACTCTGTGACTGTAACACTTTATACTCAACTGGTTAGTTGAAACAAAGTCTTGGTCTGGTTTTGTACTTTCTGGACCTGAACTTTCCACCTCTAAGAAATGGGTACAATTGGCAAGAGCTACAGTGTTATAAAGTTGAGCTTTACTAATTTATGGAAAATAGGGGCTAAGATGATGCAATTATGGAAGCATAAGGGAATGACATCATAAATTAGGGGCAGCTGTGGTGGAAATTGCATTCTCCTTAACCAGCATGGCCGCACGTCAATTTTGATATGCGAGACTAATCAGAGAAAGAGCTTTGAATCAGTCGACTGCAGATTCCATTTTGAGGCATGAGGAGGTAATCTCACAGAGTACAGTTCATGAGGAGGTAATCTCACAGAGTACAGTTCATGAGGAGGTAATCTCACAGAGTACAGTTCATGAGCAGATAATCTCACAGAGTACAGTTCATGGGGAAGGGCTGATGGGTTCTGGTGCTTCTGTTATGATTTAGGATGCATTTTTCCACCACCATCAGCAAAACAATATACTGTATGAGAAGAACGGGTTGAAAATTGTAGCTTCTGACAGTATTGAGTTATGAAAGGGACAATAATAATTGTAAGCAACAGCATTAACAACAGCAATATGCAGAGTATTTAAGCACTGAAAAATGTATTTTCATATTTATTTTACTTTCATGACCAAACCGTAGGATTTTTCGGCATCAAATGCCACATTTGTCCTATTGTAAGTACCACTTAAAGGACTGTGAACATCCACAGCTTCTTTCAGCAATTCTAAACCGTAAGGGTGGATACATGTTGGAAGTTAAACAGCTAATTTCAGGAAACTCACCAAAGTATTTGCACAGCACACATTCAGTTCAATTTACAGTCACTGTAATGGGATGATTTGGGTCGTTCCGGATTCTTAGAAGAATCCCATTTGAGTAAAAGGTAGGCTTTCTACAAGCAGGGCTATTCCTAACTCCCAATACTGATGGCTGATATTATCATCAGCTGCTATAAGGGGGAAAAAATCATATGTACTAAATGTAAGAAGCAAATTTGTATGAAAGAGCAAACTTACAAATGCACTCTCTATTTCGGGCAGGTTTAATAGAGATCTCCTCGCTCCGTGACAAACTTCACTAATGGCTTTTTAATTAATTATCAACCAGCTGACAAGCTGCACGGAGTTAAAGAGTAATGAGGTCCAGTATTGCAGCCAGAGGGGTCTCTGTATATTTCACTCACAGCAGCAGGCTCCAGATAGAGTGTCAGCTGGCGATGACAGCAACACCCATCACAGGACTGATGCACACATTACCATTATTCATAGTTCTCGCAAAATGCCCATTTATCTTCTTCCAGCATCAACAAAAGACTGAAGTTCACAGCTGCCAGCAGGAGTTTTGATGACTCTGACACTCCTGAAACCTGCAGACTGGCCTAAAGTGCACCTTTCACCTCACTAACACAGCGACCCTTAGACAAGAGCTGGATTTCTCTTCCATAGGGTAAAACTGACGGAAAAAGTCTTCGACAGCAATATAAATCTGTCCACCTTCCAAACTTGTACCATGAGTGGGGTCTCGAGGGGGCCTAGAGCTTACCTTGGACAGCACAAGGCAGAAGGCTGGGGTACACCCTGGATGGGAGGCCAGTCCATCTCAGGGCACGAAGCTGGGAAACACCCTGGATGGGATGCCAGTCCATCTCAGGGCACAAGGCTGGGTTACACCCTGGATGAAATGCCAGTCTATTACAGGGCACGAGGCTGGGAAACACCCTGGATGGGATGCCAGTCCATCACAGGGCACAAGGCTGGAGGTACACCCTGGATGGGATGCCAGTCCATCTGAGGGCACGAGGCTGGGAAACACCCTGGATGGGATGCCAGTCCATCACAGGGCACAAGGCTGGGGTACACCCTTAATGGGTTGCCAGTCCAACACAAGAAATAAGGTTTCCGTTATTCATTCCTTAAGTTGACCGCATCCTAATTCTTCAAAGTTACAGTTAAAAACAAGTAAGCTGCTTCACCATTGCCAGTGTGAATCAAGTCAAAGAGCAGAATTCAGTCATACAGCACCTACCCAAGATCTCCTTTAATAAACACTGTACTTTTCAGCAATAAACACCCAATTTGAATAGCCTCATTTACTACATTTGACAGAAAGCTCCACATAAACCCATAAAGCAAGCACTGTGTCTATAACTGCATGCCTGTTTGTAACAGCAATTAAGCAACACAATAAACATCAATACTTAATTAAAAACTCAGCTACACTGATATCTACAGGACCTTTATGAAATTTATATAGAGTCAAACCTTATGATGAGTGTAAAGCTACACAACAGTTAGTATTTGATGCTACAGTATTTAACAACACTTAGCTAAAAGCAGAGCTTCCTTTATTACACCCTCTGTAATTGTCGCTATAAAGCGTGACAAACATCTTCCTAAAAGTGACTTAGTCATTCCCTGCAGTCATATTTTACTTGGACAAAACTGGTGCAAGGGCTTAAAAACCCCAAGACAAACATAAAAGCCAAAGTCTTTCAGTGCATTGCGTGGCCCCACAGTGGCGCAATACATCCACCAACACTGTGCATTATTAATAAGCTCAAGGCAGCAGTCTTTTGCATTTGAGGTATGTTGCAAAGCACGTCCCATTCAAAGTTATAGCAGAGCGGCGTAGCACAGAAGCGATCATTGGGCAGGCTGAGCACCAAATCCCCAAATGCACTAATACCATGAAGCCTTTTAGCCAATAATGTCCCACATACCGTAAACGGTTAAAGTGTAAATAGCTAAATTATGCAAGACTCTCTAGATAGGCCATTAACTAAGTTGGTAAATTGTAATTACAGCCTGACCAGCAGGGAAGCATGAGGAATTATGCTGTGCAGACGCCCATGGAGCCACTGAGTGGTCCCATCTTGCACGATGTTTCTTGAAAAACTCGTTCATTCCAGTGCTGAAGCTAGAGATTTGGGGCCCCATGAAAGCATTAAATATTGGCCCCCCAACTCAGAACAATCCAATTATGGTCTAAATTTTTTTTTGGGTCCCCATCACTCAGGGGCCCTTGGAATGATCCTTTCTCCCCCGCCTTTAAGGTGCGCCTGTGTTCACGTAGCAGGAAGAAGCAGAATCTCACAGAGAAGCAATTCTCATCATGACCCTGAGACTGCACATTCACATTCTGAAGATGGTCATATATTACACTGCATGGGAGGAGTTACTGCAGGTGAAGAGTGGAAGGTGGACCGGTTAGTGTGCAGCTCAGCGTACCACCAGCATACCTCGTTTTCTTGATGCCCTGGGGTTCATATACACTCCTCCCATTTCAGACCAGCTGAGTGTAAAACTGAGTTCTTGGACTGATGGTCTTCTCTTTTCCTTTCCTACAGTGGACGCTGTTGTGTTAACAGAACATCAATCTAACCTCATCCAAGCAAGTCCTCATAAGTTACAAAAGAAGCCTCTGGCATATACATTCTAATGCTTTATTTAATTCTTTATTTTTTAAGAACAATAAACCAATGTTGTGAGAAGATATGAGGTTATAGATGATACAATGCTGCTACAGTAAAGTGACAATATCGTTTCAGGAGGGAAAAGTAACATAATATGAACACTTCTTGTCTGCTCCATAATGGCTATAAAAAAAAAACTGCTTCCTGTTTCTGACCAGAGTGGCAGTGTCCGCCCAGTCCAGCCCTGAACAGGGCCGAGAGAAAAGCAAAGTACATCAACTGGTCTTGAATTATCGGGGTGGGGGGAGGTGCATTTGGTCCACAGGCGAACACAGCTGCACGGACTGTTAGTGGTTCGTTTAATTGTTACTTTCGGTCTCCCTTGGACAGAAAGCAAGGTATTTTCTGTACAGAAACATCAGGCTGAGCACAGGGGGGTGGCAGGCAGTAGACAGAGTGTTGGACTGTAATCCATTACGGTGACACTCCTGAAGATCTAAAACAATGGCCTGCCGACTGTGTAATAAACCGCAAGCTTACGCCGCAGTATCGTTTAAACTAAGATTCATTATCCTTGCTGAATCCTGTATAAGACTCAGGGAACGAAAAGTAATCAGAGGACATTTGTAAATGGAAAATTCCACTACCTCAAAATGTCTAAAATTAAGCTGTACTCAAGCTTCAAGCAGACTATTGATAAGATTAAAAAAAATCTACCTACTGATTAAAAGTACATCAAAATAAGAACATTTAAAAACCACTTGTAACTACAGTGTCTTAAATTGTCCACAATCCATCTCGATGCATTATTTATGTGTTTTGCTTTTATATCCAAGGACGCACTCATACAAAGATAGTTCACCCACAGTTAAGGTCAGTGTAAACGAAGTCTGCAGTTTGCCTTCTTCGTTTGTTCAGAAAGTTTCCCACTGGCTAAACTGCCAAAAGATATCACTGAAATTTAGCACCAGATAAGCATTCCACGACTTCACAATGATGTAATCGTAGTTACCTGAAAAAATAATACTGACATTTGAAATCATTTGGCAATAAAAAGATACTACGACGTGTGAGATGCTAAAAGCAACCTTTAAAATGATAACTTAAGTCATACCTGGCCTAGGTTAAATTTACAGTGTTATACAGTACTAGAAATTGATTAAAAAACAGATATAATAAACTAAAATTAGGAGAGAACTTTGACCCTTCATCCGTCACCTTGGTTTGAGACTTAAGATGATTAAAATACCCTGTAAAGTTAGTTCCACATAAGGCCTTATATAAATCAATTAGTTGAAAGTCTTCCAATAAAATCTACATTATTCAGTGACTCATATGAAGAAAATATCATTGACAGGGATTTGGTTTTGCATTTTAATCTCCAGCATTTCCATGTCGAAAAATGCTGCTTTCTCACATTCTGAAATGGGGACAGCTGGAAAGCGACTGCAGTGGTGTGGTGGTTTGCCGTGAGGAGGAGGGGGGGGGGTGTCTAGTTGGAGCTGCCACACGATCATCTCGGCAGCCTCCGTATGCAGTTCCCGCTCTCCTCCAGGCCAATACTGCAAAGGTTTCTTGTCAACAGTGCCGGGCTGGACCGATGAAGCCTCTTCGAAAAGCCCACCCACCCCCAACCCAATAAGGGACTAGCATGGGTATAATTATTTGTCTTGACGCAGAGGATCTTTAAACTCATAACACAATGCAAAGCAAAGAGATAGACACTTCAAACATAAATTAGCCAGGTGTGAATTCACCATTTCCCCTGTAGTACAAACTGTGAGTTGATTCCCCTGGTAAAAGAACTGGACTGTCTTCTGTGATATATATATCTTGATAAGCACACCCTAAGGGCACTGTTGGGTAAACGTCAATGAAAATCTCATGCCCTCTGATAAAGCACATTATTAGGTAGGGGTGTGTTGCCTGCAGATACATTTTAAGGTTACGTTTCCTCTCTCTAGGCAGTAGTAAATGGCACAGAGGTGGGATGGCAACAAGGAACGATACACCCATAGCAGCTGTATATTAGAAACAAGCAACGCGTTATGCTGCTGTCCACCACTTGCCCTTAGTCCAAAGGTCACATCTGAGGTCCCTTATCGGCAGTCTGCAGACAGACACCTACATGTCTTCTGCTCTTGTCGGAGCTAGCCCACTTTTGATTTAAGGCCACTGAACAAACAGAAAGCAGCAGTAGGGGCGGAGGGGGGGCAGTTATTCCATTGGGAGAAGCCAGATACTGGCCAGAGTAGATAATGGCAGGGGAGGGAAACATAGGATGGGAGCAGAACGTCATTAGAGCAGCCCGTCTCCACCGCAGAGGGGCCGCATGGTGTAATATCCACACCACGGCTTGTTATGCACCAAAGTGTCTGGGCTGCCCTCAGCCTAATGAGAGCCGGGCCCCGGGACAGCGGCTCCGCAACAGCCGTTGGGAAAGGGGGATGGAGGACTTTCTGTCCACACCGGTGGTGCCCCGTCATTCATCTTCGGCTGTTTTCAGACAGGCATCTGCAAAATAAAGAAAAATAGACACAGAGAGGGAGAGGATAGAAGGAAGAGGTGAGAGGAGGTGCGACCACCTCGATACACAGGAGGTTACTCACCACTTCTGGTTCAAATGTAGGGACGACTGACATTTTATGTGGTCAATTAAAGTAGAAATATCAGCGATTGTCCCTGACTCGGGTCTGCCGAGACAGACAGGAGTTTTATGTTGCCATAAATTGCTCACTCGATCTGGATAAGGATCGATACATACAGAACTTAAGAGGGGAATTAATGATTGCGAGAAACTTTTTAAATAATTTCAGCAGATGCGTTCTTTGGGGAGTGTTGCTGTCAAGACGTAAAACCACATATTCATTTTTTTAAAGCATCGCCTCTCACATTAGCTGGCGAATCAGTTTGTACCACACAGCGCGAGATACTCACAGCTGTTACAAGTGATTTATGACACGAATGTGCTGGTGATGTCTCTCTAGTATTTAACAAGGAGAAAGGCGGGTTTTGCACATCGAGTGTTTAAGCCAGACATTTCAGAGTGATAGACTGTCGGCCGAACAATCCTTTGCTTCTCCCCTTCATTGGAGGTACTGGAGGAAGCCCTCACATATAATGGCGTCAACTGGTAGAGACAATGTGCTCAAACATCAAGCTGGAACCTTCAATGCACTCACCCAGCTGCAGCTGGCAAAGGTGTCACATCTAAAGTTCAAAGACAGGTAATATTCATAAAAAAAAAACTTTCTTTATAGAGCTTCGTAACATCCCTGATTTCATTTGACAGTGTGCAGAAGGTTAGGATCCAGGAACCAAGAGGGACTGGGGGCAGCATGTACCCCAATACTTAATTTGGCTTCATTCATTCCTCAATAAATAGACTTTTGTATTTAAATTATTGAATTGGGTTCCCCCAATATAAAACTCTCCAAACGTCATTGCTAATGTCCCCAGGTCACGCTGAAAGTATTTGAAATACTTTTTGTTTTTAAAACCCCTTCACAGTTTAACCATTGCAGAATGCATGTGTGAAAGTGGAGTGAAATAAAATATATCCTTCAGTTCCATCAGACTCTTGAAGAACAGAAGAGCATTTTAATCCTGCCTGTCTCCTCCCATTCAATCTAGCTTTGATAAATTAGACATGCTAACTCAAATTAGATGATCCCTTATCATTCCTCATCAAAGCCATTGCCCAGTAACCTTGAAAGCACAACGGTAACACTGTATTTTAGTACATGTTGCATATTAAGCTGGTTTTAAACACATCAACACGTGATCCAAGTAGCAGCTAGTTAAAGGTGTTTTTTTGCTCACAAGACAAGGGAGAGTCCTTAATTTGGACACTTCAGAGTCACAGCCTGAGTCGATACTAGCAGGTATTTGAGGAACTCATGCAAAGTACTGTTAATTAGTCAGCTGCTAGCCACGGCATAACTAGCCACCATCTTGAAAGTGAACTGCTTTGTGTCATTAAAGGCCATTAAGTGAAGGGAGGCACAGGGCTGTTCTCTCTCTCTCTCTCTTGGGCCCCCCCCCCCCGGCAAACCCCCGCGGGCCGCGGCCCCACCCCCCCCCCCCCCCCCCCCGCCGCCCGGAGCACGCGCCCAAGGAGGAAGAAACCATAAGGTAAACGAAAG
>JAODJX010000097.1:21616722-21638558 GCA_026776945.1 Isichthys henryi | reverse complement strand
ATGGTGTGTGAGTGTGCCCTGCGATGGGCTGGCCCCCCATCCTGGGTTGTTCCCTGCCTCGTGCCCATAGCTTCCGGCATAGGCTCCAGACCCCCCGTGACCCAGTAGGATAAGCGGTTTGAAAAATGGATGGATATCTTACATGTAATTAATTAAAGGAACATATGCAAATACCACTATACTCATTGTCAGCGTATTATCTCACAAAATCCAATTTGATCCAGAATTCAAATTTGAGTAAAAAATTATAACCCTAAATGATAAAACAGACAGGAGTAACACAAAAAACTCAGGAGTGAAACACATCTGAGCTATATGGTGGAAGACTGATCAGAGGTTTGCTCCTGGGTAATTAAAGCTTCTAAAAATCTGTACAGGGCCAACAGGAGCATTAGTAATTGAATCTTATTTGAAAGATCTGCTAATTGGATGATGAGGTTTATGAGATTTGAAACAAGCCAAATGTTACTGACAATGTGTGCATGTTCCAATTACTACACTGCCTACCATAGCCGTTAGACAAGTTTAACAGCACTGACTGTAGGTATGGGTGACAAATACAGATGAGGTTACATTCCGATGAACCCATTGAAAGTCGAAAATATCGTAAACGGAAAATGAAAAGCATAGGATAAATAAATAAGTAATATACACCGTATGAGATGTTTACGCTCACAATCGCTTCAGAGACAGGAAACGTGGCTTGCGTATATGCTGTGATCGCCCAGCATCAGTAGGAAGTATCGTACGGCATATTGTTAGCCCGGAAACAGATCAAAATTCAAAAAGGTCAAACCATGGTAAAGCATGGAGCATCTGTACTGCAAATCTAAATTTATTTAAAAAAAAAAATAAAAATCGGCCTGTAGTTAATAAGCAGTGGATCAACAACAATCTGTTCTGGCCTACAGAGGGACCTTTATATAACAAGCCTGATATCAATAATTACTTAGCCTCAGTCTAGCTCTCAACTAAGCATGCATGTTACATCACCCATTAGCCAAGGTCAGCAATTGAAATGGACAGCTTCGCTAACAGGGAATGACACTGTCAGCACACACTATGACAAGCTGTGGTTACAAGTTCCATTAGGCAGTTCTGGTGTAGTGCAACAGAAGAGCTCAAGAGCAGTAGCAAAGGCATCAGGCAGGAGGACCAAGCAGGAACTGTCCAGTGCTGAACACACCAGGCAACATGTAAAATCATCTGACTGCGATGAGTCTATGACTGCATTCTTCTGGGGCTTCCCCTTAAAATGGATTGACTCAGACTATTAGAAATTGTACACCTCAACCCACCCCCAACCCCCCACTCCACACACACACACACAAAGACCTGTATTTGTATCTTTGTGGGGAACATCCATCCATTTTTATGGGCAAAACCCTAATTCCACAACCTTAACCCCTACCCAGCTCTAACCTTAACCATAAGTAACGAAACACATTACTAGTCTTTCGGCATTTTTTGGCTTTTTCATTGCAGTCACAGATTTTTATAGAATTGATTTTCCCCCTTGTGGAGACAGAAAAAAATGTCCCATCAAAATAACAGGTTTTTATCACATTGTGCGGGACCAAATGTTTGGACATTTTGTGCAAACGTTCATCCTTATATTGAGCTGAATTTTTTTTGATTGAATTATTCCAATGACCTGCAAGGTAACGCACCATGCCAGACATAACAAGTCAATAGTCTTTTCTGGTAATTATAAAAAGTCAGATAAATAATTATTTTCATAAAACAGAGGGAAGCATGTTGATAATTCAGAAGAAGACCCATAATGATCTTACTACCATAAAAATTACATGGTGAGCTCCCTAACAGGGAACACACTACATTCCCTGTCTGAGCCCACAGCAGGCACATCGCTATACTGTCTCGCCTCCGTCTGAAACTGCATGCACCGTTATCCCTGAAATACCTTAGTCCTGCTGTCAGTCATTCTCCAATTAATACAAGGTTACACAATCTGAAATAAAACCAATGAAAATAGGTCAAATGAACAAATAATATCTTGAACTAAAAATGCAGTTACCTTAGATGAAACTGCATTGTTTGAATACAGTCCTCATCCTTTATAATTTGGACCAAATACAAATGTTAGGTCAATAAATTACAAAAAAGTTGCCTCAGGGGACAGGCAAGATGATCAGTAACAAAAGATAGTCTGCTGATGTCTAAAGGCCAATAAGCAATGAAAAGCCCAGCTGATAATGGGAGGACATGTGGAAAGTCTCCGGATGAAAGACAAAAAGACCTGCCATGTAATTGAAACAGGTGTAAAAAAAATTCAATTAAGTCCCTTTTTCTCTCTAACTACAACACTTCTCCTTGACATATATACGATTTCATAAAACAAGCACCTGTGTAGAAGAACAGCTGCATTAAAATACAGCAGACTTTAATGCACCGTTCAATTAAGGCAACTCCACATTAACACATGCAAAAATACTGAAATACACACGGGACTCAGGTTTCGAATAGAAATGCACATCGATTTCCTTACGTCTGATAATTCGCCACAATGCCAAATTTCAGATTCTTTTTAAAATCAGAAATAGCTATTTCAAGTTCACTGGTCAACCAAAAGAAATACAGATGCAAAAAAGACTGTAGGAAACATGGTTGCGGTCTGCAGGAAAAGCCATACGGTCGAGCAAAAATCATTTCCAGGAATAAAATGGTGCAACACAAAAAATGTAGTACAGACCATTCATCAAATGCATAAGAACAAAAAAAAATTGGCAAACTTTCACCTTTGGAGGATATTGGCAAATTATTCAAGCGAACACTGTGCCATAATCTTATTGGCCAGAAGGTGAAAAACAACAAAATCAGATTACACCCGTCCCTGATCCTCCATTAAGTGGACTGACCTCTTCTCTTACTGGCCTTTTGTGTCACATGCCAGAGCAGTGTGTATCCAGGAAGTCAAAAGGCAAAGAAATGGACTGGGAGAAAGATAAAAACCGATTTCATGAAAGATTTAACCTTATCATAGGCAATGGTAGGAAAAAAGGGAAGGAAGAAAAATCATATTAACTCATAATTCTTCTCAGCCCTGGGCGATATTAATATTACTTTAATACAATCATCCATAAATAAATGATGGCCCGATAGTTTAATAAGGCACATGCCATCTCCCTTCTATATTAGCATCAGGTCTGACAGGACCATACATCACCACGAGAACTCACACAATGCCAGCGTCACATTTATACAAGCGTCATATAGCCACTTTTTAAAAAATCGCCTCCATGTATTTGAAATATGAACAGGAAAAAAAACACCTGTGATAATTGTACCTTTGACCTGAAGATCATATTACATAGATATATTACAGCCTCTTCTTCACAGTGACATACTGAAGATGTGTCTGCCAAACAGGTCACGCTGAAAAGCCAGCATGAAATTCATTAACACACCTATTTTCACAACACGGTGCCCCTCAGACAGTCCATTTGTGGGATGAATTATGCCTCTCCATTACCAGCCCACGATAACCGAACTGAACAGTGGACGTTTCTTAAGGTTCGACGACAGCATCTGATTCTGCTCGAACGTCGAGCCATTAAGCACGGTAATTGTTTTTGTGTTCGGGGAACTAAGCATTCAGAGGCTGGTGATTAGAGACAAGCTATGGGCAAGTGGCTGGAGAACTCCCTGAAGGAACCAGCTGACACTGATTTGCTCATGTAATATATTGCATCATCAGCGAATCAACTGATTGACCGTTCTTTCAATGCTTTTCCAGAGGCTACACCATTACAAAAAAAAAAGGCGAAAGAGTCACCTCCCATTGCAAGCTCGTGCCACGTTCACAGATGGATGAAATTTTCCCCACATGTCGGATACTGTTTAATTGTCAGTAGTGCAAACATGAAAGAGATGGTGTTAGACAGTTCAATGCCCAGAGTGCTAGCAGGTAGCGTGAAAGTACAGATGAACAAAGCTTCACTGACAATCCAGTGCCCAGCAAAGCAGTCCAACCAGAAGATAAGGGAATCTGCTATCACACTTTCATACAAAACTTCGTATTCTGAGTAGACAGGAACAAAACTTAAATGGTGCACATTTAATCTATTAACGGTGCTACATATTTGATACGCCCTTCAAAAGTATAAGGGTAGAGTTATATACCAGACCTTCATCCACTTTAGAGAACAGTGGAAAATCTACATCAAATAGTAACAATAAAAACAGCATTTTTCTTAATTAAAAGGCTGCTTTAGATGGAGAGAGCTGGAGCCTGAAAACAATTTATAATATTTGACAGGCAAGTTTTTTTTTTTTTTTTTATAAAAAAAAGCAAAAGTTTCACCTTAAGCCGTCAAAAGAGAAAATAAAATCCCTTTCATTTGCTAGAACTATCTTCACCACCAGCAAAGCTTGGTTCTTTGAGGACAGCAGCCTCCCAGGGACTGTCAGCAGGGCCTAGTCAGCATGCTGATGGCACCGTGACAGAGCGTCACCCTGCCGACAGCTTCGCACCTATGCCACCCGAGAGACAGCTACACAAATCAAGTGTCAGGTTGGCAAAGCTGCCACTGCCCAGGAAATGAAAATTATGCGGCCTGAACGCAGACGCGAGGCAAAATCCTCAGTTCCTAGTACAGAAGGCAGCATTACTCAGCCGGTCGGGTGTGAACGGCGCCCGGCAGAAACACAT
This sequence comes from Isichthys henryi, assembly GCA_026776945.1. Classification (NCBI taxonomy): domain Eukaryota; kingdom Metazoa; phylum Chordata; class Actinopteri; order Osteoglossiformes; family Mormyridae; genus Isichthys; species Isichthys henryi. The sequence goes on along the minus strand of JAODJX010000097.1, from coordinate 21,633,886 downwards.
GCACAAGTTTGAGAAGGGGAGCTTTTGTGGAGAGTAAACAGCAGTCTCACAAAAGCAATAAACGGAGTTCCTTGTGACCGGCGGTGGATGACAACTTTGATCTTCCATCCCCTCAGGGTTGCCAGACTATTCCACCATACAAATGACCTGGCTCCAGGGCTGAGCACACAGCCTGCTTTGATTACTGATCAGAGAGCCACAGCCTTGTTAAGCTTGGTGGGGAAGACGCTGAACTAAGCACTGCTGTCCCACAGTTGGGTTTCAGGTGGCCAGTTTCTAAAGCTGCTCTGAATTCTTCACCTTCCCCTGCCAAGAGGAGATCCGTAAAGTTGTGATGGTAAACGAAAGTCCGCATAATACACTGAAGAGGCGGGAATGCCGCTCAAACTGCGTGAGATGATATAAACCCTGATCAGCACTGTTCTGCTTTCTGGGCAAAGGTACTTTCACCTGTCTGCACATCACTGGCGAAATCCATGCAGAAATCAACAACAAACACTGGTTTTCTCATACAGGTTATATCCAGCTGCCTGGCCTTGGCTTCAGTTTACGACTTGCAGATACCAAAGAAGCAATTTTTATCTTGTAGAACATTCTAAAACTTCTGCTGGATGATGGACAGGGTTGATAGTGAGCCCAAAAAATTAAATGAGGCAGAATCAAATGGTTTTCCTTTGGCATGGGTGACCACAACCATGTGCAGTTCCTCTGTGAATATCAGCCTTGCTTCATGAAGGTAGCATGCCAGGCCTGTGATGTGGGTGGGGCCTGTAACATAATGAACATCATCAGAAGAAAGCCAGACAGAAAGGATGCGGAGAGGAACCCACATTAATTCCGGAGAGCTGAACTGCTGACAGAAAGCAAGAAATAACATATCCTCAGTCAACAGTAGCACTCTCTGAAGATCGAGGATTACAAACGATTGTCATATTAGGAATGATTTTTTTCTCATTTGTTCCATCACTCTGGAATCTAGCATTCTGAATACATGCCAATAAATCACAGTTAATGGAACAGACAAAAAAAATGTCTTGGTCTTGGATGGGAATATCTCGCAAACGGCACACTATAACAATTTTCTAGCCCTTTTGGATTATTAATTTATACGTCTATAGTTACTGAATACCAGATAAATCATTCGCTCGTGTTCAGTCCCTGAAAACTGCACAAGAAATATATGATTTGTTTACTATGAGCTATAAAAGAATATCAGCAATAGACCACAAGGTACTCCATGAAAACCGGCAATATTATATCCACTTGCAACCAGAGAGTTTCCCCAAAAAAACAGCAAAGGCTGACCTACACTGAGTATCTGAAATCAGAAAGTGAGGCTGGATTCAATGCAGGGCCCCTCAGAGCAGATCCTGACCCTGTCATTGCGTTGAAAATACCAGAAATGTATAAAGCTCCAGAAAGTCTAGTGAAGCAATTATTTTTAGTTAAAATAACGGAGCTCAGGACTCTTCCGGCCTTCGAGAAAAAAAGCGAATGAAGAAATAGAATCTTCTGAATGACAAGCAATTGGTGCCCAAAAATGAAGAAGAGGTGGGGGGTCCTTTTAGACAACAGACTATAGGACAGCAAAAAAAAATACCAATCAGGATGAGATGGAGGGCAGGTGTGAAGGTCATGTGATGAGAGTGTCAAAGACAAGCATGTAGATAAGCTGGGTAGGTGTGGGAGCAGTGGAAGAAGACAAGGGGCCCAGCGCAGACAGCAGCGCTCACCGTGGCAACCACCCAGCCAGCAAAGTCAAGCGAGGATTATTAGAATATAGCACTGCACCGCAGGCCAGAGGAAGCTGCTGCGATTCATCACCCCTGGAAGTGCTATGTAGCGCTACGTTTGGCCAGCTCTGTCCTCGGCTTCTGAAATCTGGATGACAGCTCCTATCAGGCGGTGATGCAAAGGATTGCGTGGCAAGATATGAGGCGGGCGGGTGCATTCCTGGCTATTGCACACTGCCTTGAAACACTACGACAAGTCGATGTCACTTTCAGCCCTTTTGGGTTTCTGATCGAGAAACTTAACATTAGCACCTCAAAGGACAGTATTCTAAGCAGAATTTGTGGCTACAGTACAGGACACATTGCTGACATTTAGCTGCTCTGTGCACCTACTGCATGCATACAAAGCATAAGCCAAGAGACCTATGACTATAACTGCCTTGGACTGTCAGGCTCAAGGTCTTCCAACGTAGTGCTAAATTAGATTGTTAAAAAGGCTCCTTTACCCCAGCCTTGAGGAATCAATTACTATTGATTTTGTTATAAAGTTTCCCCTCGGTACTCTCAGGTGGTGTCAAATAGGGGAATACAAAGCAGATAAACCTACAGGAACATTACGTATATTTTCCCCCCTATTTTACTGCAAGGTTCGAAATTATCGAACACGGAGAATAAAATCCGAGTGTATTTTCGCGGACAAGGGAAAATTAATACAGCAATAACCCGGCACGTGTAGCTGGCCGTGTAGCGACAAATCCTGGAAAATGCAGGAATAGCTACAGGGTAATCAATGCGGATTTATATGTGACCGCTGCGGTCGCAGATATTGTGCGAGTCACACGCCGGCGTAGAGCGCTGCTGGGAAATGCTAATGTTGCTCACAAGATAAGACGTAACACATCGCATCTGTATTTATCAGTGATTTATTAACTAAAATGCTAATGCCGTTTCACCCCTATAAATAAGGTCCGTGTTTTCGTTCTTCTGGCCCCTCGACGTCCCCCCGCCCCCACCCGAACATAAGTAGAAAACCTGCATTTTCTGTATTTCTGAGAATTTGATTAATCTAACAATCTAACAGCAAAAATCCTAAAAGAGCATGTTTGCTCAAGCGAGAATTAAATATAATTAAATTCAATAACTGGTGCTGTGAACAGTAATCAAGAAAGGCTAAAAGTTTACCAATTTTGCAAACTTAATCGCACGCACACAGAGGACGTGATCCAAAGCATGCAGACTATAACTAATCTAATATCTTCTCCCACAGAATAAATAAATGGGCATTTGCATGTGTGCAAGAGCCAACTCACTCTATCACTTCTGTTATTCGTCCTGCCAGCACGCATACATCACATCGTTATTGTAACAACATGCGCCATGCCGGAGTGCCATCTAGTGGTAGAACGATGTAAAAACAAGTTATCAATCAAATCCAGGCTTGTAGCCAGCAAAGTTACTTCATGCTGTTGGGTATTACACTGGAGTTAAATATATAACTAAATACCTAAAAACTTTCAGTATTATCCCTTTACAAGACATCAATCAATGTAGGAACAAACACTGACACAGACAATATGTCACAATTTTTTTGTAGAATAGTAAGGGTCAAGCTTATCAATAGTGAAACGCCGCGACAAGCTGCTTCGATGAAGACTGACACTTCCATTAGAAGCCCCTGGCTAAGCCCAAGTTTGGCAGAACCTAGTGCATTCTAAAAGAGCGGACTGACGGAGTCACTGATGCCATGTGACACATGACCTCTTATTTCGCATGGATACAAGTACAAAGGATCCTGCCTTGTTTTCCCAAAGCAAACTGCTCTATGTGTTAACGTCCCACCACATGCCAATCAAACCTACAATCTGCAAAAGGCATCTCAGACCAAAGCAAAAAAATCATTCATTTTCAACCATGCATGTAACAAATAAGTCGCAAGCAATGCAACACTGTAACAGTAATAAGAATATAGTAGTATTTACAGAGGGGCACACTGACATGGCAGAACAACCAAGGTGAAGACCTTCATATAAAACCCAGAATTCTGTTCACGAACACCAAAGCTAGCAATCGAAACACGAAAGAAAGAAAGGAAGAACGAAAGAAAAGACCAAACATCCTCCACACTGTTGTGAATCATCGTGAAAATGTCGCGATACATTTCCCATAATAATCCCCGTGGGCTAGTGCGTAACAAACTGAGGCTTAACCCCGCTTGAATCACGGTGCTGCATTTCTTTTGAATAAAAATGCAAATTTGTGGAGCCGCATGCCTCTTCTGGCCTCTGAATGATTAGGTGAATGGAGCCGCCCCAATTATCACAGCAACGGGAGGCTACAGCTGTTGAGAGACGCGCCGAAAGGGAGACGACTGAACACAAAGGATGATTACAGCCCAGAGTGGGCGGTTTGGCACCTTTTTCCGAGGAGCCTCAAGTGCTGTTGGACTGAACGCCGGAGAGAATGAGCGTGAGCAATGAAGAATGAGGCCCTGCGCAGAACAGCACTTAACCCCAAATCCGTCTCCAGCACTTCACGCTAAACACAAACAATCATACCGATATTAAAATAGCTTTATTTCACCTTTGGGGATACAGAAAGGTCGTGTTCCGTGGCTGTTTTCCTGAAGTCAGAACTACAAGCAAGTCCCTCTACTTCTCTAACATACAGTGCCCCCTAATTACGAAGTTGGGACAGCTATATTCAACGTGACACTTAATTGGAATTACTAGTAAATTAGTAAATATCTAGCTGTATAATGTGTTAGCCTGGCAAAGCGGCCTACAGGTAAGCAAATAACACAGCACATAAATGAAGGCTTACATAGACCTAAGTGAACACTTGAGAAATACGGTACTCACCCATCCATCCATTTTCCAAACTGCTTATCCTACTGGGTCGAGTGGGTTCCGGAGCCTATCCCGGAAGCAATGGGCACGAGGCAGGGAACAACCCAGGATGGGGGGCCAGCTCATCACAGGGCACACTCACACACCATTCACTCACGCATGCACACCTATGGGCATTTTAACAAGTCCAATCAGCCTCAGCATGTTTTTGGACTGGGGGAGGAACCCGGAGTACCCGGAGGAAACCCCACGATGACATGGGGAGAACATGCGCACACATGTGACCCAGGCAGAGACTCGAACCTGGGACCCAGAGGTGTAAGGCAACAGTGCTAACCACTGCACCACCATGCCGCCCCACACGGTACACACAATAATACTCATTACATTCATTAAACCTGTGACAAATATACTGCCTGCTGCTCACATTACATATTTATCCACTGATTTGGGTTATAAGTATTATTAGAACAGTGACCAAGTACGCAGATATAGGACAGACATTAATCCTGCATTGAAACAATTCTGCTGTACATCGTGTTGAAAAGGGTCAGATACGCTAGGAAGGCCCAAAGAGGGAAGTGCAAATACTGCTGTTTGTGCCCTGCTGGTGCCATGTTTGGTACAGCAACAAGAGGCTGCGGCAGCAGTTCTGTTCCCATATATCTGGAGCAGGGGCAGGTGAGTCTGGGGCAAAGGCATAGTCTGTACCAAAAGGCAAAATCGTCCAGGCCTTCAATTTAAAAAAATTGCATTTTTTTTATTGCTGTGTTGTTGAAAATGTCACTGCTAAAATTACAAACCTTCAAAAAATAATTATAAAAATGTAATTCATTCAATATAGAAAAGCAAAAGGGGAAAGACAAAAGCTTTCCTTATGAAAACTTATTTTGAGGTGAGGTAAAGAACTTTATGTCAAACTTAAATTTAAACTGAACCAGGCACGGTAGAATGTTGTGTTATTCAGAATCTGTATCCCCTTATGGAAAGCGTAGCTGTATACAGAAGTAAAATAGCTGTCAGAAAGCGCCACCCAGTGGATGTAAAGAAAAGTTCTCAAAACTAGCCTTCAAAACGCAGAACCAAAAAAAAAAAAAAAAAAAAACACCACAAAAAAAACTTTACAAAAGTAAACAAAAAAAACTGACTTTTTATTACTTAACATCTTGTCGTCGTTTCATTGGTAAACAAACTGATGAACATGTTCCCCTTCAAAAAATCATTGTTGGAAAAAGATAAATATTTCATATACAAAAGTGCAAACGTACTGAAACACAAATTAAAACGCAATTATGTGTTGTCAGACAGTATAAATTAGGTTGCATTTGTTAAATTATTCGTTTTTGATTAATGGATATTCTCATACAATTATTGTACACTGCATCAAAACAGATTCTACAATACCCTAAAATACTGCGGTAGCCAATTTCATAGTGCGCGCTATGCTAACATGTCATTGTGATTGCATACTGAACATAAAGTGCTTTTAAAATGTTTTTAATGTTGTAATGGGCCAAAAACGATGGGGGAAACAATAGCAAACAACACTGAAATTCGGAACATAAGCAGAAATATTTTAAATAACCAAACATTGTAAACAAATGTCACGTGGAAACAAAAAATACAATAAATGCATGTTGATGAAACAGACAAAATAAAGGCGTGATTCATTCGTTGAGTCCTATGGGCAACTAATTAAAGCCAAATGTCTGCAGCCTTTCTGCAATCCACATATTAACCGAAAAATTAGGAATCCTCTGAAATGCAGATCCTTGGGTTTGTTGCATGTTTGTTCAGACTGAAACAATATTTGATTCAAAACCAAGGCTGGACCAATATCGTTTCTTTTTTGGGCAGAACTGAAAGCACAAATATTCGGGCACATCTGTAATAGGTATTAGCCTAAAAAAAAACTACCACAAGAAATGGATGCGGGGCGGAAAGAACTTCTAGTTATGTAAGAGACTTGGAGTAACTTGTTTAATGCAAATTAGCAATACCCACCGTTCACACAAGTTCCAAGAGCAATTCAATAATGTGCAAATAAAACATTTAAGAGGGCCACTCATGCTCTCCTTTGCTGGCATTTAAAAAATACAATACAAATATATATATATATATATATATTATTATATGTATATATAATAATCCTACATGTTAGCATTTTAACTTCAGTGCAGCCATTACCAACAGTCGCTTGCATAGTTTGGTGCATGCATCAGCAGTATCATGCAAAATTGCTTCCATAAATCTTTAAACTGCATTTCTTTTCTGTATTGGTCAGTGCATTGACAAGCTGTTTGCTCCTCCTAAACATGAAAGCCAACAAAAAGGGGGTACAATAGCTGTAATGGTATTTTCATCCAACTTGACAAAATGGACAATGGCAGAAAGCGCTTGCAAAAGCTGTCCACGGTGCAAAGGCGCACCAGAGTCGGCGCGGAAGTGCCGTAATGCAGCGTCCGGTCCGCTACCTTGAGCCGAAGCATGTAGATGCCTTTTGTGGGAAATCGGTCCGGTGCAGAAAGCAACTGGCAGCATTGACAGCGAACGCAAAGCGAGACGTGATCGTGGGTAAAAGGGCAACATTTCACAGTACCGCTCATTCACACACAAAAAAGTAAATCGATCTTTCAAGCCAATCAGTCTTTGTAAGTGCTGCATTCAAAAAAAGAACAAGCTTTTTTGGCGAAACTTAATTATGACTAGCAATTATATACATCGATCAAAAGACGGAATGCATTGTCTTTTTTTGGAAATTGGGTTTTTGATGATTAGAAAACTTAAACTATAGTGCACCTGTGTGAGAACTATAAACCAGGATTAGCGTTACTGGGATTAAAAGAAAAGGGAAAATAAACAAACGGAAATAAGGCATGGCAGACAAGAGCAGCGCCGGCTGAATGTGAGGAGTCACACAGAGTTGAAACACGTCCATCCCTTCTGCCTCTCTGAATAATTCCCAAGGGATTCTGGCCATAACTACAGTACTGCCAGGAGGTCATTATAATGGTGCCCAGCTCGCGAACTTTACGCACCCCCAGTCGGGCCCTGATAGAAGAAAGCAGATTCAGCCGACGGCATCCTGACTTCCTGCCCTTTTGGCTCCACTGGCAGAATAAAGATCGCTATGAGCTCACGTTTGTCAAAACTTGGAGGGTGGGGGGTCACGCCTAACATGTCAGAACACATACCGCCCCCCGTTATCCTTCCTCAACAGCCAATCGAGAGGATGGATGAGATGGGCTGCCCCGATTAAACCAATTGCCACTGAGCAACTCACCCGCACGTCGGCATAAAGCATCACATGCATCAGATATATACATATTACAAACATATATATATATATATATCTGCTTGAACATACAAGAACTGCAAGGAGAGTTTACCCACCTGATTTAGAGTAACAGGAGGTGGGAGATCGTAAAAAACAAAATCGAGGATTAAAAAAAGCATTAATATCTTATTAGTTTTATTACAATCCTTATAAATTCAGTTAAATATAAAGTGTAAGCATAGAATTTCCTTACAGCTGCAGGTATATAAACTGAAAATTTAGCATATATAACCATTATAAACAATACCGGAACAATCTGAAACAGATTAAGGGACAACGTCCTGACAGGTAATCATAAATTAAATTATGTTCTCCCTTTAAAACATCCCACACAGTACGTCTGATTAATTAAAGACTGACTGTGTTATTCATAAAAATTCTTTTGGACCTGCAGTCAACAGCAGAACATTCCGGAAAGGCCGTGTGTCGTCCACACGTATGGATTGCGCGATACGGATATCAGCTAAATGCCACACTATTAAACGGAATAAGGGGCTTCCAACAGGCCCAATTAATTGGAATGAAAGGTCATTCTACTGTCAGGAAAATTATTCTCATTTTTCCAGTAAGATAAGTCATGGAGGATGGTTCAAATCCGCCTGTTTAATAACAGCGGTTATCCTGTCAACAATAAAAATATAAAATTCAACAGCTGCTCAGTGTCGTGCATACAGTCCCTCATACAATCTGAGCCACTTTCCTTTTATAGACGATGCAATTTTTTTTTTTATAAAACACTTGATTTTTAGGCAATACAGTGTTTAGCCAATAATTACAGTTTTGGTGAAATTACGTAACATTTCTAAAGTGCACTGAAAAGCCTCGCCAATAAAAAAATAAGTCACTGTGAAATATTGCCCTTGAAACAGCACAAGGTTCCACTTTGTCCACCCTCTGTACAACGCTCACGATCAACTGATGCAGATGTCACCTGAAATTACCTCTTAAATGCTTTATATATATTACAGTTACCGTGCCGTTATGCACACGTGCCATTCAACACCAACCATTAGTTAGTACCTGTGAATCTTTAGTATTTAGTTCTGTTTACAATAATATACCCTTGCACCAGATCTATTATAACCAGATCAATTCTTTTGGTTTGTTTAATTAATAGAAAGGCGCTTTAATAATTTATATGTTATCTCTAGGAAAGAAAAATATACTGTGTATATATTAGGCACAACAAAAAATGTTTTATCACAGGGGAAAAAAAATTAACCGCAAATCAAAATTTTACTGAGGCTTCTGTGTTGCTCGTGCTGGAGATTGTGTGCTGGAAGAAAGATTTCTGGAGGACCCCGTCTTATCGGCTGGCTTTCTGCCACTTCCAAGAGACTGAGTCGTCTCGGACATGGAAGACTTCGATTTGCCAGCAGATAGTACAGAATTTCTGACAGGTGTGCAAGTCTTAGATGACGCCTTGCCCGGCTGGGGCTCTGGCGCCATCTGCTGGCCAGTCTTACCTGACCCCTCTCCCGCCCCTGCTGTACCGTTCTTAATCTCAGGACTCGACTTAGCCGTCCCGTCAGAGACCTTCTTGGCCAGGATGGCGGTCTTGCCGAAATCTGCCGATCGGCGGGTTTCCTTTTGCCGCAGGGCTGACTTGAAGAAGGACAGGCCCTTATCCTCCGACTTACTGTTCCTGCGAAGGTCCCTGGAGGAGACGCTGGAGGATCGAAGGCTGGTAACGGAGGAGCTGCTGCTGGAGCTCCTTACCGTCCTGCCTTCGGGCCGCCTGCCATCAGAGCTGTGCGCCAGGGAGGTGCGGGCGGCACTGCCAGTCCGGGAGGCCGCCCCACCTAGCTTCTCTGCGGAGGTGCTGGCCCTTGTTAAGTCCTGACTGGCGCTTCTTTCCGCCAGCCTACTCCTCCCAGAGGCTGAGCTTCTCTCAACCCCCGATGAAATCTTCCTGCGCGTGGGTGAGGGCGAGGCCGACGACTGAGGGGTGGAGGTGAGACGCTGCCTGTGTTGGGATGCGGCTGACAGTACGGCCTCCTGACCCTGAGAGGGCTCCTTCTTGGCGGGTGTTCCGCAAGATGCTTTCCCGGTCTTGCTGGAGTTATTCTTGTCTTTGGAGCTGGATGCCTTGGTGGAGCTCCTGATATGGGGGCTGGAGGAGACCTGGGACGCTGGCGAGTTGTGAGCAGAAGATGCGGTGTGTCGTCTTCTCGAGCATTTTTCTGACTCCACCGCAGCCTTGCAGGAACTTCTCTTAGCCGTCGTACTCTCAGCCTTCGGCACGGAGCTGGATCGATGCTTCTGCTCCTTGGAGGCTGCGTGGTCTGCAGATGTGGCCTGATTGTGGATGTCAGGCTCAGCCTTGGAACTCCTCTTGTCAGACTGAGATGGGGCTTTGCAGTAGGCCTCATCCAGAGACCTCTTCCCGCCGCCGTCATCACTTATGGCACCGTCCATGACCGCAAGCGGCGCCTTGCCGCTGGAATGTCTCTCGTGCTTACTGTAGCTGCCAAAGCAGGACGTGGAGACCTTGTCATCACAGGCCTCTCCTATCCTCTCCAATGTAGGGGATGAATGAGAATCTAGAGAAAACCGTGAAGGAGAATTGGACCTCATCTGGAGTTTAGCTGAGAGGGACCAGGATGGTTTGGTCCCATTCTCACTCACTGCCAGGGGGCTGGCAATGGATGATCTAGAAGACAAACTCTGCCGCTGGACACTCCTCACGAAGGGCCGGGTCGAGAATCCCCCTTAAAAGAAAGGACAAGAAGGTTTAAACTAATGCACTGAAACGGGACTAGATAGATAGTTGAGATAAGAGGAAGGCATGCTTGTTCTCTTAACTCAGCATGGTAGCAGATCCTTTGTTAGCCAGACATTCTACAGGTTAGAAAGAATACAGAAAAGGTAAAACAGAAAAAGACAGTTGACAACAATCACTTCACGGTCATCAGTCTTGACTTGTTAAGAGTTAGAATCATAATCTAATTCAGAAAAGTTAATAAGAGGAACAATGTTACTCAAAGCTTTACACCAAATGACATTTTAGTACAGTATAATAAGGAATTATACCATGGCTCCTTTGTCAGCAGTAACATTAAATCGGGCTACAATCTACCTAGTTATACAGCTGTCTGGAGACGTTAGGGATATGAATGGGAACGTTTGTTTCTAACCGTCGTCCTCACTGCGCTCCCCGGCGAATTCCACCGACTCCGACAGCGAGATGAGCGAGGTGCGGCGGGATGAGGCAGCGGACGCCACGCTGGGCTGCTTACTGCCCGGGAGCCTGTTCACCCAGTGCTCACACAGGGAGGAGCTGGTGGAGCCTTGGGCCAGTAGGGGGCAGCAGAGGGGACGTGAAGAAAAACACACGAGAGTGTCATGATTCGTTGCTGTGTGATAAAGAGCTGAATAGGGAGATTCCAAAGCTCAAACAAAGAGGTAGATAAATTTTCTCGGTACGGTTTGCATAATTTCTGCAAATCTAGTAATCCATTCAGGGCTTGTTCTCATCAAAAACAGCCCAAACAATGGAGAAGGTACAACTCATCATTGTAAGCATTCTCACTGGAACAAATGGACATGAATATATGATTTCGATTAGCATATCAGTTAGCATAGCTTTCTGTCAGATTTAGAGATTTCAAACAAGCACCGACACATTATCCTGCTGTTCAGCTATGAAAACGCAGAGAGCTTGTCTCTCCCAAGACGACGCACACCTGCCACCGAGCTATTAGCTGACCAGGACGGGATGGTGGCCCTCCTTTGGTAGAACAGGATGTAGGCCATCTCCTTACAGACGTCCTCGTCAGGAATAAGCTGGACGTCACTGTCGTCGAAGCAATACCACTGTCCATCGATGGAGTTCTTACAATATGCTAAAAAATACAAGCAAGCAAAATATTTATGATTTTTTTTTTATAATCAGTGTTAGAATTAGATAATACAGAGCGGAGAGGTTTTATCCACTTAAGGAAAACCTAGTTAAGAAAAATACATGAATTACTTAGTGCACACACTGGTAGGCAGATATATATTTAATACATTTAATCTAACTACTCAATTTACAGACCCTGTTACACACCACAACACCTATGTTTGAATGAAAAAACAGACTTTAAAGCCAATGAGTTTATCCCAACTCAGAAGCATATATACGTTACCTGTATAGTGCCCCCCCTGCATGGTGCCGTGATGGTTACACACTGCATACAGGTCGTAAAGGTAGTCTTCTGGGTCACGGCCATAGGGCCGCCGCCAAGGCGACCAGTGTGAGGGCAGACTCCAGCTACTCTGGCTCCTTTTCACCATGTGAGGGGCCATGTCCATTCCCAGCAGAGGAAACTTCACCATGTTCTGGATCTTCATCCTCCGGTCCCGGTCCTGGAAGCAGATTGACGCGTCGTGAAGGACGAGGCAGACCCAAGCACCAAAAATCTGGACCATCTCAGGCAGCTGCAGATTCCACATTTACATTTCAATAGTGACACTTTAAATTGTGCTATCAGCTATTCCTACTTGTGCTCCATCACACACCTAGACATATATACAGGTGAGAGCAAGCTTGGGCTCACAGTGCAGGGTCAGCCGGCATGCAGCGTTCCTGGAACAATTGGAGGTTAAGGGCTTTGCTCAAGGGCCCAACAGTGGCATTATTCTGTCAGCCACAGGATTCGAACCAGCGACCTTCCGATTACAGGCACATAGACCGAACCCATACACCACCCTAATTCACAGTCTCCTTGAAATCTTTACTCCGTTTTGAATAATAAAAAATGAAGCTAAATTCTGGGGCAGAATGACGACCTACTCTAGAAACAGAAGTCTCATCAATAATCCAGCGCTGTCTGACAGTGGGTGCTCCGGTCCATACCTGACGGAAGCGTTTGAGATGCAGTATGAGAATGTCCGGCAAGGTCCAGAGGCTGAGCTTGATGCTGCCCTGCTGGAGCTGCTTGCAGTGGGGACAGCGCCAGGCGTCGTCAGGGGCCAGCTGTAACACAGACACCAATTCGTCTCCAGCCCGCAGAGCACGCACACTGGCACACACTAAGAGCACGGCCTAACCGAGGTTCAACCCAAGTTCTCAACCAACCAGCTTAATGCGCTTCACAATTACTTACGATAATTGCTAAAAAAGGTTCACTTGATTCAAAGCAGGTCTAAGGTTTTAATACAGAAATATTGGTTATAGTCCAGTATCTTTTTCATATGAAAATTTAATTATCACAATTTCCATCAGAATATATGGCGTGTTTGAATGTACAAAAGGACGTTAATCAGTCGCTGATATAACTTTCCCAAGAAATACAGTAACTGCCTGCATATCTTGGATTAAACCTGAGGATTAATGAACCTAATTATCTAATAATTTAATTTAACAAATAAATTGTGTCTGCAGAAGCTACTCACATTATTTAATACTTTATCAGTTCCCTAAATTCAAAATTGTAAATTATAATTGGACTGATGCTGCCATTTAATGCATGTTCTACTTCAAAATGATAAGTTATGTATGAATGAGGGATTTCATTTGAGTTTCAGAGTTTCTGCAAGTAGATTCAGGTAACACAAACTAAAAGTACTAACAAGTCTGCAAAGCTGATTAAAAACATACAAATTCCTTAATTAATGAAAAAAAAAATGTATGTAGGTATTATTGTATGACTTCAGGGAAACTGACGTGTAACAACAGCGCCCCCTGCATGCTGCTGGAGGTCGCACGCCTTTTCCAGCCGCCGTATGAGTACACAGAGAGGGAACTGGGTACCTGCTCCTCTTTGGTGTACAGCTGGAAGCACTGTGCCAGGGTGCACACTTGGGGGTGGCTGTGCTGCTCCACCTGCAAACGCACGCTCTCCGCATCGGGGATGTACTCGTCCTCCGTGTGACCGAACAGGCTGCGGGGGGGGGGATGGGGGGGCATTAGGCTGGCAGCTTAACGCTTGGCATCGACGTGGGCGAAAATAATAGGCAAACAGCCCCTACACAAAATAATAATCACACTGGATTCATCACCTCCTAAATTCAATTTCTCTTGCCCTCCACTAATGTAACCTCAAAAGATTCCATGTAATGTACTTTATCCATATTTAAAAGCAAAATTACCCCCAACTAAATAGATGTAACTTGTCAGATAAACGTACAACCACAGGAACAGGAACAAAATAAATAGATTAATTCATTCATTTAAAAATCAGGAGATACTTCCAAGGGCTAAAACTCTCGGATCACTGCCACTTACTAATCCTTGGTCTCTTTGTCCCATTCTACGACTATCTTGACGTGTGGGGGGCCCCCTGGACCACAGGACTTGTAAACCCTGCAGAGAAAAGACAAGGCTGAAAAACTGAAGGACAGACCCATCAAAAGAAGCTGGGAAGACTTCAGGAGTCTGGAGAAGAGTTTCTGTTGACATAGCAAGCAGCAACTCTGCTTACCATAAATCCACTAATATAAGAGGCCAAGAAAAAGATCACTGATGGCACAGTGTAATACGGTAAAGAGAGGGGTGGTGCTGGGGTCTAGTGTCATGTTGACAGCTGGGGCATATGTTTCTGTGGGAAGCTCATGCAGCCCTTTCTAAGCATCAGCTCTTGCCACGTCCGTTCAGCACAGTTAATCTCCCTCAGAGTCAAGACACATCAAGTCTCATGCTGGCATTCGATCGTGGAATTTTAAAGCAAGTAGCTTATTACCCGAACAGCAGCCCAGAGACATGGAAACTGGACATATAAATCTGAAGAAACCACATCTGTTTAAGTCAGACCCACAACCCATTGACTGATTATGGTAACACTACAAATTACATGAGACTCTTGTATATGGCCTGTATAATTTATGGTGTTTCATTGACCGAAATTTTTTCACTGCCATCGCTATCCTCTAGCCCAAAGGGTGGCAACCTTTGCAAAATTTTTCAGCAAGCAAGTTAAGGTAGAAAAAAAAAATCAGTCTTTAATCCATCAAAAGAAGTTGTTAAATGGGACATATTCAGAAGATAAAAAAAAAAAAAAAAATTGAAGGAAATTAAAAAATTAAGGAAAACGTGCCAAAGCAGTCAATACAGATTAGAATACATCCCACAGTAATGCAGTTACTGAGAAATGAGAAAGCTAGCTTCATAGAAAAAGACAATAAAATCTCAGTAAACAGATACTTTCACTTGCACTCCAGCAACTTTCACAAGATGGTCACCTAGATATATCAGTTACAACAACAAAACAGAGCAAAAATGATGGCTACAAAAAAAAAAACATCTTCACTTTAAATCACTTCAAACCTGGGCTTCATACCTTAATTTCATGATTAAATAATGCATTCTCATACACGCATCGGCAAAATGATTATAAAATCAACCGCCAAAAAAACGATTTAACCAGAAAGTACAAACATAGCTGTCTCATCATTCATCCATCTTCTATAACCACTTATCCAGGGGGCTGGAGCCTGTCCCAGGCAGCACAGGGAACAAGGCCAGCGACCCCTCCGAAATGCAAGTGCAACAAGGAACAGGCAAACACGTACTACACATACTAAGGCAGTGTTTCCCAACCCAGTCCTCGGGGACTCCGAACAGTCCACGTTTTTGCTTGCTCCCAGCTCCCAGCCAATCAGGAACATCGAATACCTAGTACGTGTGCGCTAGGAGCTGAAAAGGGGCAAAAACATGGACTGTCTGGGGTCCCCGAGGACTGGGCTGGAAGTCCAGTCCACACGGTGCTGGAACACAGGAGGAAGCGAGAGCACCCAGAGGAAGCCCACAAGATAACAGGAAGTACAGGCAAAGCCCCGCTCACCCCGCATATCACAGGACACAGAACCGGAAGAGTGAGCCCACGGTGTTACCCAGCTGACAACCACACTTCACTTCCCCTAGCCACTGTGAGATAAGCTTCTCATCTTGCAGGTAAAACAATGTCTGTAAATATGATAAAAGAACTAGACCGGACTTTTCACACAGCACCATCCTAAGGTAGATGTGGAGTGATTCCGCAAACCTCCATCCTGCAAGTACCAGCATAAGAACACAGGACTGGAAGTTCTATAGAAGGAATAAAAACAGCCATTACACCCTTATACAAATAACAAGCATTAATTCACATTTTAATGAGTCGTGGGCATGTCTTGCCATTGAGCAGTATTTATACTTAAGGAGAACTGAGATGTCCTGAACACAATGTTGAGAAATTTCCCTTATCATGTTTATCTTGCAGTGTCTTCTTAAGTAAGTTCTCTATTTAACAGCTTGCAGCACAGATCACTTTTCCACTGCACTTCAAAAAAGTACCAAAAGTAAGGTAGTTTAAGGCAGGGGTCTCCAACTCCGGTTCTGGAGAGCTACTATCCAGTAGGTTTTCTATCATACTTGGCTTTTGATGAGCCACACCTGCTCTCAGGCAAATACCAGGAACAGGTGTGGCTCATCAGAAGCTGGGTAGGATAGCAAACCTACTACATAGTAACTCTCCAGGACCGGAGTTGGAGACCCCTGGTCTAAGGTGTTAGTTTTCCACTGGCATAAAACCTGGCACTGGCACTCAATGACATCACAACGTGAGGCTTAAGTGTTTTGTACTGAATTCAAAAAATGGCTGTCATGTAATATAGTTCTAGACTATGTGCGATATTAATACGAACACAGCTGCAATTCTCACATCAAAAGGACCAGGACCAGGACAGTAAGCTGGTTAGAAATCAGACTTTTTCATACCTTCATACTGTCTGGACATTATAGCACGAGAGGGTTTTAATTTCACTAATAGATTTTTAATTTGTCAATGGAAATAAAGCGAGCACAGCAATTTTAATGGTTGTTCCTTTTCTAGATTATATAATATATGTTTAAGTTTAAAGTTCAGCATCATTGCTTTTGCATAAGCTCTGTCTACATTCTCCAAGTCAATCAATCATTCTCATCCTTGCTTTTTAAAATCACTCCTAGATGGATTTATTGGGTTTATTTAGAATTCCTTTTTTGCTTTATAAATATCCCAGTATTAATTACAACAAAATCACATTGCGATATTTGATCGATTATTTATTTGTTTGTTTGCTTTTTGCAGCTCTAGTATATTATAACAACACTTTTTAATTTCATTTCTTGTCATGCCATCCATACTTATGGTTCTTCCAACCAGGTCGCAATTACAACTTGGGTCTCTTCACTTCCACTCATACATTACTTTTAAAAAAAAATAAAAAAATTAGGGGCAGCATGGTGGTGCAGTGGTTAGCACTGTTGCCTCACACCTCTGGGACCCGGGTTCGAGTCTCCGCCT
>JAODJX010000097.1:21592803-21608497 GCA_026776945.1 Isichthys henryi | reverse complement strand
GTGTACTTCCTGTAAGAATACTACATCCAAAGTCACATAATACAAGGGTCACAGATGGCCAGGGTGTACTTCCTGTACGAATACTACATCCAAAGTCACCTAAGACAAGGGTCACAGATGGCCAAGGTGTACTTCCTGCAGAATACTACATCCAAAGTCACATAATACAAGGGTCACAGATGGCCAAGGTGTACTTCCTGTAAGAATCCTACATCCAAAGTCACATAATACAAGGGTCACAGATGGCCAAGGTGTACTTCCTATAAGAATACTACATGCAAAGTCACATAAGACAAGAGTCACAGATGGCCAGGGTGTACTTCCTGCAGAATACTACATCCAAAGTCCCATAATACAAGGGTCACAGATGGCCAGGGTGTACTTCTTGTAAGAATACTACATGCAAAGTCACATAATACAAGGGTCACAGATGGCCAAGGTGTACTTCCTATAAGAATACTACATGCAAAGTCACATAAGACAAGAGTCACAGATGGCCAGGGTGTACTTCCTGCAGAATACTACATGCAAAGTCACATAAGACAAGAGTCACAGATGGCCATGGTGTACTTCCTGCAGAATACTACATCCAAAGTCACCTAAGACAAGGGTCACAGATGGCCAAGGTGTACTTCCTGCAGAATACTACATGCAAAGTCCCATAATACAAGGGTCACAGATGGCCAGGGTGTACTTCCTGTAAGAATACTACATGCAAAGTCACATAAGACATGGCTCACAGATGGCCAGGGAGTACTTCCTGCAGAATACTACATGCAATGTCACATAATACAAGGGTCACAGATGGCCAAGGTGTACTTACTGCAGAATACTACATGCAAAGTCACATAATACAAGGGTCACAGATGGCCATGGTGTACTTCCTGCAGAATACTACATCCAAAGTCACCTAAGATAAGGGTCACAGATGGCCAAGGTGTACTTCCTGCAGAATACTACATGCAAAGTCCCATAATACAAGGGTCACAGATGGCCAGGGTGTACTTCCTGTAAGAATACTACATGCAAAGTCACATAAGACATGGCTCACAGATGGCCAGGGAGTACTTCCTGCAGAATACTACATGCAAAGTCACATAATACAAGGGTCACAGATGGCCAAGGTGTACTTCCTGCAGAATACTACATGCAAAGTCACATAATACAAGGGTCACAGATGGCCAGGGGAAACACTTCTATTAAAGTTGAAAGGACATACCTGGTATGAGGTAAGGGGATGGGCAGGGAGATACAGAGGAAGGGATCAAAGGTGTTGCTCTGTTTTTGGCAATGAGGGCAGGTGAGCGAAGACCTGGAGGGAAGAATGGAAGAACACACATTAAAGTCAGGAGAAGTTTCTGCCGTAAACGCATTCAACTGAATGAGATGGCGAATCATCCCCACCGTACCTGTACTGCGCCTGAAAAAGCTCCTGCACAAAAGAGCCAGTCGCTGCCAGCGATGGTCCTTCAGAAGCTGCATCACTGTCCTCCAATGGGGGCTGAAAGAGGGGGAAGGTGTGATGAAGGAAAACCAGAGCATGAAAAGGACTGAGAGTTCCCAACGTAGGCTGGGCTGTGGGTGTGTTAAACACGCGCAAGTTGTCCAGACCTAAGAGCATCATTAACCCTTTCAAGCATTAAAAAAAACAGATTCAAAAGTTTTTAGATTGTTTTCCTAAACCACACTAAATTTCATGGGCAGTATTTAACAGACTTTTTCTTAGATGAAACTTGGCCGTCTGACATCCTTGGCCTTCAATTTTTCACAAACCCAATAGCCTTAAATTTATCTAAAGCAGCCTTAAATCACCTGTTAACAAGGGTGGACACCACACATGAAAAGGTTAAATCAATTTTATTCCCTCACCATGGTAAACATTTTTTTATTTTAAAAAAACACAAAGGGTCTTGGGAAAAACCTAGAGGCCTTATTTCATTATAAATGTTTTCAAAGAAAAAAAAAAAAAAAAAAAAAAAAAAAATCGGAATGAATCCACATTATATCTAATAAGACAACAGTCAGCCTCTGAGTGATATATGCATAATGCATTTTGCTCGGGGTCAAACATTCCTGGGCCACGAAGTAGATTCATGTCACACGTGGGACTAAAATTTTGGTGCTTGACTCTGAGGGATTTGTCAAGGTTGTAAATTAGAGCAATGTACGGCTCACCACTTGTGCTCTTATGGCCAAAGAATCTGCTCAAAATCTCACCCACGACTCCCTCCCGAGTCATAACACCCAGTGAAAGCTAGACAAATCACATGTAGCCAGTGCGAGTCTGCTGACCTTGACGGAGGTCCTGCAGCTGGGGTTGACAAGTATGTTGAGGTCCTCATGCACGCGGTCGAGTAGCCAGAGGAGGAACTCCTGTGCGTCATGCTGGGAGTTACCTCTGAACTGCGTAGCACTCTTGGACACAACGTTCTGAAGAAGGCAAAGAGGAACAGGCAGCAGGGATAAAGGTGAAGGTGGGCAGTTAGTAGAGCTGAAATAGACTTCAAAAAAATCCATGTTCAAAAAGTTCAATATCTATTAAGCTAGCGGTGTGACCTTTAAGAATACATCCTTGTAACCTGCAGATTAATCATACCATTTTTGGGCCCTTGGGCTAGACCCTAAACCCTAAGAACTACTCCAGAGGTACAGGATAAAATACTAACCCTCCAAGCTTCTCACTGACCTATATGTGCATGTTTCATAGGACAGCAAGATGGGATATGTGAAAACCAAAGAGTTCCTGTGTACCCGGACCCGTACTTAATTATCATTATTAATTATTATTATTATTATTATTATTATTATTATTATTATTATTATTATCTACTAGTTAGTATCATCATCATCATGAGATGCAGAAAGATTACTATACTGTAGAAATGTAATAATAATAATTAGTATTACTATCATCAATAATAATACTGAAAATAAATAATAATAAGTATTATTATTATTATTATTATTATTATTATTATTATTATTGTTATATTTCTGTATGCTTCATGGTTCTCCGTGTAAATTATGCATTATCTGAAAATGACCTGGATATTACAATATATGTACTGTCCTCAAATGGAGTCAAACAGTAATATGAGGTTTTACATGATGCTCAAACAAGAACAGAAATAGTTTCCCTGGAACCGGTAATATGAAGTCACTGCACTCTGAGTAAAGCACACAGAAAACTTCATCACTTTGAAGTGTCTTGGTGATGGTCAGACAAATACTTGTTTCAAGCAGATGCAATTTACCAAGGAATAGAGACAGGAAACCGACGGACATGATTTAGGGAGCTTGCCGATACAGATTATCTCTGCGTGACAAATCTTACTGTTACGAGTCCTATCTTTCTTTTTTTAGATGCCGGAAGACCTCACATCAGATTAATGGAGATCGCACATGAGATTAGAGATCTCAGAACAGGTTTGAGAAAGGTCTCTAGACTGACTCACTCATGTGGATAAATACACATGAAGAGGTGGTAGAAGGCTCTATCCAAAGATTACCAGGAAAGTCTCTTTGGCCAATCAGGGCTCACTTCTCTTGAAAACACACACAGATAACCACCACATCGTTCAGGTCAAACCGCTGAACATTCACCATGCCTGACAGAACAGGGCACCAGTCAAATGCTGAATTACTGAGAATTTTCCACAGCCAGGAGAAGAAAAAAAAAAAAAATCAAGAAATAGAAGAAAGGACAAACTTTAAGCAGATTCTGAAAAGGTTTTCTGGGGCTTCAAGATACTAAATAGTACCATGTGGTTTAGGAGGACTGTGGCTGGCTGTGTTTACGGGTGGCGGTGGAACTGGGAGGAAATGTAGCCATGATGGAATAACATGCCCACAAGAGACTCTATAATCGCGTGTTTAACCTGAAGCCCAAGCCCCCCAGTGGAGATTCTGCAAAAATTCATCATAAGTTGATGAATGGTAAATATTTAAAGGTAACCCCCCTAGTCCTAAGTTCTGAGCTACTTATGCTATTCATTGTAAGTTGATGAAATGTAAATATTAATGGGGGACCAACCCCTCCCCCCTGGTCCTATACTCCAGCTACTAAAGTGATCACACATTAGTGGAAGGGGGACCCACAGCTTCGGTGCTTTTATTTTGGTGTCCCTAAGCAAAGAAAGATAGGAAACTTCCTGTTCTAAATGATCACTACTAACAATAAAACGAGGACTCTACATTCCTACAATGCTTCCCCACACAATCTAGGTCACAAAACAGTCAATCAGAAGGAAGAGAAGGACAAAGTCTATTTAGTAGTGCTAGTAACATATAGTATAGTGCTAGTAATATTTTTGCTAGACTGCAGGGCTTGTTATAGATCTTAACTGCAGGTCGACATGACCTGTCATGAGGTTTCTAAATGTCTCGCCACACAAAAAACCCAAGGCTTATCAATCAACAGTTTAAAATGCATGAACTGATAAAAAAGTTTGCGGTTAGAGATAACTTCAAAGAACACTCTTCATTCACGAGTATTTTAAACAAACCCCATTGTCTGGAAGAAGGTCACATCGGGGGAGCCAATGTAGGTAGAACTAAAGCTTATTTACAAGAGGATAATGATTTGTCTCTTAAAGTACCCACTTTTACCCACATGTAACAAGTGTCCACCAGCAATCGTAAATTTTCTTCACGAATGCATATCAAAAGCAAAGGTAACAAGCACAGAAGCCTGCAGGTTCCAGCAAGATGTGAGGCCTCACACTGGGGAGTAAACAATCTATATTAAATAATCTCGCTGGCAGCCAGAGGAACAAAGAGACAGAAATAGCAGCAATGTCAGGAATAGGCTGCGTAGTACAGGACTCAGTTCAATATGTTCCCCAAAATATTTCCTTTGAGCGAGCAGGGTGGGACACCAGTGAACGTCTACTAGGTGCGACCTGGAAACAACCCCGTCCGCATCAGGATTAGCACATATGGGGTTCATACTGAGAATATTCTGACTAAAGTGAAAATAAGGTGAGGTTTTGGCCACTGTATTGTGTTACAGCCGATTTACTGTTCCCTGCAGGGTTACCTTTAAACACATCGGGCCCTTGATCAAAAAAGTAATAATGCAATTTACGTACATAATCGAACCTATTGTGACCTTCAGCAGCTAGAAGTTTTAGCGCTAGCTTCGATTCGGTCACAAGTTCACCTTTGCATGTTTTCAGTTCATTAAGACCATCATCATTTTGACACTTGAAGAGCCCTGTAAACAGAGCATAACGTTTAGCTTCACTGATTCTGCCGTTCCTTCTCCTGCAACAGCCCTTGGAACATCTCTTGCGGCCAACAGTTACACAGAAGTGCAAACCCTGGTCTACTGCCTGCAGATGCGCTCCACATTCCAGGGGATGCCAATCACTCCTAGGCTGCTCAAGTCCTGGCCAACCAAGAGGAAAGGGGAAAAAAAAGAGAAACCAACCACTTTCTGGTAACTGCAGCCATCAGCAAGTACAGACCGCAGAAGAATTTGGACAGTCCTTCATACCACACATCTACATCTTACTGTTTTTGCTTCTAGCAGCTCTGAATGATGGAACTCTCTAGTTTATCTCCTCTGCCTACAAACTCTATTTTGGAGAAATGGTGCCATGAAGTAAATTTGTTTATTTGGCGTTGCCTGTTAAGTTTGCTGCCCTCCACACACTGACTAGGCCTAGGCTATATCAGTAACATTACTCAGCTGCAATACATGCACTGCACTGATCAGTTAGGAAGACCAGGCAGCCCTTCTTAAAATGGCATTTAATCAATATAATCTTAAACATACATTTTAACAGCATCAAATATTAAAGAACATTGGGAATGCCTTCATCTGGCATGCAGAAGTGGGACATTCTCCCACACGCTAAATCAGAGTAATAATGAAGTTCTCTAGAATATCAGAGCACACACAAGGATGAGTATCCAATTCACCGATGGAACAGCGGAATCCCAAAACAGCACAAAAAAAAACGTCAAAGCCAAAAATTAAGACTACTTAAGTGGTGGAAGATTTTAAAGCGGGATTAGTTATTGCAGTACATTGTACTTAGATCTGATTATCTAACAGATGACTCACCCAAAGAAACATGCAGGTCAGGGCAGAAAGTAAGAGGTTTAAGGAACAACAAGACCGGCCTTATTGCAGCAGAACCATTACTGTACATGGAGAGTATGTTTCAATATACAGGATTAGAATAAGGCAGGGAACAGGAACCTCTGTATAACTTATACTACGCATGTAGGCCTATTCTATTTGTCGTAATGTTCCGTCTCCATTATTTTGCTTTACTTAGGTTTATTTAGATTTTATGTTAATTTATGCATTTATGTTTTAAAACTTGCCTAAGGGTTACAGCGAAAGAACTAAGAAAATGGTTTATTGACAAACTTCTTAAGGTTCTCGGTTACTTTTTCACTGCATCTCCGAACCCTCGTACACCCAGTGTTTCAGCTGACGGAGTCATTCTCGCAAAACCACAGCCAAAATACTACTTTGGGTCAACGACAACTGGAAATAAGCAGAGTGAACTGAAGTTGCACCGGAAAGGAAGAAAACATTCCCTCAGCAACACAAAACGGCAAAACACAAAAACTTCGAAAGCAGAGAGATTGCAAGTAGAAAAATTAGGTAGCAAGGGCAGTGGGTTAGCATGACTATATGACAGCCCTGTTGGTTATGCATTCAAAGCTAACCTCAGACCTGCCTGTGCAGTGTTTGCACGTTCAACGAGCCTGTCTGGGTTTGCTCCAGCTACTCTGGGTCCCACTCACATTCCACAGACTGGGTGAATTGGTGACTGTAATTCACCTTCAGTGCAAGTGAATGAAAGTACACACACAACAGCCATGTGACTGCCCAACCTGCAGTGCAGAAACTGCTCAGGAACATCTAAGGAACTTCAGGCGATGTTCAAGCCATGAAATGCTACCCTGAAGACAATTCAGGGCTAGAAACCAGTAGGCCTGCATGTACTGTGTGTCATGACACATTACCCCCATTTCCATGATCAAAATTACCTACCATTTGTGCCACAGTAGCCCTTCTGTTGTTATGTACCAGACAGGATAGACTTCATTCACATCCCACACTGACAAGCCCTGGCTGTCCAGTCCCCTGTTGGCTGTTCATGGCTTTTCCCTCCTCAGACCGCAGTCAGTAGGTCCTTATCACCACTGACCATGATCCCCCAACTAGCCTTGCTGTTTCAGGGACGTTCTGGCCCAGTCATCTGACCATTATGATTTGGCCCCCATTAAAGTTACTCAAAAAAAGTTAAAGTTGCTTTTACTAGATAATCAACATTATTCTCTCTGAGTGGGGGATGGCCATAAAATTTTGGCTCATTGGTATATACCAAGTAGGATTTATTTCAGATTAAAATTAAACAGGAATCAGACTCGACACTTGACAGACCACAAATATGTAAAATATACACTAATCAGGAATAATATTAAAACCACCTGCCTAATATTAAGTAGATCCCCCTCGTGCCTCCAAAACAGCTCTGACTCATGGAGGTATGGACTCCACAAGAGCTCTGAAGGTGTCCTGTGGTATCTGGCACCAAGACGTTAGCAGCAGATCCTGTAAGTCCTGCAAGTTGTGAGGTGAGGCCTCCGTGGGTCGGACTTGTTTGTCCAGCACGTCCCACAGATACTCGATCGGATTGAGATCTGGGGAATTTCAAGGCCAAATGAATCGCTAACACTTTAAACTCTTTTTCATGTTCCTCAAATCATTCCTGAACAACTTCTGCAGTGTGGCAGAGTGAATTATCTTGCTGAATGAAGCCTCTGCCATTGGAGAATACTGTTACCATAAAAGGTTCTTTTTTCAAATATTGTTGGTCTACAACAATATTTACGTAGGTGGTACATGTCAAAGTAACATCCACATGAATGCCAAGACCCAGGATCCCCAGCAGAACATTGGCCAGAGCATCACACTACCTCTGCCAGCTTGGCTTCTTCCCATAGTGCATCCTGGTGTCATCTCTTCCCCAAGTAAACCTTACCATCACTTACCATTCATACATAACGCACCTTATAGAGGTATGGGCATGAGCATGTATATGTCAATGTATATTACTTGCACTTGCACTTTTCTACATACTTGCACTTTCTCATAATCCACTATCCATATTTCATACCGTGTATGGGTGTACATAGGCACTACTATTAGTGTCTTATCTTATTTTATATTATTTTTATTTTGTACTTTTATTCCGTGTTTTTATATTCTCCACTCTTGGAAATCTTCTTGTTATGTCTGGAGCTGTGTTAACACTCTAATTTCCCCACTGTGGGATCAATAAAGTTCTATCAATCAAACGACGGACATGAACCTAACTGTCCAAATGATGTAACAGAAAATATGACTCATCACACCAAGCCACCTTCTTCCATTGCTCCATGGTCCAGTTCTGAAGCTCACATGTCCATTGTAGGTGCTTTCAGAGGTGGAGAGGGGTCAGCATGGGCACTCTGACCGACCGGTCTGAGGTTACGCAGCCCCATATATAGCAAGCGGAGATGCACTGTGTGTTCTGACACGTTTCTATCAGAGCCAGCATGACCTCAGCAATATGTACTACAGTAGCTCTCCTGTGGAATCAGACCAGACAAGTTAGCCTTCACTCCTTACATGCATCAGTGAGCCTTTGGTACCAATGACCCCATCACCAGCTCACCAGTTGGCCTGTCTTGGACAACTTTTGGTAGGGACTGACTGCAATATTTCGGAAACATCCTACAAGACCTGCCATTTTGGAGATGGCCTGATCCAGTCATCTAGCCATCACAATCTGGCCCTTGTCAAAGCCACTCAGATCTTTCTGCTTGTCCATTTGCCCTGCTTCCAACACATCGATTTCAAGAACTGACTTAATTTTTTTTTTGCCTTGACGGGTGCTACTGTATCAAGATAATCGGTGTTATTCATGTCGCCTATGAGTTGTGTTAATGTTATGGCTAATATAGAGTATATGCATACAATGTTAAATTTATAACACATATTGCCGTACATGTCCAAGCAAGGCAAATAGTACATTATAAACATACATCTGTCAAGAAGTCAGCTTGGCTGAGCATCCAATGTGTGACCAATAACAAGTGTAAGTAACGTTAGAACAGCTAAACACAACCATTCAAACAGAGCCTAGACATCTTTGATTAATTAGCGATTGAACCAGAGTGGAGAGACCCTCTCCAGTGTTTCATGAACATAAGATTAATGTGAGTTTAAGTAAGTAATGGCACATAGGTAACCTCGCCCCCCCAAAAAACAAACAAACAAACAAGAATCTGGGGGGTTACATATATGAGTGTCTGCACATACATACATACATACATACACACACACACACATCTATAAGGGGTTCAGGTGGAGAGAGATTCAGCATCAAGGCATGAAAAGACAGCATCTAGGCAGAGAGATCAAAGAGCATTTCAGCAGAGTAGACACTCTATTTAGGTCTTCTGAGGTGAGGTCACCAAGGAGTCACTATAGGAAGCCGATCTGCCGCATGTTACAGCCAAACACACAGCACTGAATAAGCCAGTAGTTCTTACCTACTTACCTTGAACTCTCGACTGTGTTGAGGTGTGTACTCAAATGTCCATAAAGCCCGAACTAGCCCAGAGAGTTGCTCTGTGACCTCCCCTTTTCCTTGAGAGCTCTTTCGTGGCAGAAACACACCATTAGCCTTGGACTTGTCATCCTTGTCTTCCCCGCGATACTGCTCCAGCACCAGGTACTCGGCGAACAGCTCCGTGTTGCTAAGACACTGCAAAATCGCGTTCATAAAACAAGTGTTGCCATGATTCTTGAGGCCAGACACGCCTGGGATCTTGTCCCCAAAGAGAAAACTGCAACTGCCACCATCACTCCTGTCCGAAGGTACAGCCGCCCCGGTCTTAAAGGAGGTGAATCCTCCGTCATCCTTTTCATTTTCTGTGGTATGCTCTTCCGTGCCAAAATGAGACAAGGTAGAGAGGGTCCGAAGGACTCGGTTCATAAAACTGCCCACTGATCGGACAGAGCCCCTCTGAAAGAGCTTCTTGCTGAAAGATTTCTTCTCTTTAGTTGCTGCTTTAGACATGATAGCAGTTTTTGGATAGTACAAAGGAGAAACAACTGGCACACAACCCAGTCAGGTAAAAACTTCACCAGGTCGTTGCCATAATACCCAAATAATTCCTATAAAACGCCTACCTCACCTTGTCAAAAATAAGTTCCGTCTCAATAATCATGGTTACAAATCTTTTCCAGTCCAGATAAAAAAAAATCCTTAATCAAAAGAAGCCGTGTCCCTTTATTTACATGCTCTGCAGGCTCCAGACATCTCTGTGGTCGTCTCGGGACTAATCGCATCATCAAGTCTGTATCAGGCAGATTGTTTGATAGATGCCTAATAGATCCCGTTAAGTCATTTTGGTGAGCACATTAAACAAGTCAAATCGGAAAAATGACAAGACGTAACCAGCTAGCGATAGAGATATACAAATCCGATACACTTCACTGTATAACCTTGCGAGCTTTAGCGGGAGGTTAACGGGCCGTATCGGAAAGTACAGTCCATGCATCCTTTAGACAAACAGTAACACTACGAGACACGACTATAGGACTGACCTGTTCATTTCCACTGGACTCATGTATTATTAAACAAACCGCAGCTCCACCCCTTGATCGGCATTCCTTGCTTTTCCCTATATTAATTGCAAATAAGCATATTTATCCCAAAGCTAATTCCCGGCGCCAGTGTAATTGATCCTATTCTCCTCCCCGGTTAGCGATTCTCCAAAATTGCTGCTAGTGTTTACGCCTCTTTTGCCGAGACGCCAGCTAAAGAAAAGAGACCCTCTCTCAGATCCCACCGCAGACACAAAAGGGCCGTTTCCTGGAGGGGGGAGCTGGATAAACGGGCGCCGTGGAAAACGCATATTTCCTGAGGCATCCGATGCGGTTCGTTGGTGCCGGCCAGGCTGGAAACAGGAAGGTTAATCCCGATCGGTGATCCATTGAAGCGGAGGCCCCGTTTTCCCCATCAGCTGAAATCACTGACACCGCAAGCAGGGCGGTGGTGGCGTCTGACGTCACGGGCGGGCGACCGGCGTGAAGCCGAGGGGCCGCAGGTACCGGGGCCGCCACCCGTGGGGAAGGAGCAAGGGCGTGCGGAACGGAATCACCGAGGACCCCCGACACCGCCTCTCCTCGGTGTAGCTGGAGCAGGGGACGGTGATCTAGCCGTGGGCTTTGCGGCGAGCAGCGTGCAGCATACCGGGAACATGGCTGATGTGTGAATAGGAAAAGATTTACAGTGTTACAAAGCTTATGTCGTGTGTATTTTAATGTTATTGCTTACCTGTATACTTTGTTTCAGTGACATGTGTGTAACTCATAAACGTCGTTTATTTAACCTGCATTTCTTGTGTATTTACTGAGGGTATCATATTCCAAGTAAAGCGCACGTGGGCGAGTGGGTCACTTTGGTCCCCGCAAAGCAGTACGGCGTCTAAATAAATACTTTCGAATCTTAATTCAGGCATTTGTGTGCCTCCTGTTTTAAGCATCGTAACCTTTTTAAAAGCAGATGTATTGGGGTTTTCCACTTTTTTGTGTATTGTATGTTTTTTTTTATTCATTCGTTTGAGGGGAAAAAAGGATAGATTCTGGTGACCACTGTATTTTAGTACACCGCTAATATTTATATTGCTGTAATATGTAGGTGAAATTTCCTAATGTTTTGTAATCCTTTTCCAGAATCTTGTGCAAACCGCTTTTGTTCTAATAGACTTTATCAGGTACATCCGTGCTAACAAGGAAATAAAGATTGTTCTCCTGAATCACTGTTACTGAGCCCCTAAACAGGCAGGATTGGTACTTAATTTCCAATAATTTAGGGTAAATGCAAAATAATTTCCCTCTTTTGAAGTTTTCAAGGTCCAGTACAAAAACCTATACGCAGCCATTAGCTACATATGCAGGCCTAACTGTGCAACATTACAAACCCCTCAAACAAAATCTTTCGCACAAAATCTTAAGCTTTCAAAATGCATTTAAAAAAAAAATTGAATCATCTCCGCTGCACAGTAAAATTTAGCGGGGAATTCCTGGAGAAAAATGCGCATGTTTTTGTGTACAAGTCTAAGTTAAACGGAAGGAAATCAATTACATGTCATCCTCGATTTTTTTTTTTCCTCAAAAAAATATGTGTGCGCGCGCTTGGAGGTGAATCTTGTCTCTTGGCTTTTCATGCTGCTTTAACCGCTTACCAGTGCACGCAGTGCATCTTGATTACTATTTTTCTTATTGGCGTTTACGTAGCTTGGATTGTATCTAATGTTTTACATTTCCTGCTTAGGATGGATTGATGAATGGATGGAAAGAAGATGATGCAAGACAAAGTGTTTGGGCGCAGCAGACAGAAAAAAAACCCAGTAGCACTTATTAGCAGAGGTACAGAAAGTAAAAATCCGGACGGAGATTTTGTTTCAACTAACCAGTTGAGTACTCTGACTGTGTGCTCAATTGGTTAGTCAAAACGAAATCTTGGTCTGGATTTTCACTTGCTGGATCAGAAAAGTCCGCCTCTGCTTATTAGCACAACGTGGTGGGATGGGTATGGCAAACACAGGAGATAAGCAGGCTTTAGCCACGATCTTCTCTGCAACTGCCCCCAGTAAGTCCAGAGCTGCCCTAGTATATCTCCCAACAGCTTCCCAACAGTGAGAAAACTATCCAATTTCCCTACACAGATGAATAAATTAATACTATTCCATAAGCACTTTTATTAAGAGTGAAGTAATTGGAAATTAGTATACATTTCAGAAAAAATGGTGATGCCTTGATGATGTGTAAATATGTAAAAGGTCCCAAACTGGGTGGGTGAGGACAATCCTTTCAATCCTGTTCGCCAGATCAAAGTGAGGTGGCCATGACAGCAAAC
Source organism: Isichthys henryi (assembly GCA_026776945.1). Classification (NCBI taxonomy): domain Eukaryota; kingdom Metazoa; phylum Chordata; class Actinopteri; order Osteoglossiformes; family Mormyridae; genus Isichthys; species Isichthys henryi. The sequence continues at coordinate 21,595,556 of JAODJX010000097.1, read as the reverse complement.
AGCAGTACACAGATAAAGGAAAGTGATGCATTTAATGTCACGCTGAATCTTTCAGCGCTGAGCTGAGCCAGGTCTCACACGGGAAACGGTGACAGAAGCAGTTTCAGCCTCAGTTTCTGCTGAGGGCACGGTGTGAAAACATTCCCTGGCGGCAGCAGGGAACGACAGAATATGGCGCTTTGTCATTAGCATTAATTAATTTAAAAAAAGGTTTGCCCTGCTGCGTGACGAGCCAGGTGCAGACGGAGTGCTCGAGCACGCCTGTGTACTGCCGGAAGGCCAGCCTTCAGTACTCCAGGCCCCTCATGGCAGCGACCGTAGAGGCGAGTCTGCGGGACAGCAGCTTGGAGGTCTGCCTGTACTCCTCGGGCTTGGCCTTCAGCAGGGTGGCGATCTGCTGCAGGGTCCGGGAAGGCTGCATTCCCAGGGCGTCCATCACGTTGCTCAGGTAGTCTGCACAACAAGAGCAGCCACAGCTTATATATGTACCCTATGTAACTCCCAGTTATTTTCTGTTTAACTCCATCAGTGTTATTAACAATATATCAAACACACATTTCAGACAGACAGGGTGTGTAGCTTGTGCGATTTGGGCACTCTGTTAATGTGGGTTCAAATCCCATAGCTGGCAGATTAATCCCATCATTGTTGGGCCCTTGAATTAGGCCCTTAACCTCCACTGCTGCAGGGGCACTGGAGGCGGGTTGAACCTGCTCTGATCCTAAAACAAATGTGCTCTCACTTGTGTATATACAGGTCTCTGTATGTGTCATATAGAGCGAGATGTGATACATTATTTATCCCAATGGGGAAATTGCATATCGCTATTTTATATCCACGTCATTTATATCTGCTGCCAGTTTACAAACTCGGACCATTATCCTGAGACTAGTGCACCCTATACAGTATTCCTGTGCAAGTTCCCACTCTCATCACTCACACCAGTGTTGTAATTCCACTGGTTTCAGACCTTCTATATTTTCTGGGCTTGCAATATTTTGATTGGTCCGGAAGAAAAAGTTAAAAAAGAAACCTAAGGAAGAAAAAATTCATGCTTTCAATCATATACCTTCACTTTCGATTAACTAAATGCATACTCAGCGTTCTAAGATTATCTTTATGGTAAGACAAAAACAAGGGCAAGATAGTACAAGATAGCAATAAGGCATAAATTCATAATGAAGATATAAAAATAGAAGTCGAATTCAACCTGAAATCCCCATAATTAGAATCAGTTACGGATTAGTCATATGGGAAGACGCAAAGCTAAAATTAAAATGGGTAACACATGTGATACAGGACGCAGTGTGCCTCATATCTGATGTGTAACATTAACGTTTGCAGTTTTTATGTTCGCTGGCAGGACCAAGGTTTTCTCCTGCCGATGTGAAAAATTTTAACACTGGATTAGCAAATTTACCGTATAACATATAAAACAAAAACCTCAAGTGGTCTGCTTGAGCTGAGGGCCTCCAAGCCAGTGGCCGCAGGGTTATGAGTGTGAGACCCCTGTTTTAGCAAATGCATTTGTCTAAAGCGATGTACAAGCAAGGAAAGGTTTGTGGTCAAAGAGCCAGTGAGAGCTATGGCGGTCATGGGATCTGAACCCACAACCACCCAGAAACAGGCACAGATGTCTAACTTACTAGACTATAAAATTTTTGTACCACATTCAGGCCTCTTCTTTTGCAATGCTGAACCGATACGATCACATGAAACTATCTGAACACTAATCTAATTTCATATATGAAAAAACAAGAAATACAAGTTGCATTATTTTCCACCCAACACCTGCTCCCACCTATATCTGTGGCTAGCTGCTTGGTGGCGTGGGGACTGAGCTCGGGGATCTGCAGGATGGCATCGCAGTACGTCTGCATCGTCGCCCTGGCAATGGAGCCCAGCCAGTAATCTGCAGTGTTGTCCAACTCTGGCAGCTCATCTCCTATTATGAATCAGAATCAGAAAGATCTTTATTGGCTACATGGCCAATTATGCTGAACATACGAGGAATTGGTGCGTGCTTTGGTGGGTGTGCCCCAGGTATAACAAACAACATACAAGACAATTCAAATGAATTTACATGAATTTTTAAGCTTAATTTTAACAGTAGACTGTCTACCTACAGTCAGAAGCAATAAGGGTTGGATTAAAAGAGTGGGTGAATGAATGAATTAACTAAACAAACTTAGATGATAAAATCTGGTGAACACAGAGCACACCCAGAATACCCAACTTTTGAAGTGGAAATAGAAAGTAACACCCCAGCACATTATACACGGTGCTTTTGTAAGGGGTAAAACATTCCCTCCATATATGTGGGTGCCTGACGTTTTCAAAAACCAGTATGGGGGGGCTATGGAGCCAGAGACAAGAAATGCCTGACAATTTGAAACCCGTGGGTTTAATCATGATATCTCTCCTCTTTCGTAAGACTTTCAGTTCCAAGTTCATAACTATGCACCCCCCTGGGGCACTCTTCATGTAAAAACCTATCTGCCAGGTACTTTCAGGCAGACAGATGTTTACAAAGTCCTGGCATCACTAAATCTCACTCGCTTCAGATCACAGTAACAAGGCCCGGTTCCAAAAGTCAAGGCCAATGTGTTTTTTTTTTTTTTAAAAAAAAAAAAAAAAAAAAAAAAAACAAAAAACAAAAAAAAAAAAAAACCCCAAAAAAAGCAGAACAAAAAAAAACCAAAAACAACAAAAAACAAAAAAAAAAAAACACAAACCACACAAACGAAGAACGA
>JAODJX010000097.1:21573258-21592793 GCA_026776945.1 Isichthys henryi | reverse complement strand
CCCACTAACACCGCCCGCTTACAAAACACAAGGCAAATTTTTTTTTTTTTTTTTAAAAAAAAAAAAAAAAAAAAAAAAAAAAACCTAAAACCACATCAGTTTCCTGGAAACCGCCTACTTTTTGATGTAACGCACCTGATTAAGACCCATTATTTATTTTACATTTTCCACCATTTGATATACTATACCTTCTTGTAGTTCCGTAAAGAACAATGTCCATTTCACATAAAAAAAGGTCAACGTTTGCAGTCTTTATAATTTTATGACAGCAGTTTTTCCAACCACGACTTGTAGACATATTACTGTGGATTACTGTGACTTGGCTGCGATAGGGCTGGGGGCTTCACCTTGCTCAGGCGGGAAAGGCAGCTTTCCCGCATGCAGAGCCAGCTCCAGTGCCGGATCCTCCTGGGTCACAAAAGGTTCCAAGTGCAGGGGCAGGGACATGATGTACTGGCCGATCTACAGGGTGAACACAGACACAGCACGTGTGTAACACAGGGGCGGAGACATGATGTAATGCCCAACTTGCAGGGGAAAAACAGACACATCATATGTGTAGCTCAGGGGTGAAGAGATGATATACTGGCTAATCTACAGGGGAAACACAGACATGCCGTGTGTGTAACTCAGGGGTGGAGAGATGATGTACTGGCCAATCTACAGGGGAAACGCAGAAATGCCGTGTGTGTAACTCAGGGGCAGAGAAATGATGTACCGGCCGATCTACAGGGGAAACACAGACATGCCGTGTGTGTAACTCAGGGGCAGAGAAATGATGTACCGGCCGATCTACAGGGGAAACACAGACATGCCGTGTGTGTAACTCAGGGGTGGAGAGATGATGTACCGGCCGATCTACAGGGGAAACACAGACATTTCACTGACTGGGGCATGGTCACACATTTCATTCCATATCATAAACTTAACTCATGGCAAATAAATTGTTTCTTATGTTTTTGTTCTGGCATCAAATTCATCTTAATCTTAGTGTACCTTGTAAATATGTCACAAATATGTTTTGATCCCAGATATCTGATCACCAAAGTCTTGGGCACATGAAGATGACTAAATGGTGTAGTTGCAACATTCAGTTGGATAAATAAATTAGAAAAACCGAACTCATGTCACTATTTCTGGGCTCCTTTCATTGAATATGTAGCAACTTTCATGTCTATGCATGAGCCATTCACACCTGGCCACACCCCCCCCCCCTTAATGGCGCTGATGGGGATGTATCTGGATCACGTTTCATCGTTGCGCTGTTCATCATTATTTATAATGCGAATAGCGATCTTCAGGTGAGGGCGGCACTACACGCCCCTCATGCAGGTAAAACCAAGAAAGGTGACATGGTTTATTTTTTGCCGATTTAACCTAATTTTAAAAACTTTAATACTTGCGACAATGGACGTTTTGAAAAGAAGACTCAGAAGATTCAGTCAGCGTTTTTTTCATGTTTCTACAATAAGATTTCAGCGAGTGATGAGAAAGACACGCGGTATCGTCGACGATGCTGTCAACTCCAGAGGGTTAAGTGGTGTTTAAATCCTCTATACAAAATAAAACTTTGTGATGAAATGTTCGGCAAGGCCATCAATGTCAGCATCGGGCTGATTAATCCACTTCATTACAGTTCATAGGAGGGACACGAGAGCCAAAAAATTAAATGTTTTCCAAAAATTTTGAAACACTCAAGCAGAGCCAGTTTGACCCATTAGCTTAACTGGAGCGGGCGCCTGCCTTACGTTGGTGATGTACTCCAGCGGGGACAGGCTAAACGTGGGCAGGTCCTCCGTGAGGCTCTCCCCCATGCCACTGGAGCTCCTGCTCTGTGGACAGACACATGGTCACCTCTCCGTACCCAATAACAGCAGGTATCCGCCCCACGACAGGCTGGGGCTAGTGAGCCCCTTCCTCCCTCACCTCCACCCTGGCAACCAAGCAGAGCTGGTGTTTGATCTGAAGGAAGACCGAGTCAAACGCCAGCTGGTTGGCCTGCTGGTTGAGGCGGGTCAGTGCCGCCCTGGGTTCGGCCAGCAGACTGGAGTTCCCTGTGCCCTTCTCCTGCAACGATGGCACAAAAAACGCTAGTCACCCCACCCACAGACATTGGCTTGGCTGCACAGTGCCTACGACCTCTGAGCGACGGAGCAAAATCAGGGTCCGAACCGAGACTGAAATGTCTGTACTACACCCATGGTGGATCTATTACCAAACGAAGCTATGCCATCTGAGTTTGGAGCCCCTTTTCGCTATTGTACTGTTTACAAACCGATGGTATCCATCATTCTTTCTGTACTAAGTGAAAGGAAAAATGTGTGGAGCCCATTCCAGGAAGAACAGGGCACTCAGCTAGATTCCAGCCAATTACGGGGCAAACACTCAGGCACAGCCTCACACACACCACGGGCAATTAACAGACAACAATTTGCATAACAGAATACCTTTGTCTGTGGGAAGAAAACAGAGAACCAGACAGAAAAACTCCAACATATTCCAGTGGAACACACACACATACACACACACACACACACACCTGTAATTATATCTTTGTGGGGACCGCTCATTCATTTCTATGGGAAAAATACAAATGCTAACTATGACAACCTTAACCCCTACCCAGCCCTAACCATAACCATAAGTAACCAAACAAAATACAGTTTGAAAATAGAATCTTTGCATTTTTAATTTTTTTTTTGATTACAGTCAGAGATCTTTAGAAACTTTAGTTCCTCATGGGAACCAGGTACCACAAGGTAAGGTAGGTCTGGACCAGGCACATACATACACATACAGTGGGAGGAGGAGATCAAACCCCGGACCCTGAAGGTGTGAAGCCACAGTGTTACCCTCCGAGCCAGTGTGCAGGGCAAAGGTACCTTCAGGTTGTACAGCATCTCCATCAGGCTGGCATACTCGGCCGCGTTGCCCTTCAGCAGGTAGTTGTACTCCAGCCATGGGTTTCTGGGGGAGACCTTCCTCTCAGCAGGCCCCACCTCCTGCATCCCCGTCAGGCTGCGGGGGCTGTAGGAGTCCGACAGGTACTTCCCCGCGCTTGCGAGTATCCTGTGGGTAGAGCGCAGTGACGCTAACTCGCCACCTCCGGCACAGGTGGGGGGGGGGTGGTTGAGGGGACACAGGGGATGACTCACAGCCACCCCTCATATCAAAATGGGCCAAATCTACAGGATCTGACGCACGTCCGCAAACCTCAAGCAGTCAGGATAGAAGTAATGAACGAAATGATGAGTGGTGTGAACTGTCCAAACCTAACTTCGGGCAAACGCCATCGGAGCATGAAATCAAGGGCCACTGGACTACAGGACAGTTTCTACTCACAGACCGTCAGGCTTGTGACCGACTTGCTTCCACTGTCCCCCCCTCCCTGACTTTGCTGATACAATATATCTGATTCCAGTGAGAGCTGGAAGCACACCCCCCAACACAGACACACACACTCACACTGACAAGACTTGCAGGCTTTGCAACTTGAGTAATTTCTATTTCACATTTGTATCACATCAATACATGTATATGTGTTTCCTGTACAATATGTTTACATGTTTACACTGCACCCTGTTTTGTGATATTGTGTCTCATGTTCGATCTGTGTGGACTGTACCCAGACGGAACATGGAGAGTAAGATTTTCATTGTATGGTGTAACTGACTGTTTCACCGTGCATGTGACAATAAAGTACTTAATCTGCAAACACTGTTTGCATAGTACACCTCGAACACGTCACTCACTATGAGTGGCAGCTTAGTCTTTATGTGCATAGTTCCAGAAAAAAAAAAAGGTAATGATACGTGATACAAGAAACGGTGATAAGAGGAGAGGCAGGAATCCAGCTGTGACGTAAAGGTGCATGACGAGTGCGGCAAGTGCGTTTCCGCTACCTGTTTGCTAGCTGCTGCTCATAGGCTCCGCACTGCCTCAGCAACTCGCCGCAAGTCGCAATGATCCTGCGGGTGGAGGGAGAGCAGAGCAGGCTGTCAAACGGACGGAGAGCAGAGGCGCTGCTTTCTCACCAACTTGGGCTCTGCAGACGGGGACGGCATTGTTAACCTCACTTAGCATTCGCCAACTTCCTCTGAATGAGCGAGCTCGTTTTCCTGCAGATATGCAGATACCACTAACTCCTGTACTTATGAATGCATGCAGTTACCGCTAACATGCAAATGCAGCATTGCATCTACAATGCACCACCATGCTCAGAGACGGTCAGGCACATCACGATGCATAAAAGGTCGCTGCGGATTACGCCTGCAGGAGACCCCCTGTTTCCCTCCCACCCAGTACCTGACGCAATTTTGAAAGGCCGTCCAGTCCTCCTGGAAGACCGCAGCATTCCCACTGTCCTCCAGCTTGCACTTCTTCCGAATGGATTGCAGAGTAATGGAGAAATCAGACACATACCTACATGGGGGGGGCAGTTGCAGAGGACACCATGTATCACAGCAGTGTCAGTTTCCTGTATATGCAACATATTGCTTTAGCGTGATAAACCAGAAATCATTCAGTAGAAGAAACCAAGTCAGAAGTTTATCCTTCCTTTAATTCAGCAGATCTATGACCTGCTCTGCACCCAGGACCTTCAGGAGATAAAAGGAGCAGCACTGAGCCTCCTCTCTGTGCCCACTGCATCCTGCAGTCATTTCCAGCCACTGACATACATGCATATGACCACCGTGGGCAGTATTCAGTGTGGCAGAGTAATTTAACTAGCAAAATATTTTATGTTAGTCAAAGACCAACGAGTGAAACGTCTCTTATCTGTATGCGATTATCAGTTGTGTGTCACCGAAAGCACCACACCAACACAAATTCCTAGTAAGTATGAACTGCCGTGGCCAATTAATCTCATTCTGATGCTGAAAAGTCAAATATTACTTACAGGTTTTAAGTTTAACGCTCATTTACAGTGTACGAGCATTAATAAGTATCTTAAGGGTCTTAAAGGCACATTAAAAGGTCTCCCGTGGTCCTGGGAACAGCAGGCACACGCCCCTCACTTGGAGAAAAGCGCCTTCAGCGCCTTGAGCAGGCCGCACACAGCCAGGCCGTCCGTGAGCCTGACACAGCGCTCCACCGCGGAACCAGCCAGGCTGAACAGCTTGCCGACGGAGTGACTCAGCTCCTGAACGCAGTCAATCAGCTCGCCCCGCTCCTGCAAAACAGACCTCCGGTCACATGATGCCGTTCGGATGCACACTGGTGGCCCGCACGCGGCTCGCGTCGAACCACAGGAAGCGCGGCTGCAAGAAGCATAATTAAAAAAAAAAAAAACACAAACAAAAAACGCACACTGGAAATTATACACAGCTTACGAAAAACGCTGCAGATACCAAAGCCAAAGTGCCCGGAAGAGGATGATGTCACTCGCTCACCAAGGGCACAGCGCTGATCTGAATGAGGAGATTCGCTTCCTCCAGCAGGGCGTACTGCAGCTGGAAGGCCTTGAAGGGGTCGTACAGGGCAGTGACCAGCTCACTCACTTTCAAAGGGTTGCTCTCACCTGCATGCCAGCGTGACAGACCGAGAGACATTAAGGATGTAAAAAAGTAGCCCCCCCCATCCCACCGCAACCTAGGATTCCACCCTTGGCGGGACTGAGCCACATTCAATCTGAAGAAATACGGAATGCCAATTTTTCAGGCAGGCAGAGAAAGAAAGCTGGGTAGCTAATGGTGCCCGAAATGTAAAAATGGCCTATGTTGACATCCAACCTGGTTTCAGGTACAGTACCAAAACTCACCAAGGTGCGGCAGCATGGCAGACTCTAGGTTCCTTCCGAAGGTGGCCGCAGTCTGGTAGAGCTCCAGTAGGGTTTCCAGCTTGTCCTCGTGGGAGGTCTGGTCCATGGTCGTGCTGAGGCAGACGGGGATGGAGGGGACCATGGCCCCCAGCGTCTGGACCAGCAACACCGTCACCACCTCATAGGGGTTCTTGAACACCTATCCGAAATGGGAGGCAAGCGTTACCATGACAACGGTGAGAGAAAAGTCACACGGAAGAGGTTTCTGGTGGATAGACAGCACACCTGAGTGCTCCACTGAAGTTGCGTGTGCCAGGTGGACAGCAGTGTGTCGTAGAACTCAGACAGCTGCTTGTTGAGGCGGAGCTCGCTCTGGCAGAGGTCCTGCCACACGCTCACCAGCTGCACCTGCAGGGACAAAATGCCTACTTGGGCGAGCACAAGGAGGGCACACGGCGGGGACAAAATGCCTACTTGGGCGAGCACAAGGAGGGCACAAGGCGGGGACAAAACACCAACTTGGGCGGGCACAAGGAGGGCACATGGCGGGCACAAAGAGGGCACAAAACGCCTACTTGGGTAGGCACAAGGAGGGCACAAGGAGGGCACACAGCGGGGACAAAATGCCTACTTGGGCGGGCACAAGGAGGGCACACGGCGAGAACATGGCGGGCATAGCGCAAACCCCATGACTGAAACACTGACCTTGTGACATTTGTAGTAATAAGCCAGGAGTTGAGGCATCCTATCAATCTCGGTGAAAACTTTCACAAACAGCTTGGCTTGTTCTGTGATGAATGGAAAAGCATCATCAATCAAAGCGTGGGTTTTTAACGCCAGAGCGTGGCGTCCTGAAGCTCGGACGGGGAGCCCTCACCGACTGACTGTGAACTGAACGTTGCCACGATCTGGGGGCTGGCTAAGGCCTCCAGTCTGTTTTTTAGGGCCTCCAAGTGGACACATTTCTCCGAGTAGTCGGGCGTGTCCACCAGCATTGCCAAGCTGCTCTGCATGCTGGTCAGCTTGGAGGAGATCAAAGCCAGGTCCTGAAGAAAAAGCCGTACATTCAATTGTACCTGCCGCCACGATGCTACCTCTGTTCGTTTATTTATTTATTTGTTTCGTCATCATGTTTCAAACGTAGCTGTTCATTTCTATTTACACTATCCTTCCCACCTGCATTGTCTTGCCAGACAAATAACACCCACCCCTCACTATGGGGATCAATAAAGTCCTACCTTGATCCTAATCTTCATATTAATAAACTGATCAAATACAGTGTTTTGGCAAAATATAACATTTCAAAAATAGTAGAAGGAATTCTAAGAGAAAGATGGGAGAAAAGAAAAAAAACTGTGAAAATTTTATGGAGTCCATTATTAATCAACTCAAAACACCTTAACCCCAAAAAGTTTTTTTTTTTGTTTCTCATAAAATCAGCCACAGCTTAAATCCCCCACCCTACTCGGTGGGGACCTAACACTCGGATCACAGGTACCAGGTGACTAAAATCACACCAGAAATCCACATTGCCACCTTCACTTCACAAGGGCACCTTGTGCCCTTGACATTACATTACACGCTAAATGAAATTCCAAGGCATCGTTCACCATAGTAAAATGGGTATAATCTGCAGCCTAGTATGGATCTTACATACGGACGGCATATTTAAGGTGGACCCAACACCTGAGCTCACATTAGAATTTAGAAAGAAAGGGTCAGTTTTAAGAAGAGCCCTTAAATCGGCCACCTGTGTCTTGAAGGTCTCTTCGATGTCTGCGCTGAGAGTACTCCACTTGTCGGCTTCCTGTAGAGCCTCAGCAGCCAGCTGCATGCGAGATTTCACCTGATCTATCTCCACCAGTACCTTAGAAAGGGGAATGGGGGGGTGCGTTACCACCTCGAGGGTAATCTTTATTATGTCAGTTTTATGCAGCAGTGTTTCCCAATCCAGTCCTCAGGGACCCACAGACAGTCCTACCGGGAGCTGGAGGGGAGCTAAAATGTGGACTGTCTGGCAGGGAGCAAAAACATGGACCAACTGTGGGTCCCTGAGGACCAGTTTGGGAAACTCTGATGGACAGAAAGCAAAGCTGACATTACGCATGTATCTGACTATTCACCGGTCTAAGTTCATTAATGACAAACACATTCAGCTGATTTATACAACATTTTAAAGACTGAACACATAACTATCAAATCAGTTTTGTAAATAATCTTCTATGTTGAACAAGTGCCAACGGCTCAGACATGAGCAAAACAGCACAGCTGTAAAGACGAAAGAAATAAGGCAAATAAAGGACCATTTCAGTGGAAGAATCTTAACCACAACTTCCTTTGCTGGAACACGAGCCATTTAACCAAACCCACACAATGGTGGCATATATCATTACTGAGAAACTGCAGAACATAAAACAAAAAATTTAATGTTGGCGGAACATATGGTTCTCACAGAAATCTTATACTAAATTATTTTAAAACATATTACAATTTCAAGTGTGTGCCAATGTGTTACTTTTGTGTTGCAGATTACACATATAAAAACACTGGCCGTGATTAATATTTCTTACACTGAATTATCCAGTGAAGACCAGCTCTATATTGATAACTATCATGGTGTCATAAAATTCGCAGATTATGTGTTTTAGAGATTAAAATAAGAGGCTGAACCTAGTTCCAGAAGAATATATAGACGCTCCTCTACTTACGAAAGAGATATGGAGACATTCGGAACTTGAAATGTTTGTAAGTCGTATTCAACATCATTTTAACGGTATAAGCAAGTACGAAGAGGGGCGGCATGGTGGTGCAGTGGTTAGCACTGTTGCCTCACACTTCTGGGACCCGGGTTCAAGTCTCCGCCTTCATGTCGTCGTGGGGTTTCCTCCGGGTACTCCGGTTTTCCCCCACAGTCCAAAAACATGCTGAGGCTAATTGGACTTACTAAATTTCCCATAGGTGTGCATGCGTGAGTGACTGGTGTGTGAGTGTGCCCTGCGATGGGCTGGACCCCCATCCTGGGTTGTTCCCTGCCTCATGCCCATTGCTTCCGGGATAGGCTCCGGACCCCCCGTGACCCAATAGGATAAGCGGTTTGGAAAATGGATGGATGGAAGCAAGTACAAAGAACTAGGATGCTGGGAGTCCACACACTACGCTGATGTGCGGCAGAAGTCAAGTCAAGTCAACTTTATTGTCAATTTTGCCATATGTACCGGACATACAGAGAATTGAAATTACGTTACTCTCAGACCCTAGGAGTAACGTAATTTCAATACGGCATATTTATAGAAGTAGCGGCCAGAAGTCGTACTAGGCGGAATTGGCGCGCAGGAAAAAAAAATTGTTGCGGACAGGAAACGGGAGCCCAAAGAACGCATTTTGGACTTACAGTCCTCTTCATTCGTATGTCTAAAAGTTCGTAAGTTGAAAGTTCGTAAGTAGAGGAGCGTCTGTACCTGTCTCAAAAAAATATTAATTAAAAGAAAAACATTGTAGCTATCTAAAACGTGAAAAACAAACATTAAAAAATGAGAAATCATGCTGTTTTCCCAGTACCTGCATGGACTGCACAGTATCCTGTTCAAACTTTCTGATGTCTTCCTTAACCATCACCATCTGCTCCTTAAGAAAGGAGGCTTCCTGCTTCAGAGACTCCACATCCCGCAGCACCCTTGGCATATTCTGGAGAGCCTGATTGCTGCTCTCTGAGCATCAGTCCCCAAACACACGTCAAATCATGACACACAGACATGACACATTATAGAGACAAAAATTCACTTTCTAAACATACACAAAAAGCAATGCCTTCATCTCCTTTCTCTTATTGTGGGAAAATAAATATGAATGAGATATAACTTTCTGTAGAATTCAAACATATGATCAGATCAGCTGTATCTTATGTACTTCCTACAAGGCTCTGAAAATGACTTCAAAGAAACGCCCCCATAGAGGCATTGATAGTTTAATGCCTTTAAATTGTATTTTTTAGATTAAAATACGTTTATCTATTCATCTTCCAAGCAAGCTTCCAGATAAAGGTTTGCAAGTAGCCTGGAGCCTATTCCCAGGCAGCACAGAACATAAGGCAGGTGAACACCTTGGATGGGATGCCAGTCCATCACACAGCGCGCGCGCGCACGCACACGCACACACACACACACAAAAGCAGAACAACACATTTTCTTGTATGTACCTTCAATGGAATTATTAACCTCCTGAATGAAAAGCTGAAGCTTCATAACAAGTGTGGCAGCGTGACCGTCCGCCTTGCCAGGAGCATCTTTCTGGACCATCTTAAAGGCCCCATTGACCCAGTCTTTCACGTCAAAGTCATCATCCAAGAACTTAGAAAAGTCCATCGTTCTTCCTCTTTGATGATTCACCTCAGTTGAACACTTAAGTCATCATTCCTTATACGTTTTATCTTGGGAGAGGAAAAAGTTTTACTTATCACCTGCAAACTCACAGCACTTTCCTTAATTCTAAAATGATACAACGATGCCCACGCATGGAAACTGCCAGGTGACTATGTGGAACAAATTTCCGTGAATAGGTCATGTCACATGCGACCTTTTTACGACGATCAGTAACGAGCTGCCTAGTCAGTCACCATTACTGAACTGGTCCAACAGGTACGATTTTCATGAAACGCACCTTTACCTGTTTTAGCAGTAGCAAGATCCAGTTGTGCAGGATGTTCGCAATTCAAGTGATACTTCACTTGTTCTCCATTAGCTGAAATTAATATGAACAAAATGAGATTTCGATCATACCTACGGTGTCTAACAAGCTGATGTACAGTGCATTTTTACCTAGCAATATATTTATCCTATCGCTGTATCAGTACAGTCCATAGCACCATATTTGACATTTACTTCCGCGACACGTAGATGAGGGCGGGAAATATGACCGGAATGAAACCGCGCAGTCAAAAAATAGGTTCCTAAGTGCAAACGTTTGTAAAGTCAAATGCATCTTATAAACTGATCGTTTTGTGTTTGTTTATTAATGTATAAAATAAGAAAATCACGTTTTTCGTTTATCGTGTAGTTTTTTAGCGGTTCCAGTTTAGTGGTAAGTTACGTCGTTACATTGCTTGGTGTTGCAAATAATACGTTCCGTGCTTAATTTTGCTAAACAAGTAATTATGATGTTTTCACTATTGTGAGTTGCAGCGATAAAAAAACTGACATGTACGAAATCGGTAGTATATATATATATGTGTGTGTGTGTGTGTGTGTGTGTATGTGTGTATGTGTGTGTGCAGTATAGTCCATACTTACATGATATGATATAATGACTTGCATATTTTTGCAATTATTTGTTGGAAGATTATTTGTCTTTAATGTTTATCGGTTGCGTCAGAGGTTTGTGTCTGAATTCCATTTCCTGAAACCAAGAGAGGGTTTTTAAGTGGGCCAAAATTGAGCATTTTTCCTCCCATATATTTGGAGGGTTCCTGACAAAGTTAATATTAGAGTCACATTTCCAATTCATTTTTATGTAACTTCCCCCGCTATCCCAATGAAATTAACAAGAATTTACACAGGACAGCAACATACATTAAGAAAATTTAATTATATTCGGTATGGTGTGAGCAGGCCTTGTAACTTGCACTTAGACTGAATAGGCTCAGGTAGCACCCAGGTATAAAGGGAATTTCCTACACATTGCCAGGCAGACTAGCAATTTATGGAGCCATTGCATTTAATTTGGCAAAATGAAATCAAATTCACTGTCAATTTGGAATACCACATCAAGTGTGCAATGGAATTTGTAGACACCAAGTTCAGATTTGAACTGTGGATCTCCTGTTTACTAGGCAGTTACTTTAACCAACAGCTGCACAGCCCCACCTCCCAGGAGTTATGTGTTAGCCACACAGAATTTGTCACTCAATTGACAAAAGTTTCACAACTTTCACTAGAATGCTTGAAGATGATCAAGGCCAGCTTTGTGATTGCATGAGACTGTATGGATCAGGAGAACAAAATGTACGGCAGGGCAAGGTAGAAAAGTACCGCATATAATAAATAGATATTCCTTAAACAGAAACGTACAGTTTACACATACTCCTACTATCAGGCAAGAGTGATGGTTCAATACAGGAGTGTATAATCAAAGAACACTAGCCTGCAGAAAAGTGTCTACCCATAAGCCATCAGGCTTGTGAGTGACTCTCCCCACAGCCCCTGCCCCAATACCACTGTTCTGTTGACACAATCAACCTCCAACCAATGTGGCCTGCACTTTGTATACATCTTTTTTTTTCTCATATTTGTACTCATATTTATTGTCTTATTGCAAGCACCTTAATTTGTATTTGTTTTGTGTTCAATTTGTGTTTACCGTGGCCAGAAGGAGTAACATTTTCATTGCTTAGTGTAACTGACAGTTTACTCCACAGATGACAATACATTCTTTTGATCTCTTGAAAACATCACAGCTGTATTTCTATTCATGTGACCTAAAATAGCGATAAATAAGTGCCTTCTACTGAGGATCTTAAATTCTAAGGTGTGAGACATTATCTCCTGCTGTGTTAACAGTGCTTTCATTATCACATTACAAGTGCAAGTATTTTATTGCAATTTTTATGCAGAATCATAATATTTATCTGGAATATTTTCTTGAACACAGCAGAAATCAAACTGTAGAAGAGGTGGGTTCAAGCAGTTAGAGGAGGCAGGGCCAACCACTCAGATGTTTATGGTTATACCTCCTCTCAGTGCTTGGAGCCACCTCCTCTACAACCTGATTGGTTATCTCTCTGAACCAATCATTTCATTCTGCCCTCAGAACATTTTTGTGTAAGTAAAATTCCATGAGCGTTTGAATCTTGTCTCTCCTCTGTGTTCATCACTATGCATGTTCTCCCTATTTCACACAGACTTCCTCTGGATTCTCCAGTTTCCTCCCACAAATCAAAGATATATTGTTGGCCTAACTGGTGTCTCTAAATTACCCACTGTGCATATGTGCCCTATTATAGAATAGCATCCCATCCAGGTTGAGCCCTGTACTGTCTGGCCTCCCCATAACCCTGGCCATGATAAGTTGTTGTCCACCAGTTATCCTGCCCCGAGTGCCTGTGTCTTGCACTTTATATGTGAATGTGTAGGCCCTAGCCTGAGTGGCAAGTCTTAACCGCTTGTGGTAGTGGTCAGTTGTGCAGTTGCTGATGTAGAGGATGGATGGATGGAATGCAGTGTCATATTAGTGTTATTGCTGACAGCAGTGTATATGTTCTGTCAATTGTATTCATCAACCTTGTGTATCGGCCAATAAACCCCATGGACTCACCTTTGCATCCTGGTATCTCCACTCCCATGCCTGCCCGGCATATCACAGATGTGCTGTTCTACATATATTAACAGAAAGTTACGAGTCTAACCAGGGTATCTGCACATTCGGACAAAAAGATATAAGACTTCTAAAAGCCACTACAGATTGAATTTAGGACCAGCTTCACAATAGCAAAATGGCATGCAGTGACACCACTTCTTTTAGATTGTTGGCTTCACAGCGTTTCCCTTATGCAGAGTGAAATTCCACAGCTTTGATTCCCCTTGTACAGAGTTTGAAGAACTTCTTGTCCAGTGTACAATGAGCCTCATATTCATTCTGATTAACAGGATTCAACCAACACTGGGGTCCTTTAATCAGTTTCTGTTCAATTTGCAATTTCCCTTATCGAACAGTGATAGAAAATGTCACTTACAGGCTAGCTAAGGGCAATGTGTTAGTTACCTGAAGCTAGTGTCCCTCCCTCCCCGACAAACATAAATTATTTCTGTTGGTTCCGCTCATTGCATTCTGTGTGACGGAGACAAATAAAATAATATCAACATCGTCCCATTTATGAAGACTTAAATCGTTATTTTACATTTTTGCGTCAATTTTAGGGTCCTTAAGAGATGGATTTAAGTCATTATAATACCACTTAAGCCCATTTCATCCTTCTTTTGTATAGCTTTTCATGCTTTTTAATCTATGGGTATCTAGCTGTCCTTAAAAAATCTGGGTGGTGTATGAGTTATGACTAAGTGCTTATGATCAGAAGATCATTGGTTCAAATCCTGGTATTGATGTACTGATTTCAACATTTGACCTTTGTGCAAAGCCCTTAATCCTGATTTCTCCAGGAACTAGCGGACCCTGTCTTCTTAATTTGATGTTGCTCTGGATGAAAGGGTACGCTAAATAAATGTATATTTGTGCACTGTAGACTCTATCCCAGATTGTTCGGGAAGCTGATACGAAGTTTTTGTTAAAAGGACTACAGGAGAATGACTAACAAGCTGAACACTGAACCCGAACACTCTGGCCTCAGATGTGGCAAAAATGCTGTATCTTAGAATCTTATGCAAACACTTTAAGTAAATTAGGTCAAACAACCACCAGCCACTCACTGAGTCCCTTGACATCAAGACCTCAGCATCTCTTGGTGGATGTTATTGAAATGCTTTCCACGTTAGACCTATTAGTAGTTATCTATCATCTTCAGTAACCCAGTTCAAACACAGAAAATGTTTTTGCTAAAACACTTCTAGCAAACTGTGGCTAAAATGAGCAGCCTAACAGTTTCCACCCTAAAATGACACATCAGCCCATTAAAACTCATTCTTGTCCAAGGTGTCTTATTACTGTACCTTTAATTGGAGGTTTCTTTGCTTTCTACTGTGAATACTATTGAACTTGATGGTTATTTGTTAAGTAGATTCCCAGGAACAGGCACCAACAACTGTTGCACTTAAGTTGGCCACTCAAAATGCCTTTCCACAGTAATTTAATTTATTGAACTAGAAACCTGCCTCTGAAAGCATGCCCTTTACTTTAGTTCACTTGACCTTTCAAAGTAAGAAGTGTCTCCACCTACCCCATCCCCCGATTTCGCAGATATGAAAGGTGGCTTCTTTCAGAGAAGCAGAAGGCAGGGCAGAGTTTGCGCTGCTCTGGTCATGTGTGATAAGGCGTAACCACATCCTCACCGATGACGCTGCGCTGAAGCATATTGACACCAATAACGGAACGCTCCGAGATTCAGTCTAGAAACACCAAAGAACTGTCGAAAAATGACCCGGTCTCTCAATTACGCCTATCTTCTGTAGCAAACTCCAAATTAATACCGATGAAAGCAATTTCTTTTCTGAGTTATATCCGCTGTAGAGCAGGTAAGTAGACTACACTGCTTTATCGTTGAAGAGTTAAATGTTACTTGTTTTCATGTGAATTTGAATTGCATGTTTGTTAAGCTTCCAGGCTGAACTCAACAAGTCTTTCCTGGTGTTTTCTTATTTTTTTGCGCTTTGTTCTGTAATAACAATTATGTTGAGTAATTGTAATATATGATTGTTTTAGAAATAATGCTTGAAATTTTCTCAGTTTTAATCCTCATAAATAAATGGAATGTTGTGGAAAAATATATATTTACTTGTGATATCCATTCTAGTTGGACAGAAATTGAGTGAACATCACTGAGATTGTTAAGAGCATGTTGATAAGACTTTTTGTGAAGCATGTCAATCACGCTCACTGAACCAGGCATCATGTAAGCGACAATTTGTTCAGTATTGACTCAGAGGAATTTTTTTTTAATTTCAAAGCGTGCTTCCAATATACCACAGAAAGCACATAAGTCCTATCTATTCCTATATGAATCTGCCTCTGAATCATTGTAGCGTTAATAATGAAACTAACATTAATACTGAATTCAGAAACTCAAGTTAAGTCTGTTTACACACAACTTAAAGCTTTTAATCCAGTATAACAAAATAGTACTAGTAAGCACTAGTAAGTAGGCATATTGCATAACATGAAGTTATATAAGCATGCTAAAATCGGACAAACTTGCTAACCTTAGGAGGTCTTTAATGGATATAAAACTGCTAGCGATCCGTTAATATTCATGGATTATAGCCTGTCTTAACTGCATTGCTGCTGTCTATCAAAGGCATGCAAATGAACATAAATGAATATTGCGTTTTATTTATATATATATATATATATATATATATATGACTTTTCTTACTTCTCGGAACTATGCTATTTTTATTTGTTGTTCTCTGAACTATGAACAGTAAAGATGATAGGATCATGATTTCCTCTTTTTCTGTTGGTTCTTTGTCTGTTTTGCTGGTTTAGAAACAGAAGAAAAGCAAGTGTAAGGTTGGCAGAAGGTTAGTTATTTATGTAAATGAGGGAAAAAAACTGAATTATTCTTTGTTTTCGTGCAATGAGAGTTAAAAAGCCGATTTCACCAGGTGTAGGTTACAATAATACAACGATGCTTTTAAAAATTAAAAACAAAACGAGAAAGGAAGCTGCCAAAAGTGAATATGAACAAACAAAACAGTTCATTATATATATGTTTATTTCCTTTTTCATTTATTGTCAAAAGGGTTGCTGGTGCTGTCAGTGGTGACCACAAGGAAATATTGAATGGTCCTCCTCGTTCATGCGACACGTGCATCACAATGGCAGCGCGAGTTCGGATGATTTTTCTCACACTCTGGGGCTCAATTCTGCTCAGTAAGTTTTCCAGTTACCATTTTTTTCATTGCTAATCATACTGGTTGGGCACATATTAGCTTTGTTACTAGGCCAATGTCAGTATTTTGTTTTGGTTTTCTGTATCATCAATATATCTATGGTTTCTATTCTGAAGTTAATTCATTCTTAACATATATTTCAAATGGAAAGTTCACAGATTTATTTTTAGTCAACAGCAATAGCAATCCCAGTTACTTGATGAACCTTCCAGCTGCCTATCTACTGCAGGGTTGGGGTAAGATTGGAACCTATCTCAGGCAGTGTAGGGTACAACATAGAGGACATCCTGGCTGGGATGACACTCCATCACAGGGCATGTGGGTATATGCACACATGCAGAGGTATATGAGGGGCGTGGATACCCTGGCAGATTGAGGGGGCTCAGCACCTGAAAAATGGCACAGTGGGGCAGTGGTTAGCACTGTTGCTTCACACCTCTCGGACCAGGGCTTGATTCTCTGCAAGGGTTCCACGTGTGTGGAGTTTGCATGTTGTCCCCATGTTATCATGGACTTTCATGAGGTACTCTGGTTCCCCCCCCCCTCCCCCACAGTGCAATAATATGCTGAGGCTAATTGGAGTTGCATCTATGAGTGACTGGTCTGTGAGTGTGCCCTGTGATGCAGTGATGGGTTGGTACCCCATCCTGGGTTGTTCCCTGCCTTGTGTCCATAGGCTCTGGATCTCCTGCAACCCTGAATAAGACAAATGGTTTCAGAAAATGGATAGATATATATACACACACAGGGAACATTATTTCTCCGCTCTGCAAAATTTGCTGCCCCCAGTTTGGCAAATTCTACCCTGAGGGACCTATATTTCTTTAGATTAAAATTGGCAACCCTGGCCTGTGGGTCCAAGGTGACATTTTCTCAGGAGAGCCAGCATTCCTAGCTATGCCCATGTAATCACGTACACATATTTTGGCCAATTTATCAGATGCAAATTATCCTAATTGAATGTCTTCGCACTGTGGGAGGAAACCCGAGTACCTGTAGGAAACACATTAACGACATGGAAAAGAGAGGCTACATTGCTACTCTTTGAGCAACTATGACATCATCACAAATACTCAAGGAACTGCCAAAGCAACAGATATTTCCATAACCCCAGACTGTTGTTTTGCAGCTACATGGGGTTGTCAGCTCTCCTGCAGCACTGACTACATCTCCTCACTGAACTGTTCCTGCACAGGACATTTGCCCTCTGACTTCTCATACTACATCGTGGCTCATTGCTGGTAAGTATTTTTCTGTTTGGGCTCCTTTGTTTCCAGAGGTCGAAAGAGGCAAACAATCCTCTAAAAGGGTAATCTGTCTGCCATGGAACCGAAAGAATTACTTATATTGTCTTAGGCCACTTTGACCTTTCAGAAAAGTGAAGTGTGTTTAAAGACTTCCCAGTTGTCTTTACAAAAGCTTCCCAAAAGAGGAGGACTTTCAATCAAAATTCACAGACATTTATGCTGGTTGCTCATTTATTGCATCGCATTTAATTATCGCAATATTTTTTGTTTCATAATTCCGCTTGCAGTATTTCGATATTAATGCATTGAGATGCCACTTTAGCATACACTTTTAACAGTGAAACTGCAATTTCGGCACAGTGTTTTTAATTGGAGGCCATGTTTCCTGTTCCTCATCATGGGGCATGTGATTCATAAAGACAGGCTTTCATTCTATGGCTTAAAAAAATGTTTTGCAGAAGTGTGGAGCGCTGGCTGGGACAGTGACTCAGGCAGCTTGTCTAGCAGCACGATTGCATCTGCAGACGTTCCAATTTTCTATCATGCCTTTTTAATATATCAGTAAAAATGCACAATCACCCACCATGCGATAAACATGACCTCAGGATGATTGTGGTCGCTTATCGGGCTACTAAAAAACAGAAGTGGTAAGGAAAATGATTCTCGTAACGAGACAACTCATAAGACATTCAAAGCATTGTCTTTCTTCACCCGCTTTCAAAAGGGATGATTTGGACAACGTGACCGCAAGCTGTGAGATCACATCCCCCACACCCTGGTGCGTACTAGAACTGGACTATGAATTCAACATCGGATCGGACACAGAATGCAAAGTGTGGGGAACACCTGCAGACGACGAGTGGACAACAAGCCCGAATAGCTCAGTGTACCTTGAACTCGCCGGTCATGGTGAGTGCAAACCTTTAATGACACGATGTCACTATTGCAAATATAAAACACAAAGAGGTTTTATGACAACTTGAACTCTAATCTATATATGAATTGTGTTGATGATGATGATGATGATATTCTTACTATTATTATTGTTATGATTTTTTTTTATTATTGACTTTTTCCCCTCTTTGTCGAGTAATTCCATAGTTGTAAAAAAGTGTACGATTATCTGTGTTCCTTTAGTTCAGTGTGTAACACAGTGTGTGTAGTGTGTCGGCGTTAGTTCTGCCAAACATGTACATTTTCCTGTAGTGCAGTAGCTTCCCAGTTGTAAACACATGTGTGATCTTTCACATTCCCAATCTGGCCTTCACAGTGAAGCCGCAGCCACCATTCAATGTGTTGCTGCGGGAAAATGACAGTAACTTCAATATCTCATGGGAAATGGTCTACACAGAGGACAAGAACTTTTACTTGAATGATATGCTGATGTACAGAGTCAGGCTAAGGCCAGGAGATGGTTCTAGCGAGGTAATGAAAACTACATACTGTGTCCACTATCCACTTTTTAATAATAAACATTTAATTAAGTAGACCATGAAAACTACTACTACTTCCTCAAAGTGTAATTAACTTTGTTAATGCTAACATAAATCTAACCAGTTATAACTATGTTCACAATCAAAGGATTCTTACATTGGTTTTCTCCTTAGGTTCCTACATATCACACTTTAAATGAAGACCAGCGGTACATGCAGATCTCCTGCAATAACTTACAAGGAGGCAAAAAGTTTATGGTGGACGTTCAGGCCAAGCCAAGCCGACTTTTTCGGGAAACATCTTACTGGAGTGAATTCAGTCAAACACTTGAACTACACTGTAAGTTTTGCTCATACCAAATTCTACTCAATAACTTCAATGTATCCATCTGTATATACGCACATACATATCAAATTATATATTTATAATAAATATATATCCATCCATTTTCCAAACCGCTTAGCCTACTGGGTCGCGGGGGGTCCGGAGCTTATCCCAGAAGCAATGGGCACGAGGCAGGGAACAACCCAGGATGGGGGG
>JAODJX010000097.1:21538916-21549506 GCA_026776945.1 Isichthys henryi | reverse complement strand
GTGAAGTTCTCCCCAAGCGAGCTTGATGGGCCGAATGGCCTCCTCTCGTTTGTATAGTTCTTATGTTCTTATGAGCAATAATCTTAAGGAGAGGCGTATTTAGGGAGGAAATTTTAATCCCTAAATATGTAGTGTCACCAGTGCATGTTGGAATCGGTGTGGTAAAGGCTGTTGCATCCAACCCACTGTGGGATAATGGAAGCACAGCTGATTTTGACCAGTTCATTAAGTAATGTAATACTTTCAAGTAAGTTTGAATAAGTTTGATTATTGCTTTAAGAGAGGGGATTGGATTCTGTAGGAAAAGTAAAATATAGTCAGCATAAAAACTAATCTTATGTTCAACAGTAGAGGTTGGGATTCCTCTAAAACCTTTGATGGACTGCTACTGCAAGGGGTTCAATAAAAATAGCAAAGAGAAGGGGAGAGTGGACATCCTTGCCTAGTGCCCTTGTGCAATGTCAAACTATGTGAATGTAACAGGGTTTGCCCATTCCAAGCACACAAATACAATGGTGCAGGATGATATTTTTGTTTATTTGCTTGGCGCTCAAACTCTTGGCATGTCTATAGACACAATATAGTTTATTGTTGGTTTGTTATTGCTGGCCAACTGGAATATGGGTTTTGAGATTGAGGAAGTGGGTATATTTTAAGATTTCAACTTAGCATTCTCTGGGGAGCAGGAGGGCAGGGTCACTAGTTAAAGAACCCAAGCGCAGGTGGCTACTGGGTAATGTACCCAGGTAAAATGAGTTTGGGGGCCCTGCTCAATAGTAATGGAATTTTGACAGAAGGGGAGAGTGTTTGAATTTATATCCATCCATTTTCCAAACCACTTATCTTACTGGGTCGTGGGAGGTCCAGAGCCTATCCCAGAAGCAATGGGCACGAGGCAGGGAACAACCCAGGTGTCACGCCCACGCAGGCAGCACTCACCAGGTGTACAACGTCAGACAATTAACAAACCAGTTAAAAGGAACCAAGGGGTCCAAGCCCGGTGCGAAGTATTGAGCCAAATGTATTTGTGCTAAGCAATTCTTTGTCTCGCGTCTCCCTGCTTTCCCGTACCAAGTCTGTTTGCCTTGTGTGTGTGCCTTACCCGATCCCTTTCCTCTTCCCAGACCCGTTCCCGCTCCTGACCAGCCTTACCTGCCGAGACCAGCTTGTCCTGTTTCCCCTTCCTCTTGTGTTCGTGTCTTGTGCTTAACTGTAGGACGGACCCCCTGGCAACTGACCCCTGCTCTCATCTCCGGACCACGACTTTCTCTACCCCTTGTCTGTACCTTAGCCTTGATCTACCCATTAAAACCAGCAGTTACCTGCAATTCTGGATCCGTGCTTTCCTGGTTCCGCCCGCATCACACCAGGAACCAGAGTCCTGGTTCAGTCCAGGTGGGCTTAATCCCAGTAATTGAGTGCAGGAGAATTTTGTGATAGTTAAGTTATTTTGATTAGGCTTTACTTATTTAGGATATTGGTTTCGTGGATTTTATTTTCTTTTTTATTTTTATTTAATTACATTTGGTTGTTTGGGGCCAATCGGCACTTGGTTGAGTAATTGAAAGGACAATAAAGTACTTGCATCCAGTCCTGCCTTGTGAGGCCTCAAGTTTGCTCAACCAACAGTGAAGTTAGTCCATTTGTTTTCACTATGGCCTTAGGTGAGTTGTATATCATTTTAATTCAGTGGATAAATTATTCCCCAAAGCCAAATCTCTTTAGTCTGGTTGGGTTGGGTCTTTATTATTTTTTTGGAGAAGAGAGTGTTATGTGCTGCTGTTAGTTTTCATGTTTAGGTTCAGCTCCACTTACAGCTCCTCATTACTTCCATTCATTGTTCGCTCCGCCTCCATGTCAGACTCCATCCATGACTCCTCTAATACGTCACTCGTCACTTCCGCCTCCCAGAGTTGAAAGGCTGCCAGGAAGAAACCTCGACAGCTCTGCTCATTGCTTACATTGGTTTGCTTTTCTCAGATAGGTATTATTGTGTATGACTTGGTAGGTTTATTAGATTTCTGATTTTTGCTTTGCCCTTTTCTGTACCTTCGCTTTGGCTGATTTTGCTACTTGGTTTCAAACTATCACCCGGTTTTTGGTTTTGTGCTGCTAACCTCACTGATGTTTGTATTAATTCACAGAACTGTATTTACCCCCCCTACTGACTCTGTTGCCTCACAAGCTACATCCTAAATTGGTGCCGCCTTCTGAGATGCTTGAGAAGTAATGTTTTCTATTTAAAACGTCCATTGTCGGAAGTATTAAAATTTTTAATATTAGGTTAAGTCAGCAAAAAAGTAAACCGTGTCACTTTACTATGTTTTACCTGCATCTGGGGCATGTAGTACCGCCCTCACCTTGAAGATCGCTATACGCATTCTAAATAGCCGCATTACCACATATTCAAATCGCATTCACATGTTAATTTGATGAACAACGCAACGGTGAAACGTGATCCAAATACATCCCCATCAGCACCACAAAAGGGGGTGCGAGATGTGGCCAGGTGTGAATGGCTCATGCATACACATGAGAGCTCCTAAATATTCAATGGTAGGAGGCCAGAAATAGTGACGTGAATTAGGTTTTTCTTATTTATTTATCCAACTGAATGTTGCAGCTATACCATTTAGTCATCTTCATGTACCCAAGACTTTGGTGATCAGATATCTGGGATCAAAACAAACTGCCACCATTGTTTTCTATGTACAGACGCTCCTCTATTTACAAACAAGTTACGTTCTGAATAGCCGTTCATAACTTGAAATATTTGTAAGTGGTTAGTCAACATCATTTTAAGAGTATACGCAAGTACAAGGAACTACGATGTTGGGAGTACGCAACACTGCTGAGTGGTGGCAGTAGCGACCAGAAGTCATACTAGGTAGAATTGGGGTACAGAAAAAAAAAATGACATTGTGGACAGGAAACGGGAGCCCAAGAACACAGTTTGGACTTACAGTTCTCTTCGTTCGTATGTCTGAAGGTTCGTAATTAGAGGAGCGTCTGTACTTTCATAATGTTTCTGCAAGTGTTCCAAACTTCATATTGAAATGTCTATACTTTGATGTCAGACTACAAACTTAACATAAATCTCACATATTTACAAGGTACATTAAAATTAAGATAGTTTATTTGCCATGAATTAAGTTTATGATATTGAAAAAAATGTGTGATCATGCCCCAGTCAGTGAAAGTGTGTTTCCTACCCCAAGTCCCCAGAGGGTTAACCTAGCTACATCTTCCCAGTGCCAGCGGTCCTACAAAGGTAGAGATATACATTTACAGTAGTACCTCTATGGAATATTATTTAGCATTATGTAACGTAGAATATAAGCATTATTATATTATTAAAAAGTATGCAAGATATCCATAATGTACTTAGTACAATGTAAACATTATAATGTAATCATCACCATGTAATCAATTGAGTAGCTACTTTACGTTAGTCCTGAATCTATGAATATCCACTTTTATTAGTGTATATTTTATCACTTTGTTAAAGGACAAATATATTATCAACCCTCTAGTTAGACAACGTGCAACAGGCTGAAGCTGCCAAGGTTACTGCTGAAGGAAGTGATTCGCCTGAGTTCACCAGAAGTTCACGGCTGAGCATTTCTAAAAAACCAAGTGGAGATGGTCATGCCACCATTGTTCGGCCGAGGGACTAAACGGTAAAAGAAATGATGGACAAACTTATCACCTAGGGGTGTATATTAAGGGAAGAAATAATGATTGTGAATGGTTGAAGGAATGATGATGCTTAAGTAACGAGATATTGTTAAATGATAAGAACTTATCAATGATAAGCACGAATAAAAATTGGTGTAAAAAAGTATTGGACACACTAAGTGTCCGGCCATGGTTGTAACTTCATTGTTGCAATAAAGACTGAATTTGGATCTACACAACTGGCTTCTGACTTCTGATTTAGCGG
This sequence comes from Isichthys henryi, assembly GCA_026776945.1. Classification (NCBI taxonomy): domain Eukaryota; kingdom Metazoa; phylum Chordata; class Actinopteri; order Osteoglossiformes; family Mormyridae; genus Isichthys; species Isichthys henryi. The sequence goes on along the minus strand of JAODJX010000097.1, from coordinate 21,545,563 downwards.
GGAAGGAAAAAGCACAACACCGCGACCCACGAACAGTCCTGTTCATGAACAAATCGGGTTATGAACCAGATGTTCTAAAACATTTTTGTACCGGTTCACGAACCGGGTTTCAGGCTGTGAACACACAAACATCCCTCAAAAGCACCCCAAAGAATCACCCAAAACATTATGTCCAATAACGGTTGTGGTATGTATAACAAACTTGTTGTAGATGTATGTCTTTTCTATATCTCTTCAGAGTTCGCATACTGTATCTGAAAAAAGAAAAAAATAGAGAACGAGAGCGTTCTGTTATAGCGGTACCTTTCAGTGACTGATAAACATGTTGGTGATGTGTTATGTGTAAATGTAAATGTATACCAACCTTGTTACAGTTTTCACTGATCACAATCCTCTTGTGTTAAATAGAATGTGTAATACTAACCAATAGCTCATGTGCTGATTGCTAATTGTCCAGGCCTTTAATTTACAAATTGTCTATAAGAAGGGAGCCAGTAACCTCGTGGCCGATGCTCTTTCATGGACCTGCCTTATGTTGTTTGTGTGTGTTACATTTGTTTTTTTTATTGATGTTTATGATTGTGAAACCTGTGAGGTTCCCTCTTATGGGCAGTGGTGGCTTAATGGTTAGAGAAGCGCGCTTGTAGTTGAAAGATTGCTGGTTCGAATCTCCGACCAGCGAAGCACAGCTCCCCGGGTGCTAAATTACCTACCCCTTGCTCTATCATAATGTGACATATGGGTTAAATGCAGAGGACACATATTGTGGTGTGTCAACAATGTTTATTCTTGAGTTCATTTAGTTCAGATCGATATTTCCTCAAATCATTCTGTGTTTGTTTAGTTGGAGTATCTACATCTATGTTTTCAAGTTCTCTAATTTTCATCTGCAAGTTTGCTTCCTGTTCTTTCTCAAGTTTTTTCTTATAGTTGGAATAAGAAATAATTTCCTCTAAGTACACATTTTCAAGTTTCCCAAAGTAGTAAATATGATGGCTCTGGGGAAAGATGTCCACTCACGTTTGATGTAGTTATCATACTCATCAAGGAGAGCGATATTAAGACGCCATCTAGGGATTGGTTTACAGTATAAGAATTATTCATATTCCATGTTGATGACACCGGGGCATGATCACTTATAGTAATCGGGTGAATTTTGGCATTTGAGTCAAACAAAATTAGAGAATTACCAATTAGAAAGAAGAGTATACAGGAGTATGTTTAGGGGAAAAAAAAGAGAGTTCTTTAGCTAAAGGATGTAGCTGTCGCTAAGGCCAAAATCATTCATTAGTTAAATGTATCAGAGGAATGCTATGCAAGTTTTTTTTTGACTGGTAGATCCTTCCAATGAAGGGTTTAATACAGTAATGAAATCACCCAGAATTATAATAGAGGAGTGAGAAAAGTTAGAGGGTGCAGAGAAAAAGTCATTGAAGAATGTTGGGTCGTCAGTGTTAGGGCCATAAATATTAGCAATTGTTACGGGTCTGCTGTTGATTGTGATATTTATAATTATGTAACAGAGTAGAACAGATTCCATCCATCCATCCATCCATCCATCCATCCATCCATCCATCCATCCATCCATCCATCCATCCATCCATCCATCCATCCAGAGAGTAAATAGAACATTATTTTTAATAAGTATGCATAGTCCTCTTTGTTTAGTGTTGCAGTGGGCTGAAAATATGTCACTGTAGTGTGGTTATTTAAATTTGAATTGCTCAGATTCAGCAAGATGTGTTTCTTGTAGCAGGCAGATATATTCACACAGGTGATGAACTTTGATCCATTTTGCCTGGGAGCCAATACTACAGATGTTCCAAGTTACAAAGATGAGGGTTTGTAAGTTGTGATTTAAGGGGCTGAGTATGTATTCTTGTAGAGAGTGTATGTGTGAATGCATGTGTGCATGTATGGACCTGTGTGGGTGTGAGAAAGTAAGGGTATTGTTGTTAGCATGGAGTAATGTAAGTATACTATGTATAAGAATTTTAAACCATAAATAGCGGGATGCACGGGATGTGGAGTTTAGAGATGAATAAAACGGCAGATAACAGAATCAAAAGATAAGAGAAAAAGAAAGCAAATAAAGCCAGATAACATCAGTTAAACGGTTTCTTCCTGCTAGAGGGAGTTTTTCCTTGCCACTGTCGCCACAGGCTTGCTTGGTGGGGTTCTGGCCGGTTATATGTAAAGTGCTTTGTGACAAAAGCCAGTATATGGTTGCTCTGGAGCCTATCCCAGGAAGTGCAGGGCAGAGGCACTCTGAGCAGGATGCCAGGCCTTCACAAGGCAAGGCACACAATAAGGGGGATTTACAATAAGTGCTATGGGAGAAACAAGAGAGGCCAGAGGAAATGGTTAGAAACACAGACAAATCTGCAAACTCCACAGGGATATGCGGAGCATTACAAACCAGAACCCTGGGATTTGAGGCTGCAGTGATAACCAGCACATGCACATAATTACTGTATGGATGTTTACTTATTACCAAAGAAAGGCAACTTCGTAAATTAAAGTGAAAGGATCAATATGATGTAATCAATGGTATTAATCTCTTCATTCATCAAGGTAAATCAGTATTTAAAGGCCATTAACTGAAGAAGCCGATTTCCTGAGGTTATCATGGGGGTCAATGGCAAACCCCCTGACGGACGTCATACTGTGTGTGTCCAGCACAATGAACGCTGCAAGTGTAAACTTCATCTGCCACTAAGAATCTGAAGTCTGGATTCAGAAGCTATCATATTACTTCTGTTTTTAATGAGATTGAATTTGTACCTCAATTTAAGAAGGGCTACTTGACAAAGAATTTTAAGCAAAATATGCCATTTACCAAATTTGCTGATTTCCTTCAAACTCGACATGCAACCTTTCTGCTACAAATCCGAAAACAACACAGCCATGTGGCCTCAAAGTTCATTAGCCCCTGTCTGCCATAGTGAGCTGATCCAGCTGTGGGAGGGTCTTCGCTGCTTGCCTCACAGGAGGCAGGAAACCCCCAGAGCAGGCCAATGGGAGACAAAGCGTTGCATGTAATTAAGGCAGTTACATAAAGTGGGTGTTAAATGGCCAAATTCTTATGCTCAGTTTAAAAACAAAATGACACTGTTTACTTTTGGGTCTTCAAATCAGACTGTTTATCTTTACTATTCCTGAAAAATAGTGAAATAATTTCACCAAAAACTACATCACAACTCATAAGCAATTACCAGTTTACCCAGTTCCATAAAAGAATACAGATATGCTATCATTACGTATTCCACATTGCCTAGAAAAAAACTCAGTTTAACATTAGAATATATTCAAATAAACAGTAACACAATAGAAATTACGAAGAATTTCTTCTGCTTTCCAACAAGTTACTAATGTGTTTTTGGATAGCTAGAAGAACACTTTGGAACATCCAAATGACTGTGGAAAGTCATTACTACAGGCAGGTCACTGTGGAAAGTCATTGCTGCATGCTGATCCCTGTGGAATGTCATTACTACAAGGCAGGTCGGTGTGGAAAGTCATTACTATTAGCAGAACCAGAGTGAGGGCAGGGCAATGGGGCTGCCTGACCTATCACTGCTACTGTCTTGTGCTTTATTAATTCAAATAAGATTTGGTACAGAAGTATTTATTTCAAAATTGTTATGAGAACAGTTGTTGCGCACTGTTACACAAAGAAAAGCTAGCAGGTCAGGTGACTTAAGGCTGATTTATACTTCTGCATAGTATCTACGCCATCGGTAGCCATGTAGCTGTGTAGCCTACACCATAGCCTGACGCCTGTAGTTACACTACAGTTCAAAAGTTTGGGGTCATTTAGAAATCTCCTTGCTTCTGAAAGAAAAGCTATTTTTTGTCCATTAGAATAACATCAGAAATACAGTGTAGAATATTGTTAATGTTGTAAATGAGTACTTTATATGACTAACAATGTAATATCTACGTTGGCTTACTGTGTCCCATTATCATTCCTGTGTTTCAATGGCACGTTGTGTTTGCTAATCCAAGTTTATAATTTTAAAGGACAAAACTGGCCTTCTTTAGATTACTTGAGTATCTGCAGCATCAGCAGTAGTGGCGTAGACCCAAAAAAGCCAATAAAGAACTTTCTTTTTAAAGTAATCCACCTATTCTTGTTCTGAGAAATGAAGGCTATTCCATGGAAATTTCTAAGTAACCCCAAACTTTTGAATGGTAATGTACATTTCTAGGGAGGTGCACATCAGGCTGTGGCATAGGGTATGATGTACGGCATGTAGCTATGTGGACCCCATAACACAAATTCTATGTAGAAGTGTAAATCAGCCTTAACTTGGATCACAGGATTGATTTTGAAATATTGTAGTATGGAGGTACTGGGGAGCAGAGCACCAGGTTGGACTGATGTGTTCCTTCCCGGGGAGACCTGATGGTTCCAGCTTGGTCTGCTCACTCCGCCCTCTGGCAGAGCGAGCCAAAGCAAGCACACCAGCACTGTGAAGCCCCATCATTCCCCAGAGGGAAGGAGCCCCTGCAGACTTACCTGATCCAAGTGTGTCTGGCCTAATGGTTGCAGCGAGGAGGAGATGGCAGTGCATTTGGCGTTGGTTCTGGAAAGGGATGTAGTCCAAGTTTTCTTCAACTTGACCTCCATTGAGCAGTAAAGTCTTGCTGCCCTGGAGTAGGCGCTGGAGCTACGTTTCAGCTTGCAATGATCCTTGGAGGCAGAGAGGACAGAGCTGGCAAACCAGCAAAGGCGGGACAGTGAGACCGTTGGGGTATTTGCGGCAGAACCTCCACATCATTGCGCAGTGGGGCTACCCAGAATTCTCCAGCCCCGCACAGCAAGAGCTGACTTAGCAAGCCTTTATCCAGACATTAACACTAAAACAGCTGCGCCAGCACATCTAATTGTGCGTGTTGGCCATGTTTGCTGAGGCCCTGGGGGAGGCAGAGAGGGCCGCAGAAATCCTGTCCCCGCCGGCAACATCATGCCAGTTAGTCCACCAGCAGCTGCTCCCTGCCACCACTATGGAGAGATCGGGCACTTCACCCGTGACTGCCCCACCCCAACACCATGCCCTTGCCCCAAACAGCAACCAGGAAATACTCGGTGGGTGGCACTGTGATGGGGCAACCCCCGGCAATGTACGCCAGTCTAACCCCAACAGCTGCACCTAGAGTGGACCGGCTTGGCAAGGCTATGGGTCTGTACATCGACTGCCTGGTAGCTGAAACATCCTGCTGAGACCTGGTGGACATGGGATCCACCATCACCCTGATTTGCCCCAGGCGTGCTACAAGGTACCAGCAGAGCTGTGCCAGCTGGCTGGGAGATGACAGACATGCAGTTGATGTTGGTGACTGGCGTGTGCATGGACATGAGGGGTAGAAGCAGTTGTGTGTCCTGCTCATTGACATCGCTGACCCCTGCATCATCGGTCTGGGCCTGCTGACTTGACTGGGGTCACCATGAATGTACTGGGAGCAGCCCTCCACCTCGGCATAGATGTGGTGGCCCTCTAGCGTGATAGCGGCAGGGAACAATCACTGTAGAAAAGTTGCAACCTACAGTACCTGCAGAAAGAACATCAGCGACACAGCCCCAAGCCCTGCCCCAATCATGTAACACAGTAACATCACAGCAGTGGTATCTCCAGAGATGCTGCAAGCTATATGTTAGGTGTGGCAATACTGTATAGCAGCTGGGACTGGATGACGGAGCAACAGGACGAGCTCAAAGCTCTGTTTAAACTAGTTCAAAGACATCTTTGCCGCCAGGGATGAAGATGGCCGACCCACTTCCCTGATGCAGCACCACATCGACAGGGGATGCCCTGCCCATTCGCCTGCGTTCTCACAGACTGGCGAAGTGACAAGTAGCAGAGCAGAGGATCAGTGAGAGGCGTCTCCCGCAGTCTTTATTGCCAAAGAGTTCTGCATCGACTACTAATGGCTGAACACAGTGATGAGGAAAGACTCCTATCCGCTACCACTAATTGATGATGCACTACATCCTTGGGTTGACGAGGTTCAGCACCCTGGATCTCCAGACTGGCTACTGGCAGGTCAAACTGGCTCCGGACTAAGACTGCTTTCTCCATTGGCTATGGACTATGGCACACCACCACAGCGGCTAAGCTCCTCAACAAGTTTTTTTGCAGGTTCAGAGCCCCCGAGGAGCTGCACAGTGACCAGGGGAGGAACTTCAAGGTACAGGTGTTTGGCAAGGTCTGCTGTCAGCTGGGGATCTTGAAGACCCGCACCACCCCCCTTCATCCTCAGAGCGACAGGCCAGTGGAGGAGTTTCACTATAGCACAACTGCCAATTCTCGTGGACAAGCACCAACACGACTGGAATGCCCAACTTCTCTTGATCCTCTGGACATATTGCGTGGCGGCTGTACCCCCGCCGCCCCCTGAGCCGCAGCTGCCGGCGAAATTGGGACTGGACTACTTGAGTTTTGGGGGATTCCATTATTAGGGGAGTAGACAGTTATGTGTGCACGCGTGATAGAGGGTCTCGTACGGTGTGTTGCCTACCTGGTGCCCAGGTAGGAGACCTTCCAGATCGTGTAGACAAGCTTTTCACCCCAGCTGGGGTGGATCCAGTTGTCGTGGTGCATGTTGGCACCAACGACATAGGCAAGGGTAGAAGGGCTGTTCTG
>JAODJX010000097.1:21496205-21519239 GCA_026776945.1 Isichthys henryi | reverse complement strand
CCCCCCCCCCCGCCCCCCGCCCCCCCCCCCCCCCCCCCCCCCCCCCCCGCCCCCCCGCCCCCCCCCCCCGGGGGCGCGGCCGCCGCTTCGAGACTAGTGCGTAAATCCATGTATTTGGATGTCAGCAAAAGACGTTCGATCCAAATAGCAGTTTTAAGTGCTGTATCTATATGAAATAAGCAAGTACTACAGGAAGTGTATTTTTCTCTTGCTAGAACTTTTTTTTTTTTTTTTTTAAATCAAGTTGGCGGGAGTCGGTTACATTATGTATTTAATACTCTACCTGGTTTGTAACCGACCAGAACTGTGATGTACAGAAGATGTATTATTGAAATCTGAAGTAATGCAATGATATTAGGATACACACTTTGTATTTTTATTCTTGTATAAGGTTATTTGCTGGCTATTGTTTAGCCTCTAGTTCATTCTGTGTTATTTAAATTCTAATATATGAATCATATTTGGATTTAAGTCATGTTCAGGGGCCATGTTGTGTATGTATTGAGATGTAAAGCCTTTGAATGTGAATAATTATTGTAAACTATGATATTTTACAGCTTTTTTTCTTACTATATTATATACATTTTCTATTTGGTCAGTGATTTAATCATATTTCTCATAATTTAATGAATCTGTTCATTCGCCCATTATATTTGTGCTCTAGGTATAGTTGTTGAATGATGAATTTCCCACGTACTGCTTGGTAGTCCTGTAATAAAAGCATGTAGAGTTTTAGGCAGAATTATATGGTCTCCTGTCGTTTGTATATTTGCCTACATGTTGATTATCAATGATGCTTTCTTCTGGCTCCCATAAAAAATGTTACACTACCCCCTAATGTACATGTTGGGAACTGCACACTTTCTATTCTGTTCATTTTTTTTTTCTCCCTAAAAGTGAAATGAAAGACAACCGTTATGAGAAATTTTATGTATATAGCAAATGCACTTTATTCACACATGTACATAATGTATTGGTCTAATAACAGGATTTTCTGTAATTAGATTGACCTTTTGCTCTTAGACCCTGGTTAGAAGCCATTTTTGTCACAACTAATGCGTTATATAAAATGGCTTAATATTTTTATTACAAATCTATATTAAACACTTGTGTCAATACTAGTATACTTCAGGTAATGTGTCGACAACTCTCCACAAATTCCAGAAGCCCTCTAGGCAGGTCTTAAACATGTACCAGACCATAAATGATCACTTTCATTACGCCGAGCCCTTTATTTGGGTTTAATAACCATATTTCTGACTAATGACAGTCACAATAAACCAGTAAAGCAAGAGAAAGGTCCGCATTAATACATTAAAATAGCACTTAAATATGATTTATTGCTTGATCTGAGATTATCCAGAGAGGTGACAGGTGTATGATGTATTTCTCTCTGCATGGTATTTCACTTTCCAAATTAAAAGGTGGCTTCTGAAGACATTTGTATGAATATCTGTCCTCAATCGCACAATAACAGTTTAAGTTCAGTTTACCAGAATTTTCATGTCGATTTGCAGTGTGTTTGGTACTAAAGTGAAATGCTGGAATCTGGTCTTTTGCAGCAATATCATTACACCACTATTTCCTTTGGTTATGGTTGTGGTCAGGCTGATCTGGTTAAAGCTGGTATCTTTGCTAGAAAATGTCCTTTGAATATTAATTGCAAAAATGTTAATATAATCCGCATAAGCTTTTTAGCCATGGACCAACATAGCCAGCATGCTGTTAAGTATGGGAGACTTTTTTTTTTACACAATTTTTACAACATTTCTATTTCGTGTTTATTAATGAGTAAAGGCAGATATATATTACATGTCCAGGATCGTATTCTATATTCAATAAAAATTAAATTTCTGCATTAACACACAAATAACTAAGTACTTAAATGGTCTATGCAACAAGTGCAGTATACTATCAGAAAAAATACCAATTTGTACCCTAGCTTCAGTCTAATTTAAGCTCCAGAAATGGACTCTGAGGAATGGATGTTTGTACCATGGGGAACAAGCATTGGGCTTGTACCACTGTCAATAACACCCTGTTAATAAAGGCAAAGTCATTATTTAAGTTGCATGTTTAAGATAACATGCAACTTTGGTATCCTGCTTAAAGTGTCTTCATAACAGAAGTTTGAATCTCTGTGATGGTTATTAGCAGAAAGTAATGGACACCTGAATTGCATCTGTCATAGAATGCCACTTATGCAAGAAGTTCATGAAATTTCTTCCCTAATAGAAATGCCACGGTCAACTGAAAATGGAAGCTTTTAGGAACAACAGAAACTCAGCCACAAAGTGGTAGACCACGTAAAGTAACAGACTAGGGTCACACCAAGAGGTGCATAGTGTGTAAAAGTCGCCAGTGGTCTATTGACTCAATAACTGCACAGTTCCAAATTTCCTCTGGCATTAATCCCAGCACCAAAACTGTGCATCAGGTGCTTCATGGCATGGGCCTCCATTGCCGAATAGCTGCATGAATGTCTCACATCACCAAGTGCAATGCCAAGCTTTGGGTGGAGTGGTGTAAGGCGCACTGCCACTGGACACTGGAGCAGTGGGAACGTCTTCTGTGGAGTGATTAATCACGTTTCTATGTCTGGCAGTCTGATGGACAAATCTGGCTTTGGTGGATACCAAAAGAACATCACCTGCCTGACTGCATTGCACCAAATGTAAAGTTTGGTGGAGGAGGGATAACTTCTATGGGGTAGTTTTTAAGGGGTTGGGCTAGGCCCCTTAGTTCCAGAGAAGGGAACTCTTAATGCTTGAACATACCAAGACATTTTGGACAATTCCCTGCTTCCAACTTTGTGGGAACAGATTGGGGAAGGACTTTTCTGTTCCAGCATGACTGTGCCCCAGTGCACAAAGCATGGTTCATAAAGACATTGTTGAGTGAGTTTGGTGTGGAAGAACTTGACTGGCCTGCACAACGCCCTGACCTCAACCCCATCAAACACCTTTGGGATGAACTAGAATGGAGATTGTGAGCCTGACCTATATGCCCAACATCAGTGCCTGAGCTCAACAAATGTTGTTCTGGATGAATGGGCAAAAATTCCCATAGACACACTCCAAAATCTTGTGGAAAGCCTTCCCAGAAGGGTGGCAGCTGTTATAGCTGCAGAGGGGGAACCAACTCCATATTGATGCCTATGGATTTGGAAGGGGATATTATAAAAGTTCCTGTAGGTGTAATGCCCAGGTGTCCCAATACTTTTGTCCATATAGCTTAGTGAATACCAGAGTCTCACGGACCTCCAAGCTAGATCGTTGAGCACCGACGGGGCCATATTGACCCACACCAACCTGAGAGATGTCTTCACAGTCTCCAGCACAATTACCACCCTGAAACCAGCAGCCTACTCTAAGGAGCACGGACTGGATCAGTTGGGGTCGAAAATCTGCATCCACATGAGAAATGTGAAAATGGCCATTACACATTTATGACCGATGCAATACAAGTTTTTAAGATGTATGTGCACATCTTGGCACATAATTCCCAAAACACTGAGCCTGAAAATCCATCGTTGATTTACTCATAAGATGCATAAAGCTGGCTGATTACAAACTTAACACTGATTTGAATATGATTTTAGTGTGCTATCTGGAATAAGCGTCGCCTCGTTACGTTTGACGTTATACTACATTTCCTTGAATTTTTCCACATGTAAATTGCTGTCCAAGAAAACATTGAAGACCCAATTCTGATAAAATTATTCATTATTTTTTTGGAAGAACGACAGCAATTATTTCAGGATATTATACATCCAGCAGTATGAAGAGTATATCCGCCTTTAAATTAAAAGTTTGGCTAAATCGAACGCTATATATTCTTAAGTAGTTCGCAGGTCGTCTTTCGGTCGGCTGCGAGGACGCTGGGGTGGCTGGCGCTGGGAAAGCCCTGCGAGATACGGTGGGAGGGAGACAGGGAGAGAGGGAGGGAGGGAGGAAAGGAGTGGCGCCGCGTCGGCTCGGAGGAGGGAGCGCCCTTAAATAAGGGACACTTCCTGCTTACGAGCGCAGTTCCTGTAACGGAAGGCAGGGCGCAGGGATGGCGGAGAATATCTCCGACAGCAGCGGTTCTGGCTGCCGGCGGTGCTCCGTTCACGCCGCGGGGGAGAAGGTGTCGAGCCGCGGCGGCGAGGCTTCCAAGTGGGTCCGCCTGAATGTAGGCGGCACGTACTTCCTGACCACACGGCAGACGCTGTGCCGGGACCCCAAGTCGTTCCTGTACCGGCTGTGCCAGGCCGACCCCGACCTCGACTCCGACAAGGTATTGGGGCTCGGTTCGGGGAGGCGTGCGGCCGGCTAGCCGTTAGGCGGTTCGGCGCTGCGACTGACCCGGTTTGCGGCTCGAAAAGCCCGCATTTCAGGCATGGGGCTTCCAGTCTGCAGCTAATTAACCGCAACCGTGAATAAATGTGTGTAGAAGTACTGTGGCTCCCTTGCTAGCTAGCAGGCTTTTTAAAATTAATATAGTCACATTCTTAAGAAATAATACTTTGCGTTACTTTTATTACTTGATATTGCAGCGCTACAATATTGTAATTACATTAATTACATTGAATTTACGCTCACTTGGCTAGCGACTCACTGTGCCTCCCCGTCCGAAGGAAACTTCACTTTAGATCGGGTCGGGCACAGATACGCAGCGTTAAGGCACAGAAATAACATGCACAAATAAGCGACAAGGCGCCGCAATGACAGAAGTGCAGAAGCGCACCGTCAAGACTGTAGATGATATCATTTTCTCCAAAGCTGCGTTAGTGCATTAACACGTAGTTATATTTAACTCATTTGCAAAGAAATTAGCTAGCAAATGGCTGCGTTGAAGTGGATGAAGCATGCAGTGGTTTTGGCTATAAATCTTAATACTTGGTATATTAAAGTATGCATGTACTGTGTATAGTGTGTATCTGTATGGGCGTGTATATATAGTATGACGCCTAAAGAACTATAGTAATGTACCTGTAATTGTGTACAACTTTCAACACTTATCCCATTAAATGAAATGGCTCATTTTCTTTCTTGGAATAGCTTGACTGCTTGTTTATTCATAAAGTCATATTTCCAAATCGTATGTTACCAGGCTAGTGTAGGGGGCTGTTATAGGAAAGGCAGCGTTTGGCAGCTGGTTACGTTGTGGTATTTTCTCTGCCGGGACAGTAGTCCAGTGTGTCAGTGCAGTCTTCATTGCTGTGCTATTAGCTGAAATATCTTAGTTGTACTAAAGTGTGAATTATTTATTGTTATTGCTTTCACTGTAATTCAAGATGCAGCAGTTGGTGGGGGGGGGGGTGTATGAAAAACATGGCCTGTCTGGTGTAGCCTCGCGTGCATATTAATGATCAGACACCACTAGGAGCTTTAAGGGCTGTATTCTTCCTGCATGGGTTTTAATGATAGGTGTGTAAGTACATTGCTGAATAATTTACTTGCTGGTTGGGTCTTTTAAAATGGTTGGACCTGTTTCCTATCCTGTTTTCTGGTGCAAACGTCTAATTTAAGAACTAATGCATTTTGGTTGTAAGCATGTGACTATTCTGTTCTTGAGGATATAGAAATCATATCTACCTATGCTTTTGTTTTTACTAATGGTGGCCATTCTGTCTTAATGTAGATACGTTAACTGGAGAGCTTCACTTCAGGATTAAAGTAAATTTAATGCTGATGGTGCTTGGCAGATGCACTATGGTTACCTTCTATATCCGCTCTTAGACTCTGTTCCTGTTTGACTTGTGGTTGAAACCATTGCACAGGCTTTGGTCTGGATCCCCCAGCTGTGGTGTGATTTGCCTACCAAATTATAAACGGCAAAGTGCTCATAGATCATTCATCAGCAGTTAAGTGACACAAGAGCCTGAAATGTTAAGCATTTCCTTCTGTCCGTTTTACCTTCTTATAGTTCAGAACTTCTTGCATTCCCCGTTTGTCTAAAGCTGACCACCTAATTGATAAGACTTGGGGAAAAAACCCACTGGTAAACTTAGCGATTTGCCGAAAAGCGGACTTTGAATCCCATGAACTGCATTTCAGCAGTGTTGCAGGTGTGAGGTGTTGGGTGAGGGGGGTCTATCGCTGAGATGCAACTAGAGTATTAAAATCATCCCAAAAAGTCAGCTGTTCTTTTTGCTGCTAAGCATAAATAAGCCTTTTATTAGGGTGCCTTAAGTATGAGGTCGAAGGCCAAATTACTTTTTAATGATGGTATGTACTTGTGGTCTGTTGGCACCCTGTTAAAAATATTACCCAGCTGTGTATGATATGGGCAGATAAAAGCCATAGGAAGTATCAAAGCTTCTTTGTGGCTGCTTATATTGATTTTTGAGTGTATTATAACCGTAACTGGGAAGGGGCCACTCCTCAAAGTCATCTTCTGGGAATCTGAGGTGTCCACTTGTGATGACCTGGCTAGAGACTGAAGTCTCTCTGACCCCCAGGACAAACAAAATTATGAATTCAAGGATCACTTTCCTGCTCTCTACCCCTTTTCTCTAAGTTTCTTTGCTGCCAGATCAGTTGATGATTAGATGTTGGACTGGGTTTTTGGGCTTCAGTTTTTATTGTTGGGGCTTTTTTTGAAACTGCCGAAGTCCTTTAAATTTCCTAATTTGAGTGCTGCCTTAATATAATTATAGGTTTAATAAAACCTAAGCATCATGTGTTTGCACCACTCATATGACATGCACCATATAAATCCAGGTTTTGAATATTTTTTTCCAGTTTTGCATCTTAATTTGTCATAACTCCACTTTGACAGGTGTGAGCCTTTCATTTGCTTATATTGTGGAGATGCTACATTAAAGGAATTTTTCTGTGTAACGGCTTCATTCTGAGATGCCACATTGCGTCTTGTGTTCAGTTCGTCCAGGCTACACAGGCTGTAAATGGGGGGGGGGTGTATAGGCCTGTCAGTAACTTTCATTGACAAACTGTAACTCATACAACTATCTTGCTCCAATTATCTCTTTAATGGCTGAATTGTTCCCAAAATATCACCTTGTCGTGTTTTTTCCTCATTAGCCTCATGTACCTTCTTTCAATCTTGGATGGGAGAGGAAGGGGCACTTGCTATGGAGGAAGAGATATGAGCTTGCAGGATGTTGGGACAACTTTTATACAATACAGGGAAAGTGTGTAGCCCGCAAGGAAATGCTGCGATATCAGCAGCCTCGGTCTTCAGTCTGTTAGCCGCAAGCTAGCAATTAGGCTAATTCTTTAGCATTCCTCTTGATGGACTTTACCTTTTTAGCCTGGGGCTCCATACTACTACTTTGAGATGAACAAACCTTAAATTATCTTGTCTTGGTTATGTTTCGGATCCTGCTATCTCGCTATTAAGATTTGGTTGCAATGGTCGTGAGCTCCAAGAACTGGAGCTGGGATGGTTTGTGCTAAACCAAGAGCCGAGTTGGCTAGGCCGGGTAATGGGGGTTTATCGATATGCATACTTGACTGTATGTTTCTCTTGTACTCGTTTTGACATTTTCCATTGCTGAAGTACAGTTCCAGTACTCAAGAACAGAAATATGAAGGACTGTATCAACCCCTGAATGTTATTTTGCTGCACCCAAATATCAAGGATGCATCGGTTGCATCCTCACCAATGAGAACAATCCCATGACTCATTGTATCCCAAGTTTGTTTTTGGAGGCAAAGTAGCAAGAACTCTCCTGCCAAAATACAAGTACATCCTTTGCATTCCTGGTATTGATAAACATTCAGTGATCCACCTGTACAGTGGTGGTGGCTAGTTTGCTCAGTAAGAGCCTCAGTGAGTAGCTTAAGCTCCCAATTGCTGAATCAGTGTTTTGGACTTTACCAGGACTTAAGTGTTGGATTGGCAAATGGTTCTATTTGCAGCCACTTCTGAGGGTGGATTGCTGCTGACCGACTGAGCTAATCTCTTCCCCTCCCACCGCCAAGCCGTCTGCTATTGGGAGGATAAGTCTTCTCCTTCCAGTCTACAACCCTGTGGGTGATGGTCCTCTACTCCATCCTGAATAGGTCCAGGTTCTGGGGGAGAAAGAAATCACATCATATGCTTAATCTCCTCCCCCCATTGTTTCATGAAAGCTGACTACATTTGTCCTTTTTAATTTGATCCCAAATGTCTGAGCTCATTTGGCTGTGTGACGCTGGTGTTGAATTTATACATGGCACAATATGTTGCATGTTTTGCCCATAACTAAATGTTATGATCAGGATTATAGGGCACTGAAATTTATGCAAACAAAAGGTAGGGTGGTAAGCGTTAGCTTGGAGCTTATTGGGGTATGTCCTGTTTGATTTTTGTTAGAGCTTAGGCTAAATCCTTCCTGGGTGACATTCCGCAAAACATTGGTGAAAATCCATGCAAGTGCAAATGTTTCGTGTTACATCAGTTTACATTTTCGAACATCAAGTGTTGCATAAAGCACTTCTGTGAACCTAAACGATGTATTTTCATTTAAGTTGCATTCTTTAGATGTATAACAGATTCTGTACAAGTGATTAACATCACAATAAACTAATGGTTTGAAATGCAAAATACATCCATCCATCCATCCATTTTCCAAACCGCTTACCCTTACTGGGCCGCAGGGGGTCCGGAGCCTATCCCGGGGCAAAATACAATATAATATATTTTGTTTCTACTCGCATCTTAAAATGGTCAAAGGCTGTCTGCCTGGGGTCTTGGTCCGGTTACATGCAATGCTGATGCTTCAGTGTAACTGCCTGACTGTTTTGTCATTCCCTTTCGGGCCAGATCCGCTCCAGTGTGACACACACCTGCACGCCTGGCCTTTTCGGGCACGGGCGCCATCTCTCGTCATTGCGCTGGCAGCATAGGCCATTGTTTAGACTTCCTGCTATTGATAAGACAATCCCTGCCCCACATGTGCATGGGAATGCATGATTCTATTTGTTTGTCAACACTTGCGAATCACTTATGCAGAATAGTCGTATTGATGGGCACTATTTTTCTGTGTTTTTCCAACAACTTTCTTTTTAAAAACTGGCTGTTCACTTTTAAAGCCTTGCCCACACTGTCCGAGTAGCAAAGGGGGCTTTTTCTTTTCAAGTTCCACACTCCTACTTTTAGAAGTTAGACCTGCATCTACCATATTTGTGACCCTGATGCTTGGATTTGCCTCAGCATAATTCCCCTGCCAAGACCAATGTCTGTTTTATGTTCCATATCTTGTGGTACAACCTTAATATTGCTCATTCACATCAAGGGTCTTGGGTGGTCCTGTCTAATCAGACAAGCCAATTTATCAAACAATATCGGGAAGGTACATCATGCCTTGGTTTTTGGATTAGTAGAAATAAAAGTTTAATGACATGGGGCAAGGAGGGGAACTCGTGTTTCAGTGTTTTATGTGTACATAAGACCTTCTACTACATTCATGTGAAGCAGTTTGTTCATGGTCCAACTTAGAGCACTGACTGATGCACTGTTGCCATGTGATGTCTTCTACCCCCCCCCCCCCCCTTCTAATTTAAGTATCGTATTGCTTAGGCAGAGAGTCTGGTTGGCTGGGTGCTTGGTCGTGACAGCCCCCCCTTCTGAACAGTCGCCCACCCCCTGCTGACAGCACTCTGGTGAATTCCCTCTCCTGGTGCCCCCAGGTGGCATTCCGGCTTGTCAAAGCGTTCATTCATTCAGTTATGGTGCCTCTTTAAAGAGAAATGCTGAGCTGAAGGGGTGGGTTGGCGAGCAGGAATCTGGTAGCCTGCTAATGCTGTTGTTACTTCGAGCAGGTTTGGTATATGACTTGGTCAGGTTTACTGTATAGATGCCATGTTAGTGTAGCCTTATGGTATGATGGTTTTCCGGCATCCCCTGTTTTCCCTGCTATCTATGTTTGCTAGCTTTTATTTTTTTCATGAAGGCCATATTGTATTTCCCCGCACTGGGAATCGATAGCTTTGTTTCAAGTGGCTGGTACTTTTGGAAGCGTTCTGCATTATTCATCAGGTGGAGCTTTAGGTAGGAACGTAGCTATTAGGAATGAGCTGTTGTGAGCTCATGCAGCAAAGTTGTAGCTGTATTGGGGGAGAGGGGTGCAGCTGGGGGACGCTATACAGTGACTTAATAGGTTAAGGACTGTTTTGAGATTGTATGCTAATAAGAAAGTCTGTCGTTTTATGGGGATGGGTTATCAATGTGTCATATTTATATACGGGATGGCATTACGTGACTTTGCTAAAAATGGTCATGAAATGTTTGTCATTAGGATGGGTATTTTTTTCCCCTTAATCGCTGGTAAAAGCAGAGCTGCATTCCTAATAATTCTTAACAAGTTAGGAATTTGATGCACTTGCCTGTGTGGAAAAGGTGGGTGCGGCACAGTGCATGTACAGCTTCTGTCATGGTTGGAGGGTGACCTCAGACAGTTAATGTGCCCTTGAAATGTCACCTCATCCATCTGCCTACTGCTTATCTGAAGCAGGGTTGTGGGCAGCTGGGGCTCATCTCAGGGCACATGCATGCTTACACATACAATTACACTCTGGACGATTTAGAGACTGGAATTCACATAACTGCAAGTATTTGGACTGCAGGAGAAATCTTGTGTAACACAGAGAGCACGTGAAATTATGATTGGGCTTTCATCCCCTAACACTAGAGGTGTGAGGCGACAGTGCTGGCTACCTTAGCATCCTCTTAAATTGGAAGTCATTAAACGCACCATTGACTTAAGGTAACTTTTTTTATCTCATGTGGGTCTAAATGAATGACGAAACCCAGAAACTGGATTGGGGGTTAAGCAGAACCAGTACAGTGACTATAACCAGCAGTGTTCCTGAGTGTTTTCTGTACGGTGTGCTGCTGGGTAATGCATCGCTCTACATCTGGGTATTCCAGTAGGAGCTGGTGATGTCTGTTCCTCTTCTAAGATGGCGTGCGTCCTGACGGAATGGGTATGCCTCTGTCCACAGTGAGTGGAACACATGGCTCTTTATATAGTGGTTCTGTCTCTGAGTCCTTGAGGTGTCGGAGCGTTTCGGCAGCGCTATGATTTCAGCAGAGGCCCCTATGCTGAGAGTACGGGGAGGATAATCAGATCTGGTGAAGGTCAGTGCCTCAGGTGAGGCAGGCAGGCAGCCGCCTCAAGAGTGACTCTGTCTCTCTCTTCCTCTTCTCAGTGCTCATCCTTTCTCTTAAGGTAATACAACTTTTTGAGCAGTTTGGCCAGGCAGTTGCCAACCAGATGAGGCAAAAGGCAACTCATCTGGGTCTGGATGATTGCAAAAAGTTCCTGACTGCCGATCAGAGTTTTTTCAAATAGAAATTTGTTGCTTGGTATCAATGGGAAGGTCCCTGACCAACATTGCCCAGCAACATTGCTCAAAAAGTTACCTTGTATCATCATTCTTGGTTTAGAGAGTGTCTCTGGGGTTTTACATATCAAGGACCTGGTACTGGTTCCTGTATGGGGAATTACACATACCTGGCACAGACATTTACACGGACGCGTGTTTGACACATCCACTGTTTTGTGTTCCACTTGTGGCAGTCCTAATAACTGTTAATTCAATCTTCATGACTAAATTTAAGACGATAGACAATCAAGCACATTCAGTAGTTTTTGTATCACTTGTTATTGAGTTAAATTGTTTGCGTGGAAAGTGTTTTTCCATTAGACGTCATTAAAAGGCATTTGAGGTAACCTCACATGACTCAATTTGTGATAATGATGATGATCTGCCCTCTTGATCTCAGCCTATAAAGTGAAATGTTCTTTTGAAATTACATGATTGAAATTTCATTCTGGCTAATCAGTCCTCCTACACACATCAAACATCACTTTAAACCGAACTGTAGGACTAACTACACAAAGCGGTACTGTGTGGTAACAATAGTAGCGATCACTTTCATATTTCATTTTATGTCAACTGAGATGTGGTCAGTTTGCATTTTTATAAACAGTAACTTATCAACCCTTGGTACTTGACTCCATAGAACAGAAGCATATTGTCACAGAGAAGTCCTAATCCTGTAAAATGATTCCTAACAGCTGCTGAAACATTAAGTATCTCACGTCCCAGATCTCTCCTTCCCCCATATATGGGAAGTCTTAATGCTCTTTGCTCTGTTTGTACTGCTCTCCAAACGAGGAGAGGAGAATTTTGGCAGAAGCTCTGATGCCATGGCCAGTGACCAGATGACCCAAAAGAAAGCACTTCAGTAAGCATGAGGTTATTTAGTCGTCATAGAAATGGTTTGGATGCAGCTCAGTTTCACTGTAGTGTTGCGATGGACAAAGGTGTTATTTTGTTTGTGTTTTCAGTTCTGTGTGTTACGAAGTATTTCCCATTTTTAGGAAACTATGGAAGGGTTGTAATTATGAAACAATCATCGATAAATTAGTTGCTGTGTGATTTGCAAAATGAATGTTTGTATGTTTCTAAAAGCATTCGATGTATGAATGTGCTTGTCTGTGTGAGGTTGGGAGGAGCCTCCTGTTGCACTGTTTACCACGTCGACCTTCTCCACTGTGCCTCCTTTTCTGCCCCCAAATCTCATCATCCGTTCATTAGTGTCCCGTGGCCAGACTCCAGAGAGGGCTTCTCGCCTTTAATTAAAAACACTGTATCCTTTGTGTCTTCTCTGCATTTTTCACGTGAACTGCCTCCCTTTTTCACGTGAACTGTCTTCAGCACCCGCGTGCTAGGCTTTCTTACCAGAGTTCTAGATGAAGCTTGCTCTCACTTGCTTTTGGGTCGTCTCTGTTTTTTTTTTTTTTTTCTGTGATTTGCTTATTTACTGAAACTCCAAGCCAGGTTGCTCTCGAGCTCCCAGGGAGTCGTCATATATCATAAACAAGCCTTTCCCCGTCACTTTTCCTCTTTCTGAAATGGACTGTAGTTGCAATTTCTTTTTTGTCTCTTTCTAGAGACGCTGAACGCATCTGATTTTAAGACCAAGAAGTGCAAGTAAATGGAGCACTGTGGCCACTTATTGTGGTTTAATGGATTTCTGTAATGCTGCCTCTTGACTTTTTCCGGCATTAACTCCTAGATGCATATTTGTAACGATGACTTAAGGCTTCTCCTTGCTGATTTTATTTAGTGGGAATTTCTTGCTTTCTGCTCATTAAAGTGTTTCTTTTTGTTGTATGTTGGGTGATTTTTTATTTATTTTTTTTACATGTCAAATTTTTCTTGACCCTGTACTGCTTGTGTTTTTACGTTAAACTTGTTTTCATTTCCACGTATCTGGATCACAGCTTTCGTTTTACAGTGAGCTTCTTGCCGCCCTAACATTCAGGTGAAAGGTGATAGTTAATCTACAATTCAGGAGTAAATGCAGTCACCTTTTAGATCAGTATAGTACATATTTGCATTGCATCTGTTTTTCCACTCCACAGACCAGGAATACAAGTGGAACTTGTTCCTTTCATTGTTGGATAGGATCATGATTTCCAAGCCATGTGAATAAAGGCTGATTTTTGCTTTTGCGCAGAATCTGTGCTGTAGGAAGCCATGTAACCTATATCATGCGCACACCTCCCAGGAATGTAACTACAGGCATCAGGCTATGCTATAGGCTACGCAGCTACCTATGGCGTAGATTCTACAGATGTGTAAGTCAGCCTTAAGATGCATTTTCCCTCCACATGAGCAGCTCTCTGAAAGCACGGAAGAGGGATTCTAGCCTCCTTCTCCTTTAGTGCTGTTAACACTGCCAGGCCAGTCAACTTTTAACATGATCTCTCCAGATTTATTTCACAGAACTTCTGTGGAAACATTTGTTCCTCGTCACTAGGATGGGAGGCTAATGGTGCTGACAGAAGTTTCTGTTCTGGATGATTCTGTGATCAGTTAACACTCTCTAAGCAGTCGTCTGTCTGACCCACTGAGTTCTTGCTAATGTCATTTTTTTTTTTCTCTCTCTCTTTCTCTAGGATGATACAGGAGCCTATTTAATAGACAGAGACCCAACATACTTTGGCCCAGTGCTCAACTATCTGAGGCACGGCAAGCTGGTCCTCAACAAAGATCTGGCTGAGGAAGGTATGGGCCTGATTGACCGTTGTACGGCAGCAGTCTGTCATAACCTGCGCTGCACAGTGTTTACTAATTATGTGCATTTGTTGTGTGGCTGATGGGATCCCCCCCCACCCAAGGTGTACTGGAAGAAGCCGAGTTCTACAACATTACATCACTGATAAAGCTCATCAAAGACAGGATCAGGGAGAGGGACTGCAAAACATCACAGGTAACCTGGTCTCCTCTTGCATGAACCTTTTTTAATAGGTTTCTGGGGATATTCCTGTTCAAGTAAAAATGTTGGCAGGGTGTCATGCCCCGCTCGTCCGATCCTCGTGTGTGCCACGCCCCCTGGTTACACACGTGTGTTTCCCTGATTGTCTCCAGCTTTGTCTGATTACTTTGCTTTAGTTCTGTGTATTTCAGTCCGTGTCTTGCTTCAGTTCCCTGTCTGTCATTGATGTTTGTCGATGCTCGTACCCCTAGTCCCTCGATTAAACCCCAGTTTACCCTGTATCCCGCCTGCCCGGACGATCGCCCGCTCCCCAGCGTTCGCGGTTTTCGTGACACAGGGAGCTGGGAGGGAGCAAAAACAGACTGTCTGGGGGTCCCCAAGAATCAGATTGGGAATTGCTGCTTTGACAATGTTGAGCAATGGTATTGTCTTTGCTTAGATCATGCCCTCACCTCAGCAGCTGAGTGTATGTTTTACTTTTGAGGCATGGCCAGTTAAGGGTGCATTCCCCAAACTTACTTTAGAGCCTCACTGGCTAAGTCTCTGCCTGTGATCAGAAGGTCGCTGTTTCCATCCTGGCTTCAGTATGTCTGGGTTCATGAGCAAGGACCTTAACCCCAAACACTCTGGGTGCTGCTATGGGTGGCTGCCCATTGCTCTCGCCTACAGAGAGAAATGCATAATACTTTGGGGATGGAGGGTCCATAATCTTCCTTTAAGTTTTCCCTGTTTATAACAGTTTACTTAGAATTTCAAGCAGCCTGCTTTTACTTTTAAGGTGAGCAGCTAGATGAATGTAATGTCAGAAGCTGTAACCCAGTCACAAGTGGTTGTGTTGTGTAGAGAAAAGAGGGGCCGCTGTAGAATCCGTGGTGCCTCCCAAGGTCAAAACCTCGCCACACTTATCGTCAGTTATGCAGAGAGTGTAGTTCCCTTATCAAGGAAGGATTCCTTAGGAAACGGTCAGAAATTCTTTTCGCCCATAGGGGCCCTAGGGTCAGCTTCATCTGATATGTGTAACATGGGCAGAGAGCTGGATTCCAACTTGCTTGCCTACCACTGATCTTTAAGAGCTTCTTCAGCAAGCACTCTGTAGAAAGTCACCAAAGCTGAAAGAGCTGCTGGTAGTTTTCATAAATAGTGCTTTATATTCTGCCATATCTGCTGTCTCGTAACATCTGGTCTGTCTGGTATTTATGTAAGTGATTTGAGGTGTCGGTGCTATTTAGCTCTTCAGCGGAGCTGGCAGCACTCTTTGTAGCTGGAGTGTCGGTCCGGGCCCATGTGTGCCGGCGACTCCCTCATGGCCGACACAGCAGTGCAGTTCAGGGAAACCCGGGTTTTCACCGAACTGCTAGAAACGTGCCGGGAAATGCAGTAAGAAATCAGAGGAAATGGCATTAACCGGGAATGGTGTGCAGAACGGGTGATAATGCCTTCGCCACCAGGCTGTACACAGAGCCAGAGAGCGATTGCTGCGATCCCCTGCAGACTGCCGCTGTTTTTCTGGGTAGTCCCACAGTGGCTTCCTTCATTAGTTCTGTGAAAAGCCCCTGGGGTTTTCAAACCTTGTTAAAGGTGCTGGCCCCAATCCAGGTCTCTGTCGTCAGTGGACGTGGCCAGATGGGATCAGCTGTGTGAATAGGACTAGTGTCCATGTGCTGTTTGTCTTATCTATATATCTTGACTTCCTCCTTCTCACTCATCGGAATTGTCCACCAGGTTATTTAGTAGGAAAACAATCTGTTATGGCCAGTCCTTGCTGAGGTGGGGGCCAGAACTTGGTTCTGTACAGACTGTAGGCTTTTAAGCTGGCCCCTCTGTTCATCTGGTCCAGGAGATGTATAGTTGGGAAGGTTTTGTTGCACACTGGTTCAATAGATTCAAAGAATTATCTTTTGCGGAACTTATTGAAAGTTTTTAGGGGTGTAATAAGAGACTGTATATGGTCCCTTGGGGCCAGAATTGAATATCCGTGACTTTATTAAACGCAGGGCTTGTTTCCTCTGAATGTTCCCAGCAGTGACGTACTTTCCTGCCACCCCCTAACCCCCCCAGGTGCCTGTTAAGCACGTGTACAGAGTCCTGCAGTGCCAGGAAGAGGAGCTTACGCAGATGGTCTCCACCATGTCCGACGGCTGGAAGTTTGAACAGGTAACCCCACTGTCTAAAGAGGAAACCTGAGAGCTTTGGAAATTTCTGAACCTTTTTGCATCGCATCCTCAAGTCTCTCTCTATAGAACTATTGTCGTGCTTTAAACATTGTCCAGAAAGGTTAAACTACATTTTGTATTGAACTGCAGTGCTACTAAGATTGTTCAAACGCATAAACTAATGTATAAATAGAACTAATCCCATTCGTGGTACTGCTCAGTGTGATTTGTATAGAGTACTTCAATAATTCTAAATATCAGTGTTTATTTTCTTTTTCAACAAGTACCCATCATATAGTATTGATTTGATTTGTGGTTTTAGGATTAATCATAATTTTCGTGGATTATAATTCTATAATCAGGAAAGTTACACTAAGATTCTTTAGAAACCCCTTTGACTTTTTTAAATACAGCTTGTGAAGATACAACTTCTGCATTTTGTTTTTGTTCTGAGTAGTACGCCGATGTATCATTTACTTAACTTGATGGACTAAAACTGGAACATTTTGGAATCAAAACTTATCCCAAAAGGACACCCTCTGAAGTTACTTGTATTCTGGAGTTAGAGCTGCATTTTCACAAGAATGTTGTAAGGGACTAAGTCGACTGATTAAATCAAGACTATAAATTACTTGAGACAAGCATCAAGGTGCAGGATGCCTACAGCTTATCTGTTAAATGAAATCTGCAGTGACGTTATTTCGGTTTCAGTATCACAAATCGGGTCTGATATTCTGTCATTGTCAAATTGGGTTCTCCCATTTTTCCCTCCATTCTAAGAGCCTTCAAATACGATATGGTAAGATCCCATTCTATCTCAAGGAAACATCCCATAATGTAGTATGTATGATTTAAATGTTTATGGATCCTGGCAAAGTCTGAAAATAATCTGATCCAAAATAGTATTACTCAGAAGTGTTGAGATTAGTCGTAGTTATAGGACCATCTTGGATAATTCCGTACCACTATTTAAACAGCAAAGTAGTGTAATGAAACGAAATGAATGAATCCTCTCACTTTCAAAATGGTAAACCATGATGGCCGCTGTACCTCACATTATAAATACCTGAAGTAATGTTCTTCAGACTGTGAGAGTTTGGGTGAAGTTTATCCACATTTTGAAATAGCATTAAATGTCCATAACCGTGGAGTCACCTTCATACGTTGCATGCTCACGCCGTGATGTCTGTCCATGTATTGTGTCCATGGAGCATGTTTAAGCATCACAGCGTCCTGCAGCCATTGTCCTGCTCTCTTTTGTTCTGTAAATATGATTTCTGTTAATGTTGTCATTCTTTTTGAATACGTCTAGTGTAGGTGCATGATCTACCTTTCAGCATCTTGGGCTAAAATGAGTCCAAGAGGCAACTTATGTGATGAACCTTTCCAATGTATTCAGTCTGGTTTTAGTGCAGCTGTTATTAATACCCGTCACACTGAAGTTTCCAGCCTCGTAACTAATTTGGTTAAATACTTTGTTTTCCTGCTGTTCACGCCCAAGTTGGATGCCGTCCGTGCTAACTGGTTGACCGTGTTCTGTTGGGCCTGTAGGCATTCCTGTAGGCCAGCATTTACCATTACTACTAATTATAAATTTTATGAAGGAAGTGCATCTCTTTCTTGGCACTCAGCTTTTTGACCTAGAAGGTTGTGGTGATTTTTCACCTCCTACAAACAGTCATCACACATTTGTGATGTTTTGTGAAACTTCTGCTTTCGCTTTCATCCATGATGATGTCTATATTTCTTCTTCTTTTCTTTACACAATACTACTTTATAGCGGAGACGATGTCTCTCACCAGGCAGCTGAAATGAGTGTGAATGGCGTGTTATTGTCAGATGGGTTAACTGTCCCTTTATACATGTGATTTCATACAGCCACACAGGTACCCCAGTATTTCTCTGGATATTAATGTATGTGTCACAATTGGACTTTCCAGTGGAAGAACCTTGTATTTTATCTTGCCTGTAGCCTCCATTTTTATTGGTGTAAACTCTCATATCTGTCAGCGACTTGTTTACCCATCTTACGGGATCTGTTCACGAATCTATTTATACTATGTAAAGGGACTGGAGCTATCAGATGCTAACAAACATGTGATACGCCTAGTGGTTTCCTCGTGCTTTGGTTTTAAGGAAGCTCCTTCCGGACCCCCTTGCCCACCCCTCTCGCATTTCCCTTGCTGTTCCATAAATATCCTCAGGTAATGGGGAGCACTAGGCTCCGCTTCCAGAAGGTTGCATACTTTATGTGTGAGCACAGTAATCGTCTGTGTTGGCTGGTTTGGTCGCCTTCTATTAAAAGTTCTTTAATAAAGTGTAAATACAAAATTGGTACGTAGTAAGTAAAATAAGGGTATGCTGTGCTTAAGGGCAGAAACTAGGAAGCATACAGAAATGTTAAAGGCTTAAAATAGTCCTTGGATGATTCATGGAACAGTTTCAAATTAAATTTTTTTTATTTATTTTTTTTTTTAGATAGGGCCCTACCTGAATATTTGGCGTGTGTATAGGCTAATATATTTGGATCTTAAGCTTTGCATTTGGCAATATTTCAAACTAGTTTTTTTTTTTTAAATACATTTTCTGGCTCTTTGGTGACTAGCTGGGTAATTCATAGCTGCCCATGTATTGACACTCATGGCTTCATTTTTATGATAGGAATTGCCTGTCTTTTAGTTGTCAGGTCAGTATGTGCTTGTGATGTATGTGGTATGTCAGTATTTCAATAACATGCTGTCCCCTTAAGGTAAACATCCACTTTATCGCTGCTCTTTTATGCAGGTGGTTCATATTATGTTGGTGTGTCTCATCCATTCATTCTTTCCATCTGGATATAAAAATACATCTAGTTATTACTGTTAGGCTTGCAAAGCATTCTGGGAAGGCATGCTGCCCCTCGTGTGTCTCCCTCCATTCCACTCCCTCATCCATGTTGCTTTGCCAGTGTTGTGTGTTCCCTGTTACCTTTTTGAGGCAGGTAAAGTGTGTGTGTGTGTGTGTGTGTGTGTGTGTGTGAGTTAGTTACAGCAGCCGCATGCCTGTGTGTACACGGTGTCCGTATGCCACGCACGCGACACGCTCTGCTCCCCACACCCCTCCAGACACGACCTCGCACAGACTCGTCGAAGCCGGGGCGGTTGTGATCTGAGCCTGATGACTGTGGCCTTGTGTACCTGCAGAATGATCCCTCCCTTCTGTGCTCTGATTGATTGTTGCAGCTTGTCAGTGTAGGCTACGGGCGGGACCACCAGTCAGAGTTTCTGCTGATTGTGTCCCGGGAGGTGAGGGGAGAGGAGACCGGTTTCCCCATCCGTGGCGGCAACAGCGGCGGCGAGGTGTGTCCCAGCATTCTCTCCCTCCCCCCCTCTCGGGTACATCAATGCATGGCGCGCCCCCCGCGCAACATTTCCCCTCCTGCCGCCATTCCACTGGGCCTCTGCTGGGACCTGTTCCTCGTTGAAGGAGATGTTCATGTTTTATGCTGATTTCCCTGGTTTTCGTTTTGACCATTTCTTCGTCCATCAAAAGAGCCTGACAGATGCCGGAATCCCATTTTCTTTGCCGTGTCCATTTTCCATCCCAGACTTCAGTTGTGATGTTTGTGTTCCCATTTGCTAAGGCATGAGTGAGTGAAGCTGCTTTCTCACCAGGTTCTTTTAAATGTGCGCGAGGTGTTTATCTCAGCACAGAGGAAGATGAAAAATACTTTTTTTCAAATGATAAATGTTTTCCTCTCCCATTAGGATTTTGAGATGTTCAATAGGGCATGAAGACCAGTTCTTTGAGCCCACATGCTGTTTACATGTAATTTTGTATCAGTTTTCTAAAAATTGACTACACAAAACTGATTTGAGATTCAGCAGAGAATGGGGACTTGTTTCTGTTTTTAGGAAAAAGGCCTTCATTGAGGCATTTGTTTCAATGTTATACTGAATGCTTAGAGCAGAGAAACTAATTTATTTTTCTCCTTTAATAGCTACAATATTCCTTACTTATCACCTCTTAAAATTCTTAACATGTACAATGTTTCAAAAGGTGTTTTTGTGTGTGTGAAGTGTAAATATGAAGAGTAAAGCTCTCTGGTCACTGTGTAAAACTGCCCACTACAGCCCAGGAAGAAATGCACACATGTGAATAGTCATGATTATTACTCCTGAAACCAGTGATGTTAGGAACTGGGCACAGAATTCAGATGCTGGTGGGTTTCCATCTGTAACAGAGGCCACTGTTTACATACGAACAGACAAAGTGAAGCGTGATCGTGGGAACATCCACTCATAAGCAGGCCTTGTTTGGGCCAAGACCAGGTCAGATTTCTGTGTGATCGGACTTCTCATTGCACACTATATTAAAGAACTTGCAGGAGAAACATGACAAATGTGTTTATAAAGCTTGCTTGGTAAATGTTCTAGTTAGGTGAACATCCTTTCAATCATGAGCATAGGCCTTGAATTGTTGTTATTGAATTTTAACGGCACTTTCAGAGGAAGTATGTGGAGTTCACTGTCGAAGGGATCTGATATGCAAGTAGAACAACGAATGTCTCAAAACCGGCAGTACTGTTGTGTTGTTGCTCCCACCTGCTACTACTGTTTGCCCATTCTCTTGTGACCGCCCCCCCTCCCCACCCTCCCCCAAAAAAAAAAAAAAAACAAAACTCATTAGCACTAAAATTTCACATCTTAAGAATGGGAACATCGTGTGCCACTTTTGTGGGTCAGTGACACAGACAGACATCCGGATGTGAACACATATGTTGGCCTGCCACTGAAGTGCCCCTGAGCTGTAGGTTCTGGCAGACCCGTTCCATGTGGCCCGGCTATGACGTTTAACGCAGAAGGTGGGCTCATGGGGCGGCGCCTCTGCCCCTCTGCATACCGGGCACCACCGGTCATGTCACAGGGATGTGCTGTTTCCATTCCACGGAGGTTTGGAGTTCCCTGGAGCGATAAGCACCTCAGTCTCCAGCATATCTGTTGATATCTGCCCATCTCCCTGCGATGTGTGGCTGCAGGAGGAATGCAGCCCGCGAAAATGACAATGAGGGTATGAAACGGTCTAGATTGCTATTTTTATTTTCCCTCTGGGTTGGAACTCTTCTCCCTTATCTCATAACGACCAAGCTGAACTCCTGTCTGTGCTTCTTAGATGATCAGGGAGGAAGGTCTTGGCTCACTGCCATAGTCTGAATTAGGGTGTCGGGGATTTGTGCTGTTATATTTGGCAGAAATTGTACTTTCCAGTGTAGCACCTTTTAGAAATGCATCAAGTAGAAATGAACATTTCTGTGTTTGTTGGAGTACAAAAGTGAAATATATTCATTAATTTCAGAAAGCCCTAAGTTTTTTTTTTTTTCTTCCCTCTTCGCTCCCCCCCCACTCTTTTTTTTTTTTCTATAGTTTAAACCCCCACCTTGCCCCCACGCCCCTTGGTCCTTGTACAAGCAGGAACTTGTAGATTTGTTCCCTGCCAAAGCATCATTGCATTCTGAACTTGGTCTCAGATGCATAATGGCTGGTAGGGTGTCCTTCCTCCGCAGCCTTCTAGATCACAGGTGCGCCATCAAGCCTGAAGAGGCCCTGGCCCCTCCCCTTCAGTGCGAGCTTCGTTAATCCTCTTACTGAGTCAGATGGGCACCACCTGCCCTCTGTGGCCAAACTCTTCCTTACGTGTTTAGTACCTTGATTCTTGGGAACAGACTTCCTGTATTGTCACAGGACAGGCATTTCAGTAAATACTTTTCCACCCTTGCAGTCACTTTTGTCTCCTTGTTTACGAAGTTCCTCTCTAATTACTCCCACCCAGGATGGTTGACCCACCTTGTGTTATGGTGGATTACTGCAGCACAGTCGGGTGACATGGCACCATTGAGCCACTCTTCCTCCGCTGAGTAGCCACGCCCTTATCACGGACATCTCTGACCGCGACGCTGCTCTCGCGTCTTTGATTCCCTCGCGACTCTCTGCATCATGCTACCTGTTTCTGTATTTCACCTGACATTCTACTTGCTTTACCGCACCGTTTGCTTCTGGAGAGTGCAGGCTGGCTTGCTGCACTCGCACGTCTGTTTTTTTGTTTTCCCATTTGTCATCAAGGGGATCAATGTTCTTAAATTTCAGGTGGTATGGTTCTAGGTAAAGAGGCAAGATGGCTGCTTTGGAAATACTTGGAAGTACTTGCCATACTCTGCCCCACAAATGCCTAATTAATAATTCAAACACCTCAAGAATACTAGGTGATTAACTCCTGGTTCTGGTTACAATTGCTTCCTGGAATAGTGTTTTGTAAAAGGATTTCATAAGCAAAACTGAATCGTCCTGTGGTAATGAAGGTCCGGACACCTTGTTTGTGATTCAGAGGCCACTGACAGGTCATTTTGAGTTTCTTCTTAATTTGGCGTAAGAGAACTTATTTATTTTAGAGACTAATTTTTATTTTGACATTTATGGAGATATTCAGGTATCAACAATACTAGCCTCAACATGTAGAATGTCATTTCCTTTTGTAGGAAAACCGTATGTTGTGTTTTGTACAGTGACTGAGTCATCTCCCAGCCCCCCTCCCATTTTGGTACAGTGGAACCTCGTTACTACGTACCCCGGATACAACGTTTTCACCTTTTCAACGTACAGGTTTCTAATTCCCGTTTTTAGCC
>JAODJX010000097.1:21470655-21496105 GCA_026776945.1 Isichthys henryi | reverse complement strand
GGATATTTCGTGAGTTCTTTCATCCATCTTGCACTAAGTGGTTACAACGTTCTATGCTTATAACGTACATGTTTTTGGTATCCCGTCTTGTACGTAGTAACGAGGTTCCACTGTACCATCCAGTCCCCGCTCTCAAGAAAGTGCATATTCCCAAATCGACTTCACCCCCTTGTCGTTCTTGGTATCTTCCTCCCTCCAGCTGGTCAGCATTGGCTCATCCTATAACTATGGAAACGAAGACCAAGCAGAGTTCCTTTGCGTCGTCTCCAAGGAGCTGCACAACCAATCATACGGCACCAGTAGTGAGCCGAGCGAAAAGGCAAAGGTGAGATTCCTGTTGCATCCCATGATTTCATTGTGATTTAATTGCTGAATAATTTTAATATATAATACATAATTTTTGTTTTATTGTGCCTTAAATTCCAGATTACCAATTTTTTTTTCTTTCTAGTGACGGGTATTACAAAACACTGCATTTAATAGGTTGTTTTTAACAACATGTTTCCAAGGGTGTGTTTATAATTGCATTGGAGTATTTTTTTCAGTCCCCCAACTAGATGTTGAAACACCTGTTTCACTTTATTTTTTTTTTTTGCACTACAGAACCAGTTTACTTCTCTGCATTGCCAGTTCGTCCTGCTAGAATTTCTGCTGCTAAGTGCCACCAGTTTAATAGTCCGGTCTGGTTTGTCAGCCTCACATTAATGGTCCAAACTATGGAAGCTGTAGCAAAATCTAATGTTAGCTGGAGTTTGGCCTGGGATCCCCTCCCGGTGTTTAGGCTGCTCCGATCATACACCAGGACAGCCGCACCTCTAGGCCCAACTGGAATATGGACAGACCACCGATATACATTTCGAAGCCTTTTTGAACATACTACTATTTGACAGCATATTTTATCTTGTTTTATATGCTACTTTGATCACTTATTAAAACAAATGTGAATTCTATAGTCAGTCACTCCATGTTTGATACTTGCATACAGCAAACGATGCCCCTGCTGAGCTACAAATTGAGTTTATTTAATATTTATTTGTGTGTGTGTGTGTGGTTTGAATTCTGTAAAGCTTCTTAAGTCTGTATCCAAATATTTCAGAAAACCATTGATAAAAACCAGGCAAGCTTCTTGTCCCTTGTATCCAGCACTTCCCATTCTCCTCTCTTTTTTTATTTAAACTTTAAACTTGTCTTCTTCCTTCTCCCCCTTTTCTGTACTCTCTGCATGCTGCATGCGGTTCAGAGTGAGGACGAAGAGACAGATTACGAAATGAATGACTCTGATTAGGTTTGGCCTACGGTGAGCACTAAGCTGGCCTGCCGAGCCCCTGTAAGACATTCGCTCGGTCGGCACTTGCTCAGATGTAGCGACCTGCATCACACTGGTGCCCAAATCCCATCCTACAGGCCACGGCCGGCTTCACTTGACATGAACAAAAAGCCAGTGGTTTTTAGGGTTGTGATTTTCGCACCCGCCATCCCTGTACCTCTGTTTTTCCATTCCTTTTAATTCTAAGGTTCTACCACATATCGGTGTCAAATCAGGTATGTTTTCCACTTCATGTATAAGAATCATTCATGTTTGAGGTCTTTAATATCATCTGAAATGCATTAGTTGCACCTTTTCCCCCTTTCCCCCATTTAAAATGTATTTTTTGACAGGATGAGTGGCAGTTTATAATTTATGCTGGCAGGTTGCATTTATTATCTATATTTAGTTTAGTCTGTTGTTTTTCCACATACTTGGTACCACAGATGATGTTCTGTAATAATTGCCACATCTCTTCAATTTATCATATTTTTGTTGTGTTTACAAATCATAACTGTTACAATTTTGAGCCAAATGTTACATGTGGCTCAAACATCTAAGTTTAGGATGTAGAGATGGTAAGACGAAAAGGGAGAAAATGTTACGCATTACAAATGAGTTTAGAGCAGTTTAAACCATATGCACCCCCCTTCCATCCCGGCACATAGTCCCATGGTTTGTTGACCTTTTTCACCGCAGTGAGAGCTCATCAGCCTTCAGCCAGTAGTGTCAGTAAGGGGATGAAGAGCTTCCTTAAAGCGCTTTTCCATTCATCGATTCGAGGGATACATGCGTTGTTAGATATGCTGCCCTGGTAATGGACACTAGCTTTAATATTTAATGGATTCATATTTGTATCTCCTGTCTGCCTCCTGGATCCACCCACTTCTTTCATGGTGTGCTTGAATTTTGTACATAGGCCTGAGATGGGCTACATAGACTCTCAAGCTAGGCTCAGCTCTAATAGCGTGTTGGTCTGTAGGGTAGCATCTGCTACTGACCCCTTCCCTTATTTACCCTTTACTACTGAGTATTTGGGGGGGTTTTTGGGTGTGGGGTGTAATGGTGTACTTGTAGCGTCTGAAACTAGGCTGTGTGTAAAGACTGAAATTTCACAATTTATTTGCCTTGTGTTGCAGATTCTTCAAGAACGTGGATCTCGAATGTGAAGAGACAGTATTAAGTCCTAAGAATTTATTTTACTTTGAGCTCCAGGTATAGAAATGTACACGCCACGTTTGATCCTTCAAGATGGGAAAGAAAGAACTTGGATCCTACGCTTCCACCCCTTCTTGCCCTTTTATTTTTTATTTTGTATGTGTATATAACAGGTCAGTTTAGTGACTTTCTTGTGCCTGTATAAAACTGGACTTTTTTTCCCTCAATGTTGATTGAACTTTTACAACTAAAAAAAAAAGTTAAATATGCATGTAACTTATCAGCTGAGCGAAGACGGTCATTTTTTTGGCCAGTGATTTACTCAGGGTCTCATTTTTTCCCCTTCTCTAAACTTGAATTATTTTGAGGGATTTAAGTCATATTTGTATGTCAACGGTCGGTCTCTTTAAAAGGCTGGGATTTTCAGGGGTGGGGTCTGGTCTACAGTTCGGTATA
Organism: Isichthys henryi; assembly: GCA_026776945.1. NCBI lineage: Eukaryota > Metazoa > Chordata > Actinopteri > Osteoglossiformes > Mormyridae > Isichthys > Isichthys henryi. The sequence goes on along the minus strand of JAODJX010000097.1, from coordinate 21,493,185 downwards.
CAGAGGGCTGAGAAACTTTGCTATTATATGCCCTGTTTTTTTTTCTCTCTCTAAAGCCTTTGATGATAAAATCTATGTATTTATAGGTGCATTAAGATGTATTCTTGTCCACTGCAAGACTGTGTTTAGTTTTAGGATAATGAATTCTATATTTGCAGTAAGTTTGGGGGGGAAAACTTAAGTACATTTTTGGTAGTTTTTTTTTCCCATTTATACTTAATTACAAAGAACAAAATGGGTTTGTTGTTGGACTGCAAGTTTTGTATACTGTAGAGTAAACTACGTAAAACTGAAGTTGCAGTACTGGATCTGTTGAAATGAGTGTCATGGACATATGCATATTTATATTTTGGACCACCTCAACCTTTTTTTTGTACATAATTCTTGGTATATTCAGATTTACAAGTAACACCAGGCCTTTCTGCCTGAAGTTTGTGTGTGTGCATTTTTTCCCCTTTATTGCCTGGTTTCCTTAAATCTGTTTGAAAGTGGACCCCTTTTTTTGCCTTGCATGATTGCACATGCTCTCAAGCAAGGTGTGCTTGTTTAGGTTTTATACACTTGTGTTAAACACTGAGATATGTAGACTTTGAAAGCCTCAACTCGTGGTGTGTGTGGTTTTTTTATTTTAAATGTATTTTTTAAGGTTAACTCCATTAATGCAGTTTACAGTCATGCAAGCTAAAACACTAAGCCTGGATATTTTAATAACCAATACCATAACTGCTCCAGCCTTACCCACTGACGCTTATGCTAGTCTAATTTGAGAATTCTTATTGGAAAGTATTTAACAGAGTTGCCTTTTTCTTTGACTAAATCCAGTGTGTGAAGTGCATCTTAAATGTACACGTTGTCAGTCAGGGATGATGAAATCACCACTAGCCACATCTGTGTGGCTTTGGATTGCTGTAGAACAGTATGTACAAAGGGGCATCCTCCCCACCCTCTTGGATAAATATATATATGTATGTATACACACATGCACACAAGGGCTTTTAATTATAAAGTTGTACAATCTTTAGAGTTCAATAACAGTGGAGCAGATTCTCTATTGCCACGGCTAGGCAATGTTTACATATGCTATAGTGTTTTGAAGCCTTCCAGTAATCTTGCACACAATTCCTTACACAATAGCTTGTTCTGTGTATGGAGATCTAACTGCTCCACAGGTCAGCTGAATTAAAGATGCGTTTAAATAATGTGTTGTGTTCATTTGCTTTGCATCTCATTCATTTTCTAGTTTGGTATATGCTACATAAACGCTGATTTAAAATAGAGAGAAGTATGAGTCATCTTCTTGTAGACATGAACTTCCTAGATTGAAGCGACTGCAGAACCAGTTGGGTGATGTCTGTAATGGGACACACCCATCAGGTCTGTCTGCCTTCATGAAAACCACAGGGTGATAATTGGTGTCTTGTAGTCCTTTGGTGACATTTCCTGAACCAGGAGGCCCTATGTCAGGTCTGGCTATGACTGTAGTCCTCTTTCCATTTCACCAACACAGCTGAAAATTCACAGCTCATTTTTACATTTCTGTTTGATTTACATGTGTAATTTGATAGGTTTTGTTTGGGTTTTTATAGGCCAAATAAAGAGTTTATTTAACCCCTGTGTATATGTCATTACATATGAGAGTGGAGTGGATTGAAAGGGATGTTATGAAACTTATCAGGGGTAGGCAACCGTGATCCTGCAATGCTGCCATCTAGCAGGTTTTCTGTCCCACCTGATGAGTTACTATCTGCCTGAGACCAGGTGTAGCTCAACCGACACCAGGTAGGATGGAAAACCAGCTGGATACCATCACTCCAGGATCAGGGTTGCATACCCCTGAAATGTATAATGTGTGGATGCTCGGCAATGGATGGGAGCTCCATATATGCAGCCTAGCCTGTGCTTCTTGCAATGCAGACTTGTATATATTAGTGCACATGCATGCCCAGATTAACTGCTCAAAGGTGACAATGCAATCCTTTAGTATTCTGTCCTTGAAGGAGCACATGTGGATGTGTACACAAAATAGTAGGTTGTTAATTACAGATCCCTGAAGAACATCATGAGGAAACAAGGTAATGCTAGACTGGAGGCCATAACCTCTCACAGTAACCTATGGCTTTGCATATACATATAGTAGTTGCTTGGTTGAATCTTTACCCATAATTAAACTACAGTAGGATAAGCTCACCAATCAGTGATTAGAGGTGCTCTAGCAGTATGGTTTAATTTAGAGTACTACAGATAAAATTGCTACAATGCAAGCCATTATCTCTTGGTCAAAGCTATGATGGAAAAGTCGTGTGTAGCTTTTCTCAGTATAAATCTGCATTTGAAACTATTACCTTTGCGAAAAGAGGAAACTGGAAATAGGCCTGTAATTAGGCTATTCAAAATGGCAATGTTGCTCAGCAGTTCTGCAGCTAGTCTTCAAATAAGTAGTGCATGGCAAATTAAATCATACTGATAAGCACCTCTGCAGCACAATACATCATGTGATGTGTTTTTATGCATCATTGGCATGGAGTTGGTTTGCCTTCTCACCACTTGTCAGGGAAACTAAATTTCAAAACTTCATCTGCAATACTTATATTTTGGCTCCCCCTGGAGTTCTTTTTAATCTCTACTAATCAATATTGTTCAGCAGATGTATTACAGTGCTGCGTGGTGCAATAACATTTTATGTCTATCATACATATTTATCTCAAGGATTCGGTTGCCCTACACTTAAACATAACATATACGATAAGCCTATAAAGAAAATATAATTTGCCTGTTGTAGATAGCATTCATACATAAATAAAAATATTTTAATGAGAAAAAAATGGCTGCAATGGAGATTGGTTATCTAACTATGCACTGTAAAACCTACATACCAACATATGGACATTGACATGAAATATTCTACTGCATCTTCAGCTTATCCAGCAGGGAAGCATACTGTCAATATGTCGTTGAAATACTGACGTATTTGTAGCCACCTACTTCTCATTCGCTAACCAAAATATACATATAAATGAAAACAGATAGTAATACAGACGTCATAAGCAAATGATTATCTCTAAAGATGATGAAACTGTAATTAAATCATAACTATTTTCATAATATTAAGAGATTATTCATCAAAAATGAGAAAAGTTCTGCAATGAATCTGGTCGAGAAACTCCTATGTTTTCATAATAATAGATTATAGATATGTATACATACGCAGATAATGTAACGACCGTTATATTAGAAATACAAAATGTAATACATCTCTATTATTATTTTGTATATTTAATTTCCTAATTTAAGACTACACTAAAACATTGAAAAGGCCCCTTTAAATTAATAGGTGTCCAGGCTAGTGCCCGTTAGAAAAATAACGCGAAAACAAAACCACGAATTGTTGATTTAAAAATAGATTAAAACGCCAAGCTTATATCACCGTTAATCGGCCATGCAAATAATTATATGACACAGTACATTGTAAACATGTATTCAACAGAACCCCGTTTTTATATTGTATAGAAAAATATTTATTGTGTGAAAATCTTAGGTTCTTTATATCGAAAAGTATGAATTATGATAAAACCATACACAGAAACAGAAACGTAGCAAAATCTATCCACAATTGTATTCAGGCGGTCCTGGGGTTCGCAATAGGTCCTATTTAGCCTGGGAAAAATTCGGTGCCTTTTCAGGAGGGAAACTTGGCAGGGTTTTGTCCCGAGTTAGATACGGTTACTATAAAGGCTAACAGTTTTGAAACAAAAAAAAATCCATAACATTTTGTATACAGTAGACGTTATTATTACACAAGGTAAGAAATCGTTAGCTACGTGAAGATTTAGTGTAACTGCGGACCCGTTAGTGTTTACATTGTGTGAGTTAGTGTTGTTTTGTTTGGGTGCTGTGTGAATGAATCTTAGCTAGCTAGCTAGCAGCTAGCTACGGTTGACTGGGGCGAAGAAGAGCCTGCTTCTTTGTCCTGGGCCGTTATGGGGGAAGCATCGTTCTCCATCTCAATGTCCGTTTAAAGCCTAGGCGCGAGAACTTACTTTAACTACAACGGCTCGGCGATCCCGGGGTGTGTTGATTAGGGAGCGGGCGCAGTTCGAAATGTGTAACTGTAGCCTCCATGGTAAGATCGGCTGGCTGAGGCGCACGCTATCACACTCGCTGGGCTGCAGGTGAGACTTGGTCCCTGCAGTCTGGCTGCTGTTTATATCGCCTCATCCTGCGCTGGTAGAAGCTGTATTTCGCCACCCTAACATGCTACAACCAGTAGTTTGAGGCTGGTTTGATTGATTAAAGGAGGAAGTAAATCGAACCTGTGATTGTTTTGGTGTCCGAGACACTTGAAGCCATTTACCCGACTTTATCATCACTAATGTTTACATGTGAAAAATTTAAGGAAATCCTTTATTTATGGAATAAGACGATAAGGATGTATTTTTCGAAACTGCATTGGTGAAACAAGAAACCTTGCCGGGAATTAGATAACAAAATGCCATGTTTTCAGTGCCTTACCGATGGTGGGCCTGGCCGGACTGAGTGCTATAGCCATTACCGGCGCCGTCCGCCCCCTCTTCGCAGGGTCGGGCTTGTGTTTTCAAACATTCCCGAAACACTTCTCAGGAACGGCTTATGATCTCCTCACCAGTCTTATTAAGGCAGTCAGCCATCTGCTGGTAGGAACAGACCGCCCGCAAAAAAGCGATCCTGTTAAATAACCGGTGGCTTTCCATCACTCATCCAAATCTAAGGAATATTAATGCATGGTTAAGTGTTTTTGATACAAACAGTACTTCCTGCGTTTTAATTTTTAAAATGGTCCTTTCAGATCTAACAGTATATCTTGTTGTAAACAGACCAAGTTTTTTTTGGTCCTTCAACTACCTGTTAGGAATTCTGGTCCTTCATAATCTTTACCTGATTAGTTTCCACATGTCTGTTTGTTACACATACCTCTCGTAGCATTTACTTTGAATGAAGGTAAGGGATATGTCTAGTTTTATACTGTCTGGTGGTTGCACTATGGGGATTTAATTGTATAACCAGACTATAATAAATGGTTCTTTAGAGATCTATATGGGTTGAGTGTACAGATGGTGGGTGTTTGCATACTAAACATATCATGAAGTATTTAAAGACAACTTTTCCTTTCATTCTGGCATTTAGCATTGGGGTAGTTTATGGTTGACATTCTAGTTAAATAGTTTTTGTCAGGCAGAGCAGTTCAGTTTGGAGACATTGATAAATTTTAATCCCTGTCATCTTGATTCCTAATGAGGGAAGTATAGTGCTCTGGGTAGGTATCAGTAATAAAATGATTAACCGTTGTAATGACATAACTAACAGTTATGGAAGTAGTTTTTTTTTGTATAGGTGCTGCAGTGTTTTATGGGGTGGGTGTGTGTGTGTGTGTGTTAAACATAAAACATTGCGGCAGTAATTTTAAGCACTCTTCATTGAAATCGTTAGCGCAAACGTTTAAATGTGATTGTCCCAGTTGAGTAGACCAGCTCTAAATAGATATAATTGTACTAAAAGGTATTCATATGTCTAACAAAAAAAAAAAATGTAACGTCTTTTGAAAATCTATGATTATGAATTGTTGCAATTTCTGCATGTCTTTGTAATGCGTTGTAAATGGTCATTGGTGTTATGCTGACTTCCCATTTCTGTGTGTAGGTTTTAATACTAATATTTTAGTCCTTGAGTGGAGTCAAAGTTTAATGCAGTTTTGAGCTGATCACTGTATCATCAGACAGTGTTCTAAATGCATTTGCAAGAACTCCACAGGAAATTTTATGCAACTCTTTCCCTTTGCCTTTGTAGGTTCCTCTAGAGAAATTTGGGGTGTACCGTGTTTTGTAGACCACTAAAGAAGGTTGATTGTGTTGTAGAAGTATCTGACTCTACTTTCAAAATTCACTTCTGTGGAAACTACCAAGCAACATGGCTTTATGAATTATATTAAGGTTCTTGAAATACTAAACTAAGCTTCAATTAACTTTTTTTTTTTTCCTTTCCCCTCCTGTCCTTGGTTATTTTCTGTAATTGTCATTTTCTGTTTGCATATCCTCTTGATGTCTTATTTATTTATTTATTTTAGATCTGCACTTGTTTGCCAAGTGATTTGAGTTTCTGCACACGTGTTTGTGTGTCTGGCTTTAATCAGGTCTTCCTGCTTCCAGGTGAACTGCACGTCATGTCTGGTATAGCTTTGAGCAGACTTGCCCAGGAGAGGAAGGCCTGGCGAAAGGACCACCCTTTTGTAAGTAGCCGATGATGAGGAGCTTTTTCATTTGGAAGATGCTTGAGTTGGATATTTTTGTGCTTGAAGTGAACTGTCAAGTTCTTTCATCTGTGCATGCCCCCTAACAAAGCCACTTTGAAGTCCCTCATTGTGTCTGTATAGTGTGATAGGAAGAACATATAAATTCGCCAAAGTTGCAGGGGGTTCAGCTATTTATTTGGGGCCTGATGACATGTATTTAGGTGAATTAGCCTCTCTGAAGTGTGTGTGTGTGTGTGTTCAGGATGTCTTCTGCCTTTTTCTCTGTTGCGTGGGATAGTCTCCAGCAGCCTCCCAGTGAACCTGTACTAGATGAGTAGTTGGATTTACCGTCTAAAGTGGCATCCCTTTCATAGGGTTTTGTGGCAGTACCAACAAAGAATCCTGATGGAACCATGAACCTGATGAACTGGGAGTGTGCTATTCCTGGGAAGAAAGGGGTAAGCAACAGGATCACATATCAGCCTTTGTGACCTGAATAGAGGCGAGTATACAGCACGTATAAAGGTACAGCAGGGCAACATGACTCTGCATCCAGTACTACGTCACGCAGTATGACTGACCCTGGAGGAGTGTCCTTTTTCTGATTGAAGGAGGAACAGCACAGGTAGCTTTCGGAGTTCAGTTTTCATGCTAGCATTTAGCATGTAGTGTCAGGCATCTAATTCAATGTTACATCCCACTGTTTGAAATTGGCATTTAACTGACACAGGAGTAATATCCAGTTTTTTACTTGCTCAAATTACATCTGGATGTGATGGTCACTTGCTGCAGATAGTCATGCATTTTCATCAGTTTAATAACTAACGTTATACCTGGTAGTAAACAGGCAGAATGTGTGATTCACTGCAAATGTATGATACTTGGCTTGTAACTAAAGAAGTGTTTAAGTTAATTTGCATTGCTGGGTATCCCATATTGGGGCATGAAAGCAAGTGATTAGTGCCAGGATTGAGGAGTTTGAACCTCTGTACATCTGAGTTTCATGAGCTTCTATTCCTCCCGTTTCTCCAGACCCCTTGGGAAGGAGGGTTGTTTAAACTCCGGATGCTGTTTAAGGACGACTATCCCTCATCTCCTCCGAAGTGTACGTCCCTCTCTTCTTCCTCCATATCCATGCCCTGTATCTTTCTCTCTTGGATGTTCTAAACTGTGTTGGCCATTTTCATCCTCCTAGGTAAATTTGAACCTCCCCTGTTCCATCCCAATGTGTATCCATCCGGCACAGTCTGCCTGTCCATCTTGGAGGAAGATAAAGACTGGAGGCCTGCCATCACAATAAAGCAGGTGTGCTGGTCGAGCCCAGGTCGCCATCATTGTAACCTTGGCCGATTTTCTGCCCTTGCAAATGCTGTGGCTGGGGGCTGATAGCTTCAATACATTTTCTCTTCTGTCTGTTGATGTAATTGAAAAGGTCTGATGGGGTTTCCCAGTGGTGCACTCAGTCATTTCCCTCTGTGGATTTCTGCAGCCCAGTCGTCTGCTATTCATGGCTGCAAATAGAGGACCGTTCATTGTGACTTGCATAGCACGTTATTGTAAATGTCTTATCGCTGTAAGCATGGCTAAGCTAATATGTGACCCGTGCTGACAAAATGAGTCGGAATGAGGAAATTTTCAAAATGGAGTCACTATTATTTTTAGATTCTCCTTTTTAAAACCTTCAAAATGATGTATGGTTTGTTGGAATTGGACAAAAAATGGCAGAGTTACATCCGTTAGAAGTTGTATACATCAACAGGGCTTTATAAAATTGAGTTCTATTGGTTCAGACTGATGTCATTGGAAATTCTATGCAGATTTTCAGAAAGTAGGCAAGCGTTGCCTCCCGGTGATACCAAGCAATCGGTGGGGGGATTCCCAGTCATGCCGCGAGTGAGTGGAGAAAAATTTTCTTAGGAAATCCATGTTTAAGATAAAGGACTAATTTCTGAAGACAAAGCCCATACAAAGCATTCAAATTATGATGGTTCAAGGTATTTATTTGCTATTTTGATTATTGGGATGGATTAAATAATGACTTAATGGACTCATTTTTGGGAAAATCTCAATTTCGACTTTAACATTTTTGACTCTAGCTCATTTTGCCAGTACGGATCACATATTTTGAATGTCGTCTCATCTGTGGGGAAAACAATTCTGTGCAGTGAATTGCATGGGGGTCAGAACAGACATGAAACCTTAAGGTTGTTTGTCTAAATCCCTGTGGGGAGTTGCATTTGTTTATTTTATTTAATAGACCTATCCAAAGAGATGTGTGAATGGGGCAGAGGAGACATTACAAATACGTGCAGTCCGAGTTGACTAGGTGTTAGTGACACTAGGCTGTGCTTCCAACGAATGCCCCGTTACGAGTGAAGTGGAATAGGGGCAGGAATTGCATAACATCTTCAACAAAGTAAGGCCCTAATGAGACAATTAAGTGACCCGAAGTGCAACATTACCAACATCCAGCAAACAGAGGTATCTGGCTAGTAAAGGAATTCCTGAAAGAGAAGTAGAGGTGTTGCTTGAAGGTAGAGGAGGTTGATGACTAGAAATTCTTTGCTGCCATCAGTATAAGTCCAACAAGAAACTTCTCCTTTGGGTGTGTCTACTAGTAATCTTTAAATCTTTTTTTCCTTCACTCTCTTAAGATTCTGTTAGGGATACAGGAACTTCTGAACGAGCCGAATATCCAGGACCCCGCTCAAGCAGAGGCATATACAATTTACTGGTGAGTGTGTCACCTGCTTTCTCCTGCGTAAATTGCTTCAGCTGTTCCAGCAGTTTGTTGCGTTTTGGCTTAATAAAGTACATCTGTAAGTAATCACTGATAGATGACCGTTAACACCAGTCCTGTTTTGTTGTAACTGTTCCTCTGACCTTTGGACAATAGGTGGCAGTGCAGTGCAGATGGGTAAAAACTAAGCCTTGTGTGGAAGTCTTGCAGCATCTTGTTCGCCGATAAGTGATCTAACTCCTGTTTTTGTCCATTTCAGCCAAAACAGAGTAGAATATGAGAAAAGGGTTCGTGCGCAGGCCAAAAAATTCTCTCCATCTTAAGCATCAAGATGTCTGCATAACTGAAGGCATTTGGATTTTTTTTTTCCTCTACAAATTCTTCAAAAGTGCTCCATACAAAAAGACATACTGAAGGACTTATTTGAAGCTGAGTATATTATAAATATATATGATATTGTGCCATTTACTGTCCTGATTCTCCTATATTCCAGGTGTCTTGGTTTTTTATCTTATTGGCTACATTGTGATATCGGGAGGAAGGATCTGATTGTGGGTGGCCTGTGCCCAAATATCGAGCTGAACTTTAATACTCATAAAACCTGTAAAATCATGCTGTGGGTACCCAAGCTTGCTTTTATCCCCCTTTTTATTTTATTTTATTTTAAAGTTCCATTTAGGTGTGAGAGACTTGGCACAATATATCACTGCAACTGTCAGAGTTAAAGGCAAATGTCAAATTCTGCGTCAAATGAAGAGAATGTCTCCCTAAAAAGACTCACTCTTTTTTTTTTTTTTTTTTTTTTGTAGCGAGACGACTTTTGTTTTCCCACCGGGTCCATGACGTCTATCTTCCATGGTTTTAATGATGTAAAACTCACTATTACTTTGAAATGTCAGTATTTCGACTGCTGCAAAAAAAAGGAAAAAAAAAGGAACCTTTTATACTTTCTATGACTGTGTAGATCTTGTGCTCCGATGCAGGTCCCTGCCAGCATGTCCAGTAAGATGCTGCCGCTTCACCCATTTCAGTCTAAATAATCAGCTACGCAGAATCTGTAGCCGGCTACCACTATTTTTTATATATATATTTTTTTTTTATTTTAATATATCCATTTTTTTCTCTCTGCATCACTCCATGTTTTGTCTTGCTGATTGGAATATAAAATTAAAATTAAGACATTAAAAGCCCTTCCCCCTGAAAGTAGTTGTGAAGGGTGTCCGCTCGCCGCTTTTGAATTCCAGGTTCTCTCAAAATAATACCCACATCATGTAGTTGTAGAATTTTACAATCTATGGTAGGTTCATTTGATGAACATTCAAAGTCAGATTCATATAGACACATTTTATGAGGATGCTGGGCTGAGGGGTGGGCGTGTTGCCTTCCTGCTCTCCATCGCCATTGGAGGAGTTGGGCCAGTGGGTTCGCACTTAGCAAAACCTTAATTGTATCCTTGAAGCCAGGTGATAGAAACTTACTGCGTACCTGAATGTACTTGTGGTTTGTTACAGGAATCCTGGTAGCAGTAGCAACTTTAACAGTTTGGCACCAAACAAGTACTTTTGCATTATTGTTTCTTCTATCTCCCTCCCCATTTTCCTTAAATATCCCCTCTGTCTACCTGTGTGAGCCTGGGTGTTTTGGCCTTGGGTATCTGTACAGTGAGCAAGCAAATGTTTTTGTGTGGTTGGCCATGGTGGGATTATTATTATATATTTTTTTTCTTTTTCAGTTTTCAAAGAAATTATACTTTTTTTCACATTTACGGAATATGTAATGGTTCTGTGGATTGTCAGTGTTTTTGAATATGTGCTTTGGGCATCACTTCCTCCTAATTGTTTTACTTATCGTATGCTCTTCCTTTGTTTAAATAACCTTAGTACTTTGTTTTATCAGTTAGTTTTCAATAAACTTTGCTGAATATTCTACGGAGAAGGTTTTTTTTTCTGCTAGCCCATAAGCACCCCTTTTTGTTTTTATTTATTTATTTTTTTTTTAATGGGGGAGGGGGTTGATGTCAATAAAAATAATAGTGGATGGGTGCATTCAAATGTCTTTCTGTTTAACTTTGGAGTAGCTTATTGTTCCTGCTGTTCCTTTCAGCCTCGTTTCCCGTTCTCTTTGTGTTCCTCCCTGTACTGCCTGTTATCCAAGGCTCTGAAGTCCAGTCTTATTCTGAGTGTCTGTCCCCCAGTTTCTCTTGCATCCCAGTAATCTTTTGGAATGAATGGGACCATCACCAGATTTTCCTTATTTGTTGCCTAATGAGTTCTGCGCTGAATCCTAGTTGAATGTGTAACCATCCTAGGACAGGCTTGGAAAATCTCATTTTTGAAATTCCTGTTCTCACGCCTGGGTCTGTGTTGAACCTTGTTAATCTGACCCTCTGGAGTTTTTTTTTTTTTTTTTTTTTAAACCAAGTCTAAGGTAATGTCATAATTACTAGATGGATTGGGGAGTCGAATATGTGGCTAAAATTATTAGTTCTTTTACGCATGGTGGAAGTTGGGAGACTTATCTAACTGCATCCACGAAATGGCTTTGTAGAAGATATGTAGTTTTTTTTTTGGCATTTACTTTTGTACCTATATACTACTTAGTGCAATATTCTGTTTAAAGTGGTTTTGGGTTTGGACGGCTGTCATCCAGACATTGTAATATATTTAGGAATCTGCATTGTCTCAAAGGACGTCCATTTATTCACTGACCAGTATAAAAAGTATGGGCTGTAGCTTCAATTCTTTGTGTAAAATATGTTCGGCCTTCAGTGATCTGGGAAAACACCTTATGTGGTATGAAATGCCCGTCTTAGAGCAGGTCTGTGTAAACATTGACTTGTGTGTAGCCTCCTCCTGTTTCAGTGTTAACCTGTGGTCTTTGGAAGCTTTAATAAAGACTTAGAGAAAATCAATGGAATTTACAGAGCAACAGACATGTGACAGCAAACTTGTACCATTTCTGCAGATATTTTTGGTATAACTGGTGAAAGGAAAGTATCGAATGCACATGCTCTATGGATTAGGGGGTGTGAGTTGGGACAGATGGTCCCCCTTAGAGATTTTGCACATGGGGGGTCCTCCAGGGTAGATTTTAGAACCCCTATACATTGTTGGGCCTCCTGAATCTTCCCAGGTATCTATGCCCCTTCGACATCCCTGGTTTGGAATTGACGTTGTAGTTTTGATCATTTTAGTTGACAATTTATTTTTATGTTGTATTCTGCTTTTGTAGCACTTCAGTTAGTACACGGAAATTTATATGTTTAGAAGGCAAAGCACGGCTGATCAATGAAGCGTCAATTGTGGATTTTCTGCTGGGATTCTATGAATCCCCTTGTTTATCTAGAAAGTCCTTTCCTATCCATTTCCTGGTTTTACCACAAGATAACTTAACGTTGGCACAGTGTAAACCTGATAGGGAGTGTGTGTAGGTATTGTCAAATGCATCATAATGGACGCCTAGTCGGAGTGCAACTATACTTACATATTATATGCCTATAATATTTTACGTGATTTTTATTTTAGGAGGTTTATTAAACCTCTGCGACCTTGAATAGGGTGAGCAGTTAGAAGATGGATGAATGGGTTTATTAAACATCTTTTGGCAAACAAAATATTTTCATTGTGTTATCTCCAATGACTTAAATGTACTAAAAGTACAGCAATTATTTTGTTTACCATGGTATTAACTGTATACATTCTTAAACAATTTAGGGAGAGGGGTGGACTAACTTCTCAGGGACCCTAGGCTGATGGGTGGGGGGGCTAAGCCAGCCATTTGAGCTGTTTTGTTTTGTAGCCGAAAGAGAAATGAGAAGGAATTAAAAATGATGGAACATGAATAATCTGCTAATCAGAGCGTGGGGTGCCAATGGTTAAATTTACAGATGAGGGCGGGGGTGGAAGTACTGTCGGTATAATTCGCACTGGCTGATCAATTGGCCAAATTTAATAACTTTAACCTTTCCTTTTGTTTGCTGTGACCCTAGGTCAAGGGTGCCCAAATCCAGTCCTGGGGGGCTGGAGCCCTGCACAATTTTTTGGGTTTCCCCTCATTTAACACACGTGGTTCAACTCTTTGCTAATTACCACACAGCTCAAAAGCTGAATCCTTTGAGATGGAACAGGGACAGGACTAAGCCACACAGGGCTCCGGCCCTCCAAGAAAGCTTGTGCTTTACTCTGACTGAGGCTAAGGCTTAGCCTTGAATTTTTGCATGTTTGTTTTAATTCTGTTCTCTTCACATCTATGGGGTGTTTTGCAAATCAAATTTGTGGGTAGGCACCATTTCTAAACCACGCACAAACATAAAAATTACACATAAGCACACACATATTAATGTTCTTGAAACTTTATGTAACTATTGCACATTCAAACGTCAAACTGGTGTGTGAGTTGTGAATATCTTCTTGTGACAGCTTGTTGAGGATGTGTAGCATTATCGGTAGAAGATGCGAATGATGAGGGATGGGGGTGGTTAAGAGATGTGATCTGGTGGAGGAAGCTCTCTCATTGGCCAGATTACCTGGGGAATGCTGCCTGCTCTTACCTATACCTGTCCTAACGCAAACGCAGTTGCACTCTCTCTGGACCCCTTTGTCTGCTGATGTTCCTTTCTACGTTAAGTACAGATTTATTTTTTTTTTTTTTGCTTTAATGAGTAAATTTATGTTGTCTAATTATAATCTATTCTAAAACCTAACCCTAATATGTCCAAAGGTATACTCCCTTTAGCAATGAAAACGTTATTATACATATTATAATAAATTAGAAACAACCTTTAAACCTAATGAATGTGAACATCCTAACACTGACATTTTTCACCCCTTTTCGCTGCCTGCAGAAGTTCCTACTTTCCCTCAATGAATGCTTTAAACTGCAAGCATGATAATTTAACCTGCTTTTCCTTCATATTTAACTGAAATCTTGGATTGACACAGAACACAAATGCCAGAGAACACAAGGCAGTCTTTTTTTTCATTAGTCAGATAACTTAAGCCAAATATAAGGACTGTCTAATAAGAAGGTCGCTTATCTGACCTCCTATTGGTCAGTTTTCACGTTTGGCTTAAGTTATCCGCTAACTGGGAAAATTCTGCTTCGTGCAATATCCCCCAAGTCTCTTTGGTTGTGCCTTATCCATTCAGAAAAGTTTTCTTTTCGCCCCCTCTCAGTTGTACGTTGAAATTCACCTTTTCTTTGACATGGATGTGGATGCGCGCGCCAGACCAACAGCCCGCGCAGTTGCTAGGCAATAACGTAAGCTTCGTTTTTCTGCTACCGATGAATAAAAAAAAGTATAGATATGGCCAGTCGTCTCATTTTCACCCGTTTTTAACCATTTACGGACACAGATTTTGATATATAAATTTAACCAGAAAGTATAATCGTAGAATAAACGTCGATATTCTAAAACTAGAAAATCCTTAATTTTCACAAAAAAAAAAACCTGACAGTTCGTGTCCCGGGAAAGAATATTAATTAGCTCCAGGGCTATTAACAAGTTGAGTAAAAAAAAACAATCCTGTACTAATTCCACCATCTCAAGTTCATTTACAGAAGAACCAGAGACTATGTCCCACTGTATCCCAGGTAAATTAAAATCACCCATAACCACTACATCATTTTTATTATTCATAATCTTGATATCGTCATATAACATTCTGCTTTCCTCTGCAGCTACATTAGGTGCTCTATAACAAACACTAACAATTAGGTCATTTGAGTTTTTAGCATCTAGTTTTATCCATACAGCTTCGGTACTTTTATTTTTATCATTGAGCTCCCTTGCCTGCAGGTTTTCTTGTACATATACTGTACTGCAACACCACCTCCCGTTTTACCTATCCGGTGTACACACGCTTTGTACATCTCTGCCCTGGGTAAAAACACAACTTGTTATATAGAAATTTTACTTTTTTTAATCATAGACTTTCATTTTTATCCTCAACGAATCCCGTGCAATTGTAATAATGCTGAATGATGTAAAGTAATATGAAGTACAATACAGTAAATGCCTCTTGGTATTTATTGGTTTATGCAGATTGTCGCGCGTCACCTGCAGTAGGAAACATAACTGTCCTGCTGGCCCCCATTACCGTATATGGCGTTTTCCTGGATCATCCTTTTTGTCTAAGGATGGAAAAAAAAACTGCAGGATTGTCCGTCAGCCTGTAATGAAATAAAACGAGCGGGCAACAACAAAATCAACTACACAAGCAAGGAAACGCACCCAAAAAGCAATTTGTGTAAGTGAATAATTGCTTATTAACAGGTATGCGATTTCATTTTTAAGCTTTACATGATAATTAGGTAGATCGAAGTATGAATTAAATGTATTATATTGGTATATGTCTAAATGCAGGGTTGCCAACTTTTGTCAGCTGGCTGGAGTGACATTTTATTTGACACATGTCTGCACACATATGCACACAATTTTATTACATTATAAATATCCTGTAGGGTTTGCAAAGTACCCCAACATTCTGATGTAGCTAATTTTAGGTTTTTAATGGAATCATATAGATTTGGCGTAAGATTTATTCCGTGAGCGAGAGAGTCTGAAAACGTGAGTATCACGCCAGATGCGTGAGAACTCGTAACCCTGTAAATGAATGGTAGTGTTGTGGGATGTGTGTGATTCGCTTTTCTGATTATTTTTACACATGTTTTGCATTGTTGTGCATGATTTAAATAATGCATAATAATACAAAAATATGCATTGGAAAATAATAAAACATTTTCCGTCTACTTTCAACTGTTCTTACTGTCAATATAATCAAACTATTTAAGTAATAGATAACAGATTGTTATTAAATTCCAGAATTCGATATAAGCCATAGCTCGTGTTCTGGTGCTAGATATTCGTAGAATGCTGAATTCAGGATAGTTAACCTTTTTTTATTATTATTTAAGCTTCAAAATTCCGAACATTTAGAGCAAATTGAAAAATAAAAGATAATTTATTTTATGCAGAAATGCTAAGAATTTTGGCAGTGGCATTTAAAAACAGAATGGATTTGCTTGAAAAAAAAAAATAGTGTACTATTTTCTACCCAAACGTCTTCTAATCATGTAATCACTTGTAATCACTTGTCAATCTTTCCAAAAAAACAATTACTAGAATGTTTATGTTGCACAAAGAACTATGCATTCATAATGTACATTTGAATTCATTTTTTGATATGCTGAATAGATCTCAAACACTGGCCAATATGACACCCAATTAAAATGTCTCCTGCTAACTGTACCTGTAGAGAATTTAGCTATCATTAAAAAATTTTATGAAAGAAATTACGAAAACGAGATTCCATTCCTGTGTGAGGGGTTTATTTCCTTTGGTTGATAGATATTACCAACTGTTTACCAGCTGGTGAAGAAATCTGGCGTCTTCATGTACTGTAGGTCAGGAGTCCTCAATTCCCGTCCTGGACTGCCAGAATCCAACACAGTTTGCAGATTTCCCTGCTCAGACATACCTTCTGAACCTGCTTGTAATTAGTTGGGGTGGCTTTTCAGAAAGCGATCGATTTTAGTGAATAAAGAACAAGATAGTGAACGACGTAAGTAAAGAACGACTGAAGTCTACATTCGTTTCCATAAATCTTCTGTTATTACAGATTTAACGAACGAACTTTAAGCAGTACTTTGTTGGCAACTAGCGTTACGAACTTCTGCATATCTGCACATTGTGTTGGGTTATGGCCTTCCAGTACTGGAATTGGGGAATCCTGATCTAGGATATATATTAACTCTTACTTATTTTTCTTAAGAGTGTTGTTGGTTTTAAGTAGTAGTTTTTAATAATAATACCCATAGAATGTTACTCTGAATGATGTTACTCTGAATGAATCAAAGACCTAATTGAAAGGAAATGATGCATATTGTGGTGTTTCTACAGAAATATGGACTATGCAAGGGAAGACACTTTAGTTCAGATACTGAGTGATAAGAAGCAGTGTACTGGTGCTTAAAAGTTCATGCAAATTGTGAGCAGAAATTAAATCTTTCATCTTGACCCCTTCATCCATTATAGTAGCTAAAGAATGGAATATGGCTACATTTCTTCCAGGTAGAATAGTTTCTCCAATGATACTCTCTATGGAGAGCAAGATGTGATATTTGGAAACTATCAAATGTCCTCATGGGAATGAATACACTGCAACTGTTCTGTTGGGTGTTGCTGAGAGGATGAGGTTCTGCTAGGTACTGGTGTGTGAACAGGCACGCTGGACCGGTCAGACTGAAGCCTTGTGATGGAAGTTAGCTCTCCCTCTGGATTTCGGTGATATCTGCTTAATCAGACTGATGTTGTGCTGCCTTGATGAGGGCAGAGCTCACATAGTCAATGCATGCTCCCATCCCCAATCCCCGCTACAGGTAGCCCTCTAACATGGCCTCAGAGGTAGGGGGTGGTGTTATGAGACACAGGGGGCCATCAACCACATATCACTTTGAGGGACCTGCTGACAGGTGAGTCTCAACTGACTGCCCCGGAGTCTTTTCCAGCCGATCATCTACTGACTTACTTGGGGCATAACATCAAAAGTAAACGCAAGCAGTGTAGAAGATGGATGGAGAAAGCAATTAACTACCTGTAGTTACATTGTATCAGGACACAAAACACGAAAATGTTCCATCCATCCATCCATCAACCCAGGATGGGGGGCCAGCCCATCGCAGCGCATCAATATTAACAACATCCATCCATTTTCCAAAACGCTTATCCTTACTGGGTCGCGGGGGGTCCGGAGCCTATCCCGGAACCAAAGGGCACAAGGCAGGGAACAACCCAGGATGGGGGGCCAGCCCATCGCAGCGCATCAATATCAACAACATAAAACACCAAATATTAGTGCATAGTATCCCTTTCGGGTGCATGTCTTTGGACTGTGGGGGGTAACCAGACTAACTGGATGAAACCCCACGACAACATGGGGAGAACATGCAAACTCCACACATATGTGACCCAGGCAGAGACTCGAACCCGGGTCCCAGAGGTGTGAGGCAACAGTGCTAACCACTGCACCACCATGCCGCCCCCGTGAAAATGTTAATTTTCATAAAACATCTTTCAGGTGAATGTGCCTGCAGCTGCATAAAAAGCATGTGAATGTTTAGATTATGTGGAATATTATGAAGGACCATGATCAGACAATGTCCGATTTTCAGTATTAGCTGGGAAAAGAGGAGACTGCATATGTTTCCCTCGCATCCCTCTATCATGCTGAGTGCCTCTTTAAGGTCCCGGAAGCTGTTTGTTCATTTAATTAGTAGGACGTTTCCTTTCAGACAGCACTAATGCCTCTGGTGGCTGTCTCTTTACCATTTGCAAGTGAATGGATGTTCTATGAGAATACAATGGTCTATAAAAGGCTGTTTTGCTGCATAAAAAAACTGAGATTTTGATTGCTCCTGGAAATCATGGAAACATTGAAGGTTCTGCAACCTCACACAGCTGCACTTGCACATGCAGTAACTGAGGACAATGCTTGTACTGTCATACCGTTCACATATAGGATTCATATAGGGGAGACTACAAGACATGGTTGGGAATTGCACAGATGCATAAGCATTTTAATAAAACCTCTCCAGTCCAGGTTTTACATTTTCCTGTTAATATTAATAATCATTTAAACAATTAAACATCATGTAAATGTTCAAAATGAAAACGTTATCAAGAAGAAATGTTAATACGTGTCCCTTTTCTGCAGCTTAGAAGCTCAATCTGATTGCATTAAAACATCTTTAAAATGGTATAAAAGAACGATGCGATAGAACAGTGGCAGTTTACTGTTCCCCATTACGAAACATTCTTTTCAGCTACCTTATCTGGTTCTTACAGCAAGCTTGGGCATTAGGTCATTCCACAGACGTGACTATTCTGCCTAGGCTGGGACTCAAAGCAGCAACCTTCTGATTCCAACTGCTGAGGCTTAGCTTGCTTAGCTGAGCGCCACTTTTGGGATGATGCCCCGAACAGAATATATAAAGGACTCCCCCCCCACACACAGCAAACCAAACATGGCATAAATATTTTTCAAATTTGGTGATTAGTGGTCATTGTTGACACACACAGTGCACTACAACAAAACGCATTGTCTGTATTTAACCTATATGTGATATCGTGACCTAGCAGGAGGCAGCTAATTCAGCACCCTAGGAACAGTGCTTGGGGGCAGTACCTAGCTCAGGGTACCCCAGTGGCACCTTGCTGGTCAGGGATTCAAACCAGCAGTCTTTCAATTACAAGTGCACATCCCTAACCATTAAGCCACCACTGCCCAAATATCCCACCACTCTCTGCTCTCCATGGTTTACCTCTACAGCCTGGTTCCAACACTTCTATGGTTCTCAGCTTTACATCTTAAACTTTACCTCTTTCTGTTCACAATTATAACTGTGCCTTAATTATACAACTAGCTGGGGTGGTGTATCTTTATTAATTTTGCTTTTGTATTGCATTGTAAATGGCTGAAATCCTTTTAAGCACTGGACTGAAAGGGATTACATTCAGCGCCATCAGAACACACATCCAGACACTTGTCATAGGGGGAGGGACTGTCACTCGGCTCAGTCGGCTCGGGTCGCATTGAGTGCTGCTCAGCACGCTTTGTGCCATTTATGCTAATGTGGGTCAGAGACAGGACCAATAAATCTATTATGGGCTCTGCTTTCTCATCTAACCAGGCTGTGAGCAACTGTGTCACTACGACTCTGTTTACACTTGTTTTAAAATGCATCTGGGTGATTGGATTACAAGTGGAATGCCCTAAGTACAAGTGCAAATGACCACCAAGATACATTGTGATCTGATCCCTGAAACCGCTTGCCGAGGTGGTCTGGGACACATTTGACCACATATCATTTGTAATGTAAATGCTAATGCGTCCCGATGTGTCCCTGACAAGGACGTCACAATAACCTTGTGCCAGGCAGTAGTGAAGTCTGAACACAAGGGGTCAGCTGGACAGCTTGGAGACGCTTGATAGACACAGGCGTAAACAGCGATGCGTCTCAGCTGTCTACCTGTGATCCAATTGGCCAAGATGCATGTTAAAACCACGTGTAAACTGGGCCTTTGAGGAAAGCTACAGATCATTCAGTTACTGTATTTTAATAATAACAAATGTAAAATACAATCAAGCAGTAATGTAAAGGACCAAATCAAACAGTATTTGCAATTGTACTCAAACAAATAGGTTTAGAGCTTCCCTGAATGGTACAACAAGCAACATAGTGACATAACCAAGACTGCATCTGCAATATGCACACAGTAATTTATGTGCCTTTTATGTATCTCAGTATGGTTGCAGCAGACTTTTTTGACCGCATGAGAAGCATCCTGCTGAAACAGGAGAGCATTTTGCATGCTGTTCATTGCGAGGTAAGAAAGATGCACAAGTGCAAGCTGTTATTTCTGCTTATAGGACCTATTAGAGCTAGAATTACTATGAACTATTTGTTTTACTCTATTTTCTGTACAATGGGCCGAAGTAAGCAGTCTGAGAGTGACTATGCCAGCCAAAATCACCTTAACAGTATTCCACGTCAGTTTGCTTGGCGAATCTGAATCTGTGATTTTGTTTTGTTCTGTGTTTGTTTTTATGTAGCTTCAAGGACCAAATGACATCGCTCTGCCTCCAGAGACTACAGATGCGATTTGTATTCCAGGAAAACCCAACAGGAAAGAGGTAAATGGACCATTATAGCAGCCATTTGAAGTAGACAGAACCAATATGCACAGAATATTAATTTTGCAATAGAAAAGTATAAGTCTAAAAACTAGATTTCAGAAGAGAAGAGTTCTGTGTGTTTTGTTATTTAAGGCTGTGAAACTCTGGGCCCTATTTTAACGTTCGAAAGCACACAGTGTGAAGCGAATGGTGCAAGTCCTTGTAGGGTTTGGCCAGCCCACTTTTGCTAGCTTAACAGTGAAAAACTGGTTCAAAATGTTATGGGAGTATTTGGGGGGATATATCCTATAATCCCATTAATGCGCTTTAAAAGTGCGCTTGCACATTGGTGCCTTGCACTTATAACGGCAGATTTACCAGGTAGCATAAAAGAATGCATCACTACAGAAGACACAGCTCTCCTGGTGCATATTACCATGGATAACAGCAAACCATCCTTGGATCTCATATAACATGATTTTCGTGTACATACATATGGAAAAGTTTAATAAATTATGCAAAGTAAGACATTACCAACATTAAATACAGTAATGAATGTACAATGAAAAGACATACTGTAACAAATTTTTCAACTGAAAATAATGCATAATGTACCTGTACAGAATCTGTTATAAGAAACAATTATTTGTTTAAATATATCAGTCTATTGTGGGTACTCACTGGCTTACAACCCTTACTCACTTGGCGTGATTTGAAAATTATGAATCATTTCCAAAATTTTTTACCTTTTTTTAGACCACAAATACACTGTAATAATTAGCCAGTTTCATTCATCATTACACCAATTAGCCAATTCTGATAAGGATTACGACTAGAGATGCACTGATTGTATCAGCCAGCTATTGGTATCGTCCAATGCAGCAAAAATCCACCAATTATTTTAATGTTAGCAGAAACATTAGTTAGTGAAGAGTATGAAGAGTTTTTGAAAAACAAATTCATTCCAATAAAGAAAGCTGCAGTACTGCCAAATAATGTCAGTCTGTGAGTAATGCAAGCATTTCATAGTAAAAGAAAATTCAGTGCAGACAGTGCAAAACCAAAAGACATAACTCAGAAAATTACAGTTTATCACACTTGATGATCAGCTCTTCTGCTTTATAAATGTTATAATAGATATAGCATTAAAATATAGCACTCTGGTACTGTTTTTGTATGCTTACCTAAAAATAAATACTTTTTCATGTCTTTGTAATTAATTAATTTACTTTTAGATTTAATTGGATGGAGTTCCTCTTATTTAAACGTATTTAAGAAGAACCTCCCAAACTATTAGTATTGGAATCAATGTCAGTTTTCGAAATAATGGGCAATCGGTATCGACTAGAAATTTCCTTATTGTTGCATCAATAATTATGACTAACTATTATATTTCTTATCTTGATGTACACATTAATGATCTTTCACATTATAATCTTTTTATTTTTAATCTTTGCATGTTTTCTTCTTCATGTCCCTGTCTGTGTGTAACAAACAGTGTACACAGGCTTGGTACACGCCTATGTAGGCACCATATTACTATCTTGATAATGCACCCTTTAAATAGCAGTGAAATACTGCGCCATTGCGTCTTGACCACGGCTGTGTCTGAATTCAGAGCCGCACCCTTCTAAGGCTGCATTTGCAGGCCAAACGTGTCACAGCAGCGCGACAAGCCTGTGCCATTTGGAAGGGCCCTTCCTGTGGTCTATAACATGTCTTCCTTTAGCCAAGTCACAAAGGACCCACCCGATGGAAGTGGGGGGGGGGGGGGGCCGCCCGGGGGGGGCGGGCCGGGGGGGGGGGGGGGTAGTGCCCGGCGGTAGGGTGGGGTGTATAGGGGGGGGGAGGGG
>JAODJX010000097.1:21387017-21412734 GCA_026776945.1 Isichthys henryi | reverse complement strand
CCAGGCGGAGACTCGAACCCGGGTCCCAGAGGTGTGAGGCAACAGTGCTAACCACTGCACCACCATGCCGCCCCACAGGATAATCAAGGTCCATAAATTGTCATTACTGATCAGGTCGAGGTTAAACTGACAGGTGACGGTGCTCTCTTACCAATCCTACATCTGGTAAAAATGAGCTCTATCATCTGCGTGCGTTCAGTGTCAGCGTACAGTGCTGAAATTGCTAACATTTCAAAGAACATGAAGTAAATTAACAAAATGAAAGAAAAAAATGAAAAAGTTTTAATGCATTCTGAAAAGGATTAGGGGCAGGCGGATTACATTAGACTCCTCAAATGGGGCATCAGGCACAGAGGGTTGTCAGATCATCGTAAACTGTATTAAAAATCCAGGAGACATAAAAGCCAATCTGAAGAGAGACAGAAAAGATGGATTGTCATGACAACACAGTTATAGAACCTGTACTGTGGGTGTTTCTTTTTTTAAATCTCAGGGTTGACTTACACTGACAGAGTTTAATCCCATGAGGCACCATTTTTTCCAGCAGGAACAATGAGGGTTTATGTAACAGAGTCTTACAGGGGAAACTGAGCGGTCTCACGAGCTTCCTTCCTCTGGAAATCATTGCCAACTGATTTAACGAAGGGAAACCGCATGCGCCCAGGTGATAGTCATCTCTGATTTAAAAAAAAAAAGTAAAAGAAAAGCTTTAAAAAGAAATGTCTGAGCAATCAAATGGAGGATGAAAGAATTATATATAGAGTCCGGTCCAGAGTGTATGCTGAACCTAACAGTAGCAAAGTCCACTGGAAGTAGTGTATTATGGGAGAAACATGCAGATTGCAGTGGGGGCCGTAGATCCTCACCCGCTTTCACATTTCCACTGTGTTCCCAGGCGGATGGTCTCATCTGCATGCTGCAGGGCTCTTCAAGCTCTGCAGTTTTAGTACAATATCCCCCCCCACTCCCCCATCCCCCCGGAAGAGTGCTCGAAACCAGTGAGAGGCTGTAGACTCAGAGGGGGCCGGATCTTTCTCAAAGGCTTAATGTTTTGTGACAGGAGCCGCAATATGGAGAACAATGGGGGCACATCACACTTGGCACACTGGAGGCGACGGGTGTCATTCTGTAAGCCCCTGGGTGTGGCAGTTAGGGGTGCCAGGTGCATATGCAAAGCATTTTGGGACACAGATATGGAGGAGCACTAAATTAGATTGGACTCTATATGTGGCAGCTACGGGTACTTGGCGCACATTATGGGACTCAGGCGCAAAGGAGCGTTAAACTAGACAGGGCTCAGCCACACCACTGGTCCTCTCAGGACAGGCAGTAACGCCCGTATTTCTGGTCTGCTGAGGAGGGGCACCCTCACGCACGCTCAGACACGCACACTCACGCACGTGCAGACACACACGCACAGGGTCCTAATTGATAGCATATGTGCTGCACACACCCCCCTCCACCCATAACCAAGAAGAAACGGTGCAGCATCGGTATTTGGGGCCTCCTGCAGTTGGGGGGGGGGGGCATGAAGCTCGATTTGGCGTGCGATGAGCCTCATCCAGACCCCTCCCCACTGAAGTGGGGGGCTGTGAGGCCAGTATGAAGTTAGTGTGTGCGCGGGGGGGGGGGGCAGTCCTTATGTAATGAGTGCATCATGTCTCTCTTTATGTTCACGATTTCTAGCACTGTCGCTCTGCAGCAGAACATAAATAAATAATGCATCGTCATTTCCAGTTAGCATTAGCATTTTTCCCATAGAAATGAATGCGCAGTCCCCATAAGGCCATGTTTACCCGACATGTGTGTGCGTGTGTGTGTCTGGGTCCTGCAATGGACGCACATTCCATCCAGGGTGTCCCCTGCCTTGTCATATCTGCTTACTAGGACATTCTCCAGGCCCACTGTGACCCTGTACTGGAGAAATGATTATGCAAGATAGATGGAAACTTGTTCTTGATTTAATCATCTTTATTATGAGAAAGATATGCTAGAAAGACATTTCCCCTCATTGTCTCACAGAAACCATTTTCCCAGACCAGAAACCACAAATTTCATTCTCACCGATTGGATTGGTGCAACTTTTTTACAAGTTTTTTGACAGTCACTGAGGCTACTCAAATTCCTCTATATCTGAGGCAGCCTGATCAGTGTTTATTGATTAGCAGCGATATTTTGAGAGCTCTGCTGCACCCTCAAATGCATGCTGTCCCGGAACGTCTGTGGCACGGTTGCATCATCACCATCGAGGCCCCATTTCTGTTCCTATTTCAGCAGTAGCGAGGCACAGGATCATGTCCTACAGACTCTCACGCCAGCGCCAACATCGTCACATGTGTCACGCGCAGCCAGCCTTCATCCTGAAGCAACAGGCAATAGCCCGTCTGAGGCACCCGGATCGCAGTGTGACATGAGCACACACATAAGGTAGAGCAAAAAAAAAAAAAAAAAACTAACAAGCCAGTATATTCAGTTTGTGACATCATGCTATTTTAATTGCTCCCAAGGTTCATCTGGAACAAGGTCGGGGGGTTGAAATAAGATGCCCCATGGGTAATGGGGAAATTACTGCCCCCCCTCCCCCATGTAACAGCCATGGAGATAAATGTGACATGATTCAACTTTTCTCTGGAAAGGTCAAGTCAGCAAATCACCTGCCCCCCCCCCCTCACATAAACGCACGCTGCCTTCCACCAACCCACCACGAAGACCAGCCATTTACTGCAGCAGCACAGTAGGCGTAAATCTTTAAACTTGTCCGGACTGTCCTGCGTACTCATTTGCAAAGCAAAGGTCACCGCCTGCTCTTCAGGGATCTCTGGGGATTCTCTCGCTTGTGTAAATCAGTGGGCGTAGCAGGAAAAGAAAACACAAATCCTGAATCTGTGGTGAATTGAGATCCACGTTACATGTGGTAAACATTTCAGGGGGTATCATACCATGTCTTCAGAAAACATTTCTGGTTAACTGTATGTTCTGTTTGTAGCTGGTAAGGTCCATTTATCAGAATTTAGTTTAATTGCTTGACTTAATGCAGCTTTCAGAAAAGAAATTATATTGTTTTTTAGAAATTTTCTGATCGATACATCAGTGAAAGAACTTTACTACTTTAAGATGATCTCCCAGAGACATCAAACATACAATTAGCTTTCATAATGTTATGTATATGTTGACATCTCACAGGAGCATGGCAAAAACACAGCACCAGAAACCGGAATGGGCTGCAGCCTGGATAAGGCCATTTTGACCAAACAGATCAGCCCCCCAGGGAAGAAGCAGAGACCATGAAAGGGTGGCAGT
Source organism: Isichthys henryi (assembly GCA_026776945.1). Lineage (NCBI taxonomy): Eukaryota > Metazoa > Chordata > Actinopteri > Osteoglossiformes > Mormyridae > Isichthys > Isichthys henryi. Next base: position 21,409,434 of record JAODJX010000097.1, on the reverse strand, counting down.
AAGAGAAAAAAAAACATATTCTTTCTATGTAACCTCCTACAAATCCTCTCCACACTGCCTCGGATTCTGCAGTACTTCCCCTCTGAGCACAGCCCCCCCCCCCCCCCAAGTTCCGTGGAAGCTCTGAAATTACACAACACTTCGTACTTGTTACATAAACCCCTTCCAGCACACTGCGGCATTCAAATAAAAGTGTATAGGAGCAACAGGACAGAGGCAGCGAAAGGCCAACTGCAGGCCAACGCGGGTGCAGCCACTGGAGTGAACACAGCAGCCACTGGAGTGAACACCGCAGCCACTGGAGTGAACACCGCAGCCACTGTCCTGGTGATACAGCGTCTGAAAGGGCTGGAGCCAGGAGCCCCGCCCACTGGCCTCTCACCCGGCCCCGACCGCTCAGTGGGGACACCACTGCGCCATTAACAGGCCGGATCCTGCTTACGGAGCGGAAAGGCGTAACGCCTCTCGCCCATCTTCCGCGTCGATCCCCCGTGTCTGCATCAGGCTTAGCTTTTCTAAAATAGTGCTGTGCTGATGTGGAACACAAAAGAAAGGAATCTGGAAATGAAAAAAGAACAAAAGCAAATCTTATTTTCACCCATAATGCAGATAAGGATCAGAGTCGGGGTTGTTTTTTTTTCTCTGTTTTTGCAAAATAAACTTTAAAAAAGCCAATGGTGCCCCCATTCTCCAAACTTCTACGCCGATTACAGCCTTGTAAAACAGGGTAAACCATGATGGTCCAGAAGGCTCCATATCGCTGTACCCTCGATACATTCTGAGCATACTGTGGTCAGAATGGTATTACCATGTTTACAAGTCAGTTTTACTACAACAGCAGTGAAAAAAAAAGCAAAAAAGATCAAAAGGGAGATATGGCCCCCCTAGCTGTCGGCAGATGTGTGCGGGACACCGGGGGTGACACTCCCTACCAGTTACGCTGTTCATGGCCAGAGCAGGAAATGAAATTCCACAGCCTACCCCCCCCCGCCGTAAACACCGATCTGCTGTGTCAGCAGTAGCTGGAACCCGATGATGCAGTACCACACAAGTTTAAAAAAATAAGGAATAAAAAAAACAATGAATTTCCCTTCAAGCGAATTTCATTTTTACCCCATCAGGATGAAATTGCTTTTAGATTATTTCATTGGTACACATCATTGTAAAATTAAATTTACAGTATCGGCTATGTAACAATAAAGGTGAAACTCATTCATAAAGAAAAACTGACACAACAGCACAAAAGCCACAATTCAAAGCTTCTAGTGTAATGAGTTATTTTAGCCAGTGTCTTTTAGCAAACAGAGTAAACGTAACAAATTGTACAATGTAACACACTAATATCCAAGGCAGAAAGGCAATTTGCAAATGTGAAAATATTTCACCATCAAGTAAAAAAACAACAAAATATCTATACTAGCCAATTATGCCCATAGCTTTGACTGAACTGCTTATGTAAAAGTTTATTTCATATTGAAGAAACAATAGCATTTGGCATTTATTCATTTCACGATTACCAGAGCTGAACTGAATCAGTACTGGTTTGGCATCTCTACCCAGAAACTAATAGGCTTATTTACAACAGTTTTGTTTTTATGCAAGTTATTTGGTTGTATGGTTTGTGATTCTCCACTATTCCTATAACATTTACCACATCATTATAGTCAATAATAACAAAAAATCCAACAAACCCTAAATTGTTGTAATATATGCAGATCATTTGTTGCCCAGGATAGTGATAGAAGATGAAGCACACAGAACAACGGCCTTACTTGGGGAGAAGAAGCTTATTGAAATACATGCTTCTTGTCACTATAAATTGTAAATAGTCTATGTGTTAAACATGATGAAGAAGATGCAATGTAAGAATAAGAAGTTAAAAATGTCTCAGTAACCACCTGAACTTTAACGAAAAGAAGAGAAAAGAAAACGCGATCGGCAGATATAGGTCATGCCCAGAGAGGGGGTTATGGGTTTACAATGGTCCCAGGCTTCCTATAATCCCAAATTTCCTCGGAAAACTGCAGAGTCATTTTATTAAACCTCTGCCGATTTTTTCCTTTAATTTAATTCCCTCCATACCCATCTGCACGGACAGGAAGGATCTGCCCTTAGTTGCGGGATCTCCCATGCGACCGTCAGGATACTGTCATGTCTAGGAGGAAATCAGCGAAACAGCTGCACTCTTCCCGAACTGGCACATCACAGACACGAATATCGGCCACTGGCGGATATTTTAGACACTTCAGACTCAGGTGGACAAGTTCAAATAAAAAAATTGGTGTGTGTGTGTGTCTGTGTAGTTACATGGAAGAAAAAACAAACGATTAAACTAAATACTGACTATCAAAACGAGTAATATCCAATATAATATAACACTTAATTCAAACATCTCGCAAGACTCGTATGCAAAGCGTATTAAATCTCCTGCAGCAGATACCTCATGGTGCGCCGCAGTTCGCAGAGCATGCAGTCTGTGCAGATACATCGCACAAAGTCCGATGTGTTAAAACCGCGTTTTCTGTCAGTATTGCCAGCCGGCGGTGACTGCGAGCTGCGCGGATTATTGACCCCTAACCCAGCTGTCAAAGCCACTTAACAGCGCTGCACTGTTTTTTCGAGCGCGCGTGTTGTTTGCGTCCCTGTCACTGCGCGCCCACCCCCCTCTTTCTCAGCCACCTCCACCTCCCCTCCCCCGCCAGAACCGGCCCCGCCCCCCGCGCCGCTGTCAGCCAATGGAACAACGCCGTGCGGAAAGCGGGCCTCGGCTGTCCGTGTGGGGGAGGGTCACGTGTGTACACACATAGTGGGGCTGCGGAGTTCCGCCCAGGAGCTTATTGTAACGCAGCCTGGCGTCTGGTTTTACAGGAACCGCGATCGCCGTTTTACTGGAACGCCGAAAAGTCCCAGAAAGTATGTTCCATCTCGGCCAGGGTTCGGGCTGACCGGCGTCTCGCCGTTTGCGGTTTGCTGGACGCTAACAGGAAATGCGATAGGGTGAGCGACGTGCAACAATTCTAGGGAAATGTCATTGGAGGTTTTAGGAATCCAGCGTCGCTCTGATCATACTGAGGATACGGATCGTTGTTTACCAGGTAGGTTGTTAACTTTACTAATTCTTTTGCACTTGTGTTCCTTCAAAAATCAAGACTTAAGATGCAACTGTGCACTCTAAACTATGTTATCCCATGAGTTTTACTGCACGAAAAGCGCTCTGTTCAGATGGGAGAAAGTTGCATCGTTTTTAAGAACTTGTAACACTAGACTAGATTGTTCAACCAAAATGTAATCAGAATTACCGAAACTCCAAGCCTGAAGAAATAAGCCGTTTAAGCACATCGAAATCGCCTTCTTATACGTGACTTGGCTATGAAAATTAATCGATGTGTGGAAGGGTTGCGTGCAGTTTTTTTTTGTGGTTATAATCGACTTGTAGTTACCCGTGCTGTGCGTGCATTTGGACAGCGGACCAAAACATGGATGGGCGCCGTGTACTGCAACAGTAGCTATACAGGCGTATTATGTTTCATGAGGCAGACGGGCTTTCGATCTTCCAAGTGACTTTCTAAGTTGGATATGACACTGCATCGTTGTTGGCGGATGCGTGGAGTTAGTTTTGTGCTATTAGAGAGGTTTACAGGTGCAGTTCTCGTAATGAAACCTTTTTGTTTGCACTGGTGCTCCCTTCAAACTTTGATCAATCACGGGTGAGTTAAAATAACCTAATTATACATTTACTAAAATTAATTGTAACATCCACTTAATATATACAAAGGAGAAATATTTTACTTTTATTGATAAACTCCGTTACTTGGCACCTGAAACAAATTTTATGAGCCTGAAACGTCAGAGAAATGTACTGTTTTATGCCAGCACCGAGTTAAAAGCTTTTTGCTTGTTGCTTAATAGATGCTTTTATCACAAGTGACTTGCACAGCATGCATTTTTTATGCATCTGTTTACACAGCTGTTTACTGAAGCGGTCCAAGTCAAGTGCCTTGGCTTAAGGGTATAACAGCAGGGACCCTCCTAGAACTTGACCCTGCAGCCTTTTGCTTATACGCTGTACTTTTGTACGCTGCTTTATATACTGTTTGGATTCAATCGGTTTTTTCTGTGGCGATGTCAAGAGAAACTCTAGATTCTGGAGGAACTCTAAAGGGAAACTCTAGAAGCAAAGCTGTAATATATTAAGCTGGCCTTTTCAGAAGTAACAAATGACAGAACTCAAGGTTTTTCCTGTTTTAATATTTTGAGTTTTTAAAACAAACACTTTCATACGCAGCATTTTAAATGCTTTTTGTGATACACTACCCTGTAAAATTAGTTTCACATTGTTCTTTGATTTATCAGAAACCTAATGCAATGGCCTCTGAATTACTAATAATATTACAAGCAAAGGGCATCTTTGATTCATTAACCGCATTAGCACCGACAGAACACTTAGTGTAATTAGAGTAATAATCACGTTAGCTGAGTGCTTAAGCAGTCAGAGCAGTGTGTGCTCAAACCCCAAAGACCTAAATGCAATCCAACCCTCCAAGGCCGGTCCGCAGAAACACTGGCACAATTTTTACCAGCCTGCACTGTTTAGTTAAATTTAGCATTGTTATCACAATATAGTAAGGCTAATTAGAGTTTCCAGGACTGTTATTCTAAAATCATCCTTAGAAAGTATATTTTTTGTGGAATACACACAGTGCAAAAAAAGCTTGATAAGGCCTCACAAAACATCCATTTTAGTTTACAAATTATAGTCATTTAGCCACAGTCTATAATTTTCATTGTATGGTTTCCTCTCATCATTCATCATCACTCACAAGGGACCCCTCCGTGTCTGGAAGGTACTATATGCAGGAGCCATTTAATAAATTTTTCTTAGGGCATGGTCTATATCGAATATGCAAAGAAACTTGTACATTTTACATTGTGCACTGAAACACAAAATGTACATTTTCACATGTCCTGTCGTCTTTAGTCATTTACAGTAGACTGGATAAATTAATATAACACAAGCAACAAATGTATTAATGTTGAAATTTTCCGGATGGTTCTGCCAAAGCTCTGAACCTCTCAGCTCACTGTGCATTTAAGAGTGCAGGAAGTTCCTTGTTTGAAGAACAGATAATTATGTCCAAGGCAAACAATTACACACAAGCCCGGCTCAAAAATCGTTGCTTCACATGCAGTGTGTTGCTGCTTAGTCTGTCAATTTGTTACACGTTCTTAGGGGGGTGGTGGTGGGGGTTACTGGTTTCTGATTGAGAGACATGATCAGACGCGAAGCTGCACTGCATACAGTGTGTGTGAGCGTGTGGCTTGCTGCCCGAGTGAAGTGGAGTGGAATGGAGTTTGCTCAGTAGCCAGACAAAACACCTGTGAGTAACAGATAATGTGCCAAGAGCGCTTGCTCCTCCGCCTTACACTGCCTGCCTGTTCTACAAAGAATTTGTGTCAGTAGGGGAAAGTGGGAGAACTACAGTGCCGTGTTCAAGGTTCATTGACTCAAGGCCCTTCTGTCATCCTCGTTAGATCTTCCTGTTGAACCTCAGAATAGGCATCTGTGAATGTCCAGAGCTTGCATTTCTCTCAGAGCAGGGAAGAGGTCCATCTTACTTTCACCTGGGATCTCCAGATGCATACAGACTAGAGCTGCAGACCTCCTACCACTAATACCTCTTTTTCAATATAATTTTTTTGTTGCTGATTAGGGGAGCGTAATAATGCCAACATTGTCAGTTTACACAATGTTTCTGCACATTAGGGTTACAGACCCCAGTTCAAAAACCCCTGCTTTAGTTGTTACTGGGGATTAAAAACAAGCATGGATGCTTAACCCTTATCCAACCAACATTTAACATACATGGACTACCAACTTGAATAATTTACTGTACTGAATATTTATCGCCCTTTGACTCTGCTATCACTTTTCAGTTAAGATTAGTGTTTATATCAAGGGTGGGGAACCTGTTCCTTTAGGGCCGGTGTGGATGCGGCTTTTTGGGATGGCCTCTCGATCAGGCAATAACAGTGGGTCCCCAGGACTGGAGTTGAGAACCACTGCGCTGTTACTGGGATTGAGAGGTCATCCCAAAAACCTGCACCGGCCCTCCATGGAACAGGTTCCCTCTCCTGGTTTATATGTTGAAACTACCCAGGGTCATTTTGACCCCAGTATAAAATAATTGAAATAAACACACACTCAAACCTCAGCACTTTTTAATTTTGTTTTGTCTTTCGATATAAAAGCAACTCAACCCACAGTCATTTAGACTCCCATTGCCTTTTTAATCTTTCAACAGAAAACTACTCAGTCATTCAAACTTCTACATTAACATTTCACATTTTGCCTTATTTTGTCTTTTAGTACAGGAGCAACTAAACCTGAAGTCATTAAATTTTCAACACTTAATTTTATTTTTGTCTTTTGATGTGAAACAACTAAAGACAACTAAAACCAAACACACACTACAAGCAGTTGTGGCATGTAATTTGCATCATGCTATGCTCAGGGCATGTTGGCTTGTGACAGGAGTTGCAAAAAGTCGATACTTTCCTGTCTTTGTTTCGGGAACAAAAGTAGCACCTTTTCCGAGAGGAGTGTGTGGCAGGTTTACTTTGCCTCTCTCCCAGGGGGGTTACTGCTTCTTGGATTTGGCCTTGCAATGCAGTAGCTTCATCAACACCAAATCTGGTCAGTTTTGATCTGCTTGCCATTTTTGCCTAAAAAAACAAATGTTATCAAAATCTACATTATATAGTTATGTTCTAGATTTATTATAGCCAAACACATCTTGGACCTGCACACTCACTACCCTGATCATGCTCCGACTGCTTGGCCTTTGCTGAAGAGCAGCATCTCAGGTTATTGACAGAGCACGTGTGGACGTTTGTGTCTGATGCATCTGTGTCAGTCTTCTTCAAAATGACTGACAGTGCCTGTACCCCCCATGACACTGTGTGATGCTTTAAATTAAGATCCATTTCAAACATTAACTGAGTAAATACTTCCGTTTATTAAAACAGTGGAATTGAGTTCTCTTGACTGGAATGCCGCAAAACATTTTTATTTTTAAAAAGCACCAATCAAAGCAGAAATAAAGCAATAATGCAACATGATTAGGAACAAATTGAGTGATAAATTCATAAATTAGAATGATTAAAAAAAAAACACTTGACCAAAAAAATCACTGTACTGAACAAGCAATTTTGGTATTAATATCGCACATTGTCCAGCCCTATAATATACTACAGCCATTTTTAGGATTCAGTACAAAATACCCGCCTCGTGTTGATGTCATTCGGTGCTGGTACCAGTTTTTACGGCAGTGGGAAACCAACCTCTTGAAGTATGTATTTTTGTTGCTTGTATGTATGGTACCTGGTGTAGTGGAAATGTGCTCTTAAATTCAGGCTTAAATTTTTTCATCAAAATTCCAGTGTTCCAATATTTATCTACCCCAAAATTTCAAATGAAATCCGGGGAATATTCCACCTGATGGCGGCCACGTGAACAGAAACTATAATATCGGGTGACTGTGCAGAAGTGGCTGATGAAAAGCAGAGGGAAATACAGTCTACTGCCAGCTTTCTGAGTGACCATGCCAACAGCAACAAGGGCCTTTGGGGACAGGACTGAGGCAGGGGCTTTGCACAGATAAGCCCCCATGTCCGTGAGGCTCCCCAGCAGTGACGGCAAAGGGCTGCTGTGGCGCCGGCCCTCTGAGTCCATGAACGCAAGTCATCATCTAATGTTTCCTAGGATTCATCATCCTGCAGAAACTTGTAGTTAGATAGGACAAGTGGTATCAGAAAATGGATGGATGGATAGAAAATGGAATAATGGAAAGTGTGATTGTTAGTCTCAGATTTGAATAAGAAAAGGGCATGTGTCAGTGAACGTAGGAATACCCTCACACAAAAAGCAGAAATGAGAAGCTGAAGCCCTTCCTTTGGGTGTGTGTGTATGTGTGTGTCTCTTTCTCTCTCTCCAATGACCCCAACAGCATACCCATGGAGACTCTTGTCTGTAATGGTAACATACATAAGCCCATCCACAGAGACTAAGCGACCGGTTAACAACTCTTCTCAAAAACACAACTGGCCTCCGCCTGTTTATGTAGCGACCTGGTCGGATCTGGTAAAGAAAAAAAGTACCAGGCGTGTGACGCCACGCAGAACAATTGGGAATATTTCAGATTTCTGTTTAAGTCTGCGGCTGCCTGGGTGATTCCTGGCCATTAAACACTTCTGCAAACGCCTTAGCTCCACTGACCTGGCTTTTGATAAGCCAGACATCATGGATAATGGGGTACGAGTCTGGGCCAGCTGTCAATGAACATAATGGGGTCTGAGCCTGTGTTACATAACTGTCTCCTAATGAGCTAAATCTGGGGGATTTAGGTTGGGTGCAACACACCGCCCCCTTCACTGTCCTCCAGGGTGCTCAGCTTTGCTCCCCTGTAATAAATCTACACATCAGTCAGCCAGCCACCCCATCCCTGCCCTGCTGTTAGAGAAAATGGGGGGGGGGGGGGGGTGTAATTAAGGTTTGCTGCCCTTGGGGTTAAAGGAAGGGCAAGTGCACCCAACCGCATGAAGTTTTTAAAAATAAAAGGCAGTAACCACACAAAATGCATGAAACACCTACAGTGCAAAGCTGGGGAAGCACAGCTGGGTGAGGAGCTGAGTGTACATTTTACATTGTCATAGGTCCCTCTGTCTGCCAAAGCACCCCCCCCGACTGATCTTGCAAAATGTGCTTGTAGGTAAATGGTACTGGGGTTTTCAGGCAGGCTTCAAATTAATGTAATTTGAATGTAATATTCTAGGCTGTATGTTAACAGTTATTATTTGGCTTGTAAGTAGGGGTGGGCAATATGACTTATTATTATGGTATTTTTCACGGTATTAGTTTATTTTATAATATATTAAGTACACTTTAATTGCTGATTTACACTAATTACAGTTGGGCAGGTGTGGTTTTATTTAAAAAAGATACAAAAAGTGACAGGTGATGTGTCATTTGTTTTAATTGTTGGAGTAAGCGTAAAGGGAATGACAAGCTGTTTCAGCCAAAAAAAGTGCATTTTACTTTTCATTTCAAATAAAACGCAGGGTTGCAGACTTTGGTCAGCTGTCTGGAGTTTTTTTTTTTTTCTTACCTTGTAAATGGTCTGTAGGGTTTGCAAACTACCCCAATGCTTTTGATGTAGTTAATTTTAGGTTTATAATAGTATAACATAGATTTGCTGTAAGATTTCTTGCGTGAGCGTGACAGTCAAAGCATCATGCCAGATGCATGAGTTGGCAACCCTGGAAATGTATATTTAAAAAAAAATAAATTCACCTGAGCTGATTTGTATTTAAAAAATTACTTCATGCAGTTGTTAAACGTAAACTTTGGCGAACATGAAGTCACCAATAAACTGTCTGTTTATCCAACATTTTATAAAATATATACTGTTTGAAAACTTAAGCCTTACAAACATTAGGAACATTACAGCTTTTTGGTAGTGCTAGATTCGCTGCTGTTAACACTAATGGCACTTTAGCGCTAACAAAATGACTGCATGCACCAAAGTATGTCTTGTTTGGAGGTTAAAGGAGTTTGATGTCCATTGGTGTGGGAAATGTGCAGTTTGAGTTAGTTGGGTAGTTGTGCCTTTTACCAGGCACCAAGTATGAAGGCAGTGGTGCCTAAATATGCTGATTTAGCAAACATGTTTTACTTTTTCATTTGCTACTTTATATATGTAACCAGGTTAATTTCTCTTTGGATTTTGCCCCCTAGTGGTTAGGATGCCTGTGTCCGAGTTTTTACTAACAGAAAAACGACATTCAATAACTGAAACAAATGTATCAAATCAACCAAAAACCGCTTGTCACACTCCAAAAAAAAAAAACTTTCAAACAAAATATGTATGAAGTTGCACAATTTCCTGCCACAGTTTTTTTTTAGTAAGTAAAAATAAAATGACCATGGTGGCCATATTTAAATGGGTTGAGTGTCCATAAGTGAACTTAATCTTGTTAAAATGAAAAACTAAGCACTTCAAGCTCTCTCTCTTTCACCACAAACGGTTCATAAACCGTCACAGTTGACAAAACCACACATTTTCATATAAAAATCACTGTCATGCTCTCAAACAGCTTGCTCACTCATCGCAGAAAAATGTCAGTCGACATTCTGTAAAGACGTGCTGTGTTTTTCATCTCCGGAGTTTTTTTTTATAAAACCATTGAATAAAATGTCAGTTACCCTCGTTTGAAAGCTTGGTCTCTTATGTACATGAATCACTGTCATTCTTCATTGTCAAGCGGTTTTTTAAATATATGCTCTGCTTCCTTGCTAACATATCACGGAACCTTTGCCCATGGTTATGTTTCACCGTAATAAACTTTTAGTATGAACACGAAATTTCAGTGTCAACCATTTCATCCAATAAAGGTTTGCAAAATGATATGGAATGTGTTGATGGAGTATTGTTTTTCAAGCTGGAGACATAAATGCATTGCGAAGTCAGTGAGTCTCATGAGTTTTCCCCAAGTTATTTTTGCACAACTTTTTTGAGTGAAGAATATTGGCTTGGAAGAAGTTCAGTGTTGAGGAAGCACAGAGGATGATTCTGGAGAGTGACTTCAGGAAGGAAAGCAAGGCATCCATCGCTGACTCCTTTTATTTGATGGAGGACGACACTTTTTTGCACAGAGAGGATGTAACCCTCGACATGTAAGTGCTTTTGTTAGGGTTCACATTCTTTTCTCCTTTGTGTTTTCTATAGATTTTTACAATTCTGTAATTCAGCAATTCATAATGAACATTTGCTTTGGTGACAATTGTATTGTGGTACATTGGGCAAAGTTGCGCAGTGCCCTTGTTGAGCTTTGCTTGGGCAGTATAGTTGCACAGTGCCCGAGTAAATATACACAAGTTTTGTTTATTATTTTTCTTTTTCTTTAATGCAGATGAGCAATCCAGAAGCTGATATCACCAGCGACAGGCTGAATGGGACGTCTGGCTATGACCCCCTGTTCAGATTGAAGCCCCTGCATGATGACGTCATCACATCATGTAAAGCATGCTACCACCCACATCAGAACATCACCACTGATGAGGGCATGGTTGCTTCCAAAGGTAGACACGGGGTGAAGCAGTACATGAAGGACAAGCCAACAAAATGGGGCTTCACGCTGTTCATCCTGGCAGACAGTCTGACAGGGTACACATTCTACATCAGCATGTACCAGGGGAATGTACTCGCACCTAGTGGGAAAGGGCTGAGTTTTGATGCTGTGGTCAATCTCCTTCCTGTGTCCTTTCTGGGAACTGGACATAGACTCTATGTAGGCAGTTTCTATACCATCATGGCTATCTTCACCCATGTCTACTCTCAGAACACTGCAGCCTGTGGCACGATCAGGGAAAATAGGATTGGCTTCCCTAAAACCAGAGTAAATGGTTTACCAAAGAAGCCTCCGCAAGGGGACATCAGGTGGATTAGGGAAGGTCCTCACTTGTATGTGAAATGGAAGGACACAAGGGAAGTTACCATGTGTTCTTCCATCCAGAAAGGTTTCAGCAGACATTGGGTTTCTCGCCATATGAAGGTAGCTGATGGGGGGAGACAGCAGTGTGTGCCAGTACCTGATGCAGTGCTGGACTATGATAAATGCATGGGGGGCGTGAATTAATCTGATGCCTTCATAAAGCACTACACTGTGTTAACGAAGACTACAAAATGCTATAAGAAGCTCATCTACCACTTTGTGGATACTGCGGTGGTTAACAGCTTCATCATCCATACGACTAATCGCCAGGGAGAAGAAGCAGAGGTCTCTCACACGAACGCTTTCGGGAGATTCTGTGAGCAGGAGGGGACCCAGCAGGCCGCAACAGCAGTGGCGCCAGAGCCATTGCCCCAACCAGAGAAGCAGATGTGCACCCCAGTGGCTATCACAGACACTTCAGCTGTGGACTCTAGGCTGAAGGCCACATAGGGCAGGAAGTATTGTGTGTACTGCCACTCCAAGAAGCTAAGCAATAAGACAACCTACAACTGTCTAGTGTACAATGTGCCACTCTGCATAGTCGTGGACCGAATCTGTTTCACAGAGTAGCATTTGAAGAGAGACACAGAGGGAGCGGCTGTGCAATTTGAAATGTTTTGTGGCGTTTTGTGTGTGAATAAAATACAGGTTTTTCTCAGATTGTGTGGTCATGTTGTGTGAGAAAATGTTTCTTATGGAGCCATAAGTCGTAATGCATTTAGGAAAAAAAGGCTATCCTAAAAAACACTACTAGTTACACTGTAGCCATTTTGCATAGGTTTAGGATAGGTTTGGCACAAGTCGTACGAGTAAAATGTAGGTTTTTCTCAGACTGCGTGATCATGTTGCGTTAGAAAACGTTTGAGCCATAAGTGGTAATACATTTAGAAAAAAGGCTATCCCAACAAGCACCACTAGTCACACTTTTGGATGGGTTTGGCACGTAGTTTCGCCATTTGCTCTTTCCTCGGTAAAACCTGTGGGAGTCTCAAATGATTCGGTGCACCTGTAGAAAACAGGTTTGAGAACCACATATTTAAAATTAGACATAATCCATAATCCATTATGAAATTTACAAAATACCAAAACAGATTTTTGTATTTTTTCAATGTTCTTTTTTCTTTCGCCTGGTCATCAATTATACACCGGTTATTAATTTCAGTTATTGAACTGAAATGAAATTAATTGTAATGGGGTCAGCTTTGATTTTAGGTATCAGGTATGTGTCTCTGACTTTTACATCTTTATATACAAATTATGAAGTAATTATCCCAAAGAGGCAACAAATGGCCTGTTCAACATGAACCCCCATTGAAGTCCGTAGGGTACTAATGTGTACAATTACACGAAATCTGTTTATTTTGGAATTCGTTCATTTGCTACTGTGACTCCCTGTCAGAGTATAATAAAAAGAAATAAAAACGCAAATAAACCTGTTACATAGAATATATAAGGATAAGTACTCATAATTCAACTGAAGCTTTCAAGAAAATGAAATGCTTTTTTTATAAATAGGCTGTTGTATAATTAGGCTGTAGACTTCTCACAGCGTTACCAGTATACCGCCCACCCCTAGTACAAGATTATTGACTAAATTAAGTCACACAGATACATTCATACACAAAAAGTAAGCAAGCAAGGATTCTAGATAAACAATGTTTTTCGATAATGTTTTTATGCTTCCAAAAATGAACAAACCCAGTAGACACCGTAAAATGCACCCATATAAGAATAGAGCCCTTAAACGATGTCATTTTCCTCTCTGCCCAGCAGAACCAGAGAACCGGAGGCGCAGCCAGCAGAACCATCGCGATGTGGAGTTGCATCGCCTACAACGAGACGGATGACGGTTTGGACCAGCAGCTCTGCCGGGACTTTGAGCTCATCCTGTCTGTGCTCTCCCTCATCTACCTCATCATCTGCTTCCCTGTGGGCCTCTGCTACAATGCGCTCCTGGTGGTGGTCAACCTCTCCAACAAGGGCTCCATGACCATGCCAGATGTCTATTTCGTTAACATCGCCATCGCCGGCCTGGTGCTCAACGTGGTTGCCCCGGTGGAGCTGCTGGGGCCCAGCTTCACCATGTGGCCCATGTGGGACTACAACAACGAGGTCTACATCACCCTGCTGATCCTCTTCAACATTTCCTCGCTGGTGATCATGTACTCCACCACTCTGCTGAGCCTGGATTACTACATTGAATGCGCCCTGCCACGCACCTACATGTCTAGCGTCTACAACACCAAGCACGTGTGTGGCTTCATCTGGGGCGGCGCCGTGCTCACCAGCTTTTCCTCCCTGCTTTTCTATGTGTGCAACCATGTGTCCACAAAGATCATTGAGTGCTCTAAGATGCAGAACAAGGAGGCGGCGGATGCCATCATGATCCTCATCGGCTACGTGGTGCCTGCTGTCGCTGTGCTCTATGCTTTTACGCTCATCCTGCGTATCAGAAAGGAGGCCACGCCTTTGGACCAGGATTTGGGGAGGTTGGACCCTTCCATCCACCGGATGCTGCTGGTGTGCGTCTGCGTACAGTTTGCGCTCTGGACGCCATGCTACGTGGTGCTGCTGGCGCACACGCTGCTGGGCGAGCGTGGCATCTACCTGCAGTGGCCGCAGGCGGTGGCCTACGAGTTCCTGCGCTGCCTCAGCGAGCTGCTCGCCTTCTCCAGCACCTTCATCATGCCGCTTATGTACCGGCGCATGAACGAGAACTTCGCCCACAAAGTGCAGCACCTCCTCAAGAGGCTGCACTGTGGGGGCCGGGGCTGCACCCACGAGCATTCCGAAGTGCAGCAGGTGTTCACGTGAGGAGCGGCTATCCCGGTATCGCCCTTAAGCAGCTCCTGCCATCAGGAGCATCTCACTCGTGCCAAAAACATGAAGGATATCATTGCATTATCCAGCCACTCATGCCATGAGTTCAAGGCTAATTAGTAACCACTAAATCCTGCTTCTGAGTTCACATAAGCTATCGTCCGTCGATTGTCGCTTCTAACGTGAACACCTGCTGCACTTCGGAAATCTTCCTGATGCTGGGTTGACCCCTCACCCCGATAATCACATCACAGGACGAGCTTTGTCATAGCATCATCACAAGGACGTACAAGACACATACCTCAGCTTCTCCAAAGGGCATTAAAGTGAGACTGACGGCCTGCAACACCTCAGGCTCCAGAGCTTTCCTAGCAGGCACTCCGGCCACCAGGGGGCACCCACAGTCCCCTTATCTGGTTGAGGGTGTTGCTCCCCCCATGCAAGCACGGTACCGCATCGCTTTTGCTGCTACAGAGCAGAGGAAGTGTAGCTGAAGGCCGCATGGCTGCTTCCTGACTAAGATTAACAACTCTGTGCACCTTGCATCCACATCTGCAACCTGGCTCCTACATGTAAACACTTAATTTCTTATATATATTTTTGGTGATCCGTGGATTGGATCCCTGTTTAACACTATGGTTTTTCCAAGCTCCATTGGTTACATTGTACAACTTTCTCAACTTTGATGATTTGGGTGTAAATCTGAGTAAGATAACTGAAACACACAAGTCAAATGATGTAAAAAATACACACACAATACTGTCTGATGTGCATGTGATGATAGATCATAGAACATGCAGTTTCTCTGTGATAATTCTAAGTATATATATATTTTATATATATAAAAAAAGGAAAAACGACACGACTGTTAAAGGCTTTTGGGGGTGGGGGGAGTCATCTGTATGATTTCACCCATCCGGTCTTTTCATTCACTTCTCCCTCATCTTCACATTTATATATTTATGAGCCAAACTTGCATGTGTATCAAAATAACTATATTTTTGTAGGCGAAAAATTACCGTATGTGTATGGAAGGAAAAAAAAATGCTTTGGTCCCACATATGTAAGAAAATGTATTTAATTTTTATAAAGATGAGCATATACGTTACAGGGCCTAGAAGAAATGTAATTACGGTGTAACACTTGTGTGTATGTATATATAAATATAAAAATGTCTGTATATATTGTTCAGTATTACAGAGACTTCATGCAGAAACACGAGCGGATCCGCAGAATTCTCTCACAGTGGTACCCAGACACATTGGTGTCTTCCAGCCCTGTTGCGCTTGGCTGAGTTCTGGACTGTAAAATGAAACGATCCTGCAGGAACATCAGCCACAGTGAAAAGTCTTTCAGTTGCCCCTCCCACTGCTCCCTGTTCCCACCCTCAGGACCATCTGTATACTACTGCACATTAAATCAACCCAAATGATGTGTGGAAGTACTCCCCCCCCCACTGAATCTTATAATGATTGAACACTGCCGTCCGGTAACTTATAATACTCTAGTGTCAAAGGAGGCTGATGTTTCCTTTTATCCTCAAAAAGAAGCCAATCGGCCGGCTTGTACATTAATACTGCCAGTGTGTGCACAGGCATTACTGCAAGTTACACATCGCTTTCAACTCAAAATAGTTTGGAATGTATTCTGGCCCAGTATCTTGTATCACATAACAAGCAGCACCATAGATTTCATGTTTGGTCATATTCTCCTGCCATTTTGCGACGGGGTGAAGAACACCTGAACCATCTGCGGACAGTGGGTGGGGCAAGCCCCTCCCTGGTCAAAGCCAACTCCCTTTGAAATGTTCGCTTTAATGTTCCCGGGAAAAGGACCAGTGGGCTCTGTGAGAATGGCTCTTAATGTAATGCCTCCCAAACAGTAGAAGGGAACATCCAAAAACCCCACTTTACCCTTAGAAAGCAGGCAGCGAAAGGGAGCATGGAGTAGATTTGCTTTGTCCATGTGTTCCACTCGATCAGTGAAATAAAAACAAATGCACGTGGACCTCCAGCGTCTCTTGAATCTTATCCACCATTAAAAAGAAACAAAAAAACATAATGCTGGCATATTCAGTCAAAATGTGTGGAAGCCAAATGTCTATAGATCTTGGATTAGATGTTTTAAAAATATTTTTTTAAAAGACATGTTTATGTAAACACAGTTTCACAAGCAGCTGCTGAAGCCAATTTGCTGGGGCTTGATAATGGAGACACTGTGACAGGTGGGTTGCAGGACTCTGGTTCACTGTGTGGCACGGTGTGTGTTTGGAACCAAATGTCTTGTACAATCACAGGTCCCTCCCCTCGCTTCCACTGAGCAGGGTCGACAGTATTTTAAATGTTGCAAATTCATGAAGCGCAATAGGTGTGAAAACATGTGGAAGACATACTATGCTTTGTTGAATATTACTAGACATTTCAAAAATCTGTTATTCTAAAATTATTAAATAAAGTCACTACATTTACTCATATTTATACATGAAGTTAATAGTTAGTGTCTATGAGAACCTTTGAAGTTGCACACACTGCAGCTTCAAACGTTCAAGTGCAGGGCTGGTCTTCCGGTGCCCTGCAGAAAACGGATTACATTCTTCCTGTTCATGTCCCCCCAAGGCACTACAAACGTGCAATGACTCGTCACACCCCTCCCAGACCGAAACCCAGTGTCAGGTGGTTTCCACAGCACTCGGAAGTGGAACAGCAGCTATCACTCACTGTAGTGACCTTGCGATAAGCAGAGTGGCAGTGTTGGAAAAAGTGGCAGTACATTTTTGAACGTATTTTTTTTCCGGGCACATCAAGGATGTCACCTGTCTACCTTCAGGGATCTTGTTAAAGGTTCATTATCAGTGTCAAAATGTGATTATACAATTAATAATTAATATTTGAGCAAAACTAAGAACACTGTTTCTGCTTTTAGTGTTTTGAATGTCAGAAATACATAAAAATCGAATAACAGCCCACTAATGCAATATGCCACTACTACTTTCAAAATAGAAAAACAAATGGTCCTCGCTGAGTCCACAGTTCAGAGAGAACTATTTTGTAATTACTAATATAGTAAAATCCCGTTATAGCGGACTTGCTTAGAACGGAATATCGTCTATAACGGACGAGGCCCGCTGGTCCCGGCCGTGCGCCTTTACGGACATGCAGAAAAAGCATCTGATAAAGCGGATAACGGAA
Source organism: Isichthys henryi (assembly GCA_026776945.1). NCBI lineage: Eukaryota > Metazoa > Chordata > Actinopteri > Osteoglossiformes > Mormyridae > Isichthys > Isichthys henryi. Next base: position 21,391,876 of record JAODJX010000097.1, on the reverse strand, counting down.
TTTCGCTTATAACGGACAAACAATTTGGTCCCCAGGGCCGCTATTAGCTGTAGTTTTCTTCGGCTATAACGGTGATATCCAGCGCAGATACGTAGTCGGGATTATTAATAGTCACGCATCTGCTCAGGTAAAGTTGGATTACTACATGTGGTATAGATTATTATATTGTACAAGTGTGTCTGCTGGGGTGTGGCATGAGTAAATGGTGCCCTGTATTTGTGTCCTGGGCATACAGCAACTCTGGATATAGCGAACATTTGGATATAACGCTCTGTTTTGCCAGGTCCCTTCAAGTCCGTTATAATTGAATTTTACTGTAGCATGATTGTAAATCACTTAAGTGATGGAGGTTAATTTTCATTTTCTTAGACTCAACAGGGATAGCATAGAATTCACTAAGAAATTAACAAGCTAATTCCACACACAAAAAACTGGGAGTTGGGGTTTGATCTCACAACCCTGGAGTTACTATGGTTCACATTTGAAATTATCCAAATTGCACTGGAATTAAACCAGTGTCTCTGCTAACATTTCTCTGTGGCAGCCCGCCTCTTCAAAAGCCATCTATCCAACCAATCGATCATATAACCCAATGCCTTGGTGACCAACCCGGAAAGTCCGATTCCCGCCACCACCGCTGGTGTCCTGTGGGAATTGGAGCAAAACGGCTAAGTGTCCTTGTTAATCTATGCCCTGGCATTGGCCGTAACATTGGCAGTCACTTCTTCACGCAGCCCCAGGATGAATATGAAACTGGAACAGCGCTGTGTTCAAAAATGGCGCAAGGGGATTCATCCCCTTTTATTCAACAGGAAGTACACGACACCCATTACGGGAGACAAGTGGGATTAAAATGTATATATCCCAGGATTTTACCTGATACATTAACGGATTTCGAATGTGAAAACCCGCTGACTAATAATCCACAGTTTGGCTGTGCGCAGTACAGCTAGTCTGTTACATGAGTGCAACGGATAAACTGTTGAGGGTATAATTTTGCAACGGCTAAAAAACGTAGTTATATCTCTCACTGAAAAATCACTAGCCTATATGAATTCATGTAATTAAATAATGGCCAGTTTTTTTTCGCTGGCACTTGTGACTAGTGACATGGTGTATTGCAACAGCAATAAAGGGTTCTCATCATATATATATATATATATAAATATATATATAAATATATATAAATGTTCGTTTCCCTCCATAGACAGAGTATTTTAGCCCCAGGGCAAATGATCCTCTTAGATAAAGATAAAAAAAGCGAAGCCCCAGGTAAACTTGATTTAGCCCCTGATCTTTTCCCTAGCTAGAAAGAGCCCTGGAACATGCTATCACTAAACAATAATAATAAAACGTAAAACGATGGTGTACATTTTTTTTCCCAGCAGTTCCGGTAGTTTAGCCCCACGCCAAACCTCTTAATCGGCAGTAAAAACCCATTAGACTAATGCTGCTGTCTTCCACAGCATTATTACATTGAGGGATTAACCAAGAGCACAGCAGCTTGATGTCTCCATTTCAATGTAAATGATTTACTGCAAACGGCTTCTCTCATATATATCTGTGATAATCCCAGGCTATCAATAGCCAAACCTACACCGATTAAAAATAAATAAATAACTTTTTTTTTTTAATGTTCAATGGTGAGAATAATCCGAGGTAAAGTGACTCTCATAGCAACGTTAATGAGCTCAAATGGGTGATTTTAACTACGTTAAATCAGCAATAGTACACGGATAAATTCTCCCGGACACAGCCAAAGGGGGCTTAGTGTCAAGGCTAATGACTTATGATTTAGTCTGAACTTTGAGCAGTACTGACATTTATCTCATAAAGGGGACAGGTCGTGCAATGTGCTTTCAGTAGGTGTGAAAAACAGGCGTTTTCAGTGTCAACTCAGCAAGACCTGCGGAATATCCCTTTAATAATGAAATTACATGTACCTCCCTCCGAACAAGATCAAAGGGTGGGAGGCTATATGCTGATCGCTCGTCAGACAGTACAAATACGAACCGTGGAAACTAACCAGTTGTAACTTGCCCATGTAGCTTCACCGTGAACTGCAATCTATTCTGTAAATCTACTCAGCTAGCTAATCTTCCTGAACAAGAATAACAATTAACAACAGCTTCCTCTCTTAGTAAGAAGACAAAACTATGGAAAACCATATTTTATTACTGCTATAGGCAACTGAACACCCATACTGGCAACATCTGACACAAATTAGACTTCACAAAACCGGTTCGTTTAAAGGCTCAAATTGCTAATCGTCAGTTAGCGTCTGAACAAATAATTTACAACACAGTGGTTTTCTACATGTGGATGCTATAAGGTACCAAATTACAGAGCTTTTACCGAGTCATTTGATCTAAGTGATAACAGGCCACCGGAGTAGTTCATACCAGTTCCAGTTGATTTTGCACTCGTGTACACAGAGGCAGAGAATTTAGCTCAGTTCATTATACATCCTGTTTCTTAAACAGTCTCTAAAGTGCAGCTATAATTAGGGGGCACTATAACATGTTACAACAGAAAATAATTTAGTCCAGCAAAAGCAAACATTACGACAGCATGATTTACTTTATGATGCATATGATTCAACATATCACAATGCATCAGGGTATCACAATTGGAACGCAATACTTAATGTAGCCAGCAACTTCAAAACATGCGTACTTCTATATTTAACAAATTCATATTTGCTATTGTAATCCACAAATGTTGAGAAAGTGAACTTCTTTCATCTGTGTTCAAATATCCAAATATCCTGGATATTTTCAGTCATGACAAAGAATTGTATTAAAATCATTTTATATAAACACAAAGCATCCATGATATTAAACTAATTGTGTTGAACTTGTTTTTAAACAGTAACTGGCAGACACACCTTTGTGTGAGTGCAGTCCTTTGTGAGGTCACAATCTCTCTCGGCAACACGTGTCAGTGCGTGTTGAGAGACCAGAATCAAAGTATATGCAAAACACAATACCACCTACCAGCAACTACCACATTTGCTCTCTCTTCTCTTGGGTCGGTCTCTTTCCCTACAATGCTCCATTCTACTTTTACACACTTCAGCAAATCAGTACCGTCAGTGAGACTCATATCAAACTCATCTGCAAAATGTGTGTAGCCAACTCCCAATGATGTGAAATAAAATGTCAGCTTAGGGATTCAGCTACTAGCTATTGAACCTCATCAAGCAGTTGTGGGACAGCTGTGTCTGACAAAGCAGTAGGTAAGGATGACAACCCGTAGCTCCAACTTGTTCGACATCCTCCTAAAACCAGTGGTGGCTGCATTAAATTTTGAGTGGGGTGGCAACAGGGGCCGGTTATATTTATGGGGGTGGCTGTGCCACATCATGTCTCTCTGAAACATGAATTATTAATAATCAGTCTATTAATTATTTTGTTGTGGGATGGCAACAAGAGTGGCCACGTATATACTAAATGGTCATGTATTAGCCAACAATGACCAATGCTTAATGTCTGCCACGTTTCCATAGATTTGCTCAAGGTATTCCAGTTTAAGGTGAAATGGCATTGCCCTGTATTGGACTGGCAATCCTTTCCCTGCCCCACGCTTCCACCCGTGTCCCCATGCCTGATAAACAGTAGGGAATAAGGATGATCATTAAACTCCTGCCTACACACACTGACATCACGCTACTATCGCTCACTCCCACTGCATTTCAAAAGGACCACCTGAGACTCCAGTGCTCAGATCTGCTTAGTGCTTTCCCCTTCTGTCCTGCAGCAGGGGGCCTTTCAGCAGACATGGAACTGAATCACACACACATACACACACACAAACAAGTGACAAGTCCTGAAATCAAGTTTTCAATCAAGTCTTAAGTCATGTTTCTGTAAAGTCAATTCGGAGACCTTCATCAAGCAAGTCACAGTGAATCCATAAGTCAATTCACCATCATTAATGTATCAAAGACCAGACAAATCAACAAGCAGGACCTTTAAAAGGAAAACTATATAAACACATTATTTTGTAATGGCACAAGGCTTTAAACTAGCACTACAGAGCTTCCTAGCCCTAACCCTATCCTCCTCTCAGAATCAGGAAATCTTAAGAAAATGAGACATCACTAATATAATGTCAGCAAGAGCACTGAGACATTTCGTGTTAAACTGCTAAATTGTGCATTCAATAAGTCACTAGTTTACCAACTTGTCTTTATGGGTCTTGAAATGCTGAATGAAATTTGAAGTTGCCTTAAGTGTGTCATTTTTCTTTCAAGGTCTGCGGACTGCAGTCTTTTTTTAATTTTAACTTGAAACCAGTTAATCATTTTCGGTATCAATGTCGCCATTATTACATCATGCTAGTACACTGAACTGCGTTCACCAACAAATCACTCGTGTTGCATGTCTTGTGGGCGTGTTGTGGCTTCTGTCGTTTATGGGTCACAGACAGCATTTTTCAGCTACAATTAAGAGCAGTCAAACACAATTGTGGAGTAGATGACAAGTCAAATCTCAAATCAACAATATCCAAGCCTAAGTTGAGTATTTTTCATAAATTGGCAAATGTATTCATAAAATAAAGTACAACTCAAGGTCCTTGCTAAGGTCATCCTCAACAGAATTTCTGATCACTTGCTCACCTACCAGCAAACAGAGCAGTCTGGTTTCATGTCTAACTCTATACTTGACCACATCCTGGCATTGAGGGTTATCATCAAGCAAATACAAGTATCGGCAGAGTGTTTTTTGCAGCCTTTGTCAGGTTCTTACAGCATTTGACTCAGTTGATCGAGAAGCCCTGATGACAGAATAAAGCAGGAATATCTAAGTCTACAGGCTGAGTTAAAAAACGATATTAGACGAGCCAAAAGAAATGTC
>JAODJX010000097.1:21366444-21378470 GCA_026776945.1 Isichthys henryi | reverse complement strand
GACACTCAGATAATGCAATTGGGAGTCGATGTACTCCTGCATGTACACGTCCAATCAGACTCTTTACGCATGTTCTACAGTTTTCCCCTGGGCTGGAAGGCATCTCAGAGGCATCTGGCTGCAGGAGGGGCCTGAGAGCGTGTGTCCTCTGTCAGCAGGCCAGGTGCCCGGAGGGGGGTGGGGGGGTGGGGTCTGCCTTCAGATAACACCACAGCCACAAGGAATAGCATACATCTCATTTATTTAAAAAGAAAAGGTTCAACATACAGCATGTTCGAAAAGTGCAGAGCTGGAAAACTGTTCAATTCACTGCTCAACTGAAGGGCACTTTCCCACCGCACCAGGTACGTACTTTTGTTATAGTACTTAAAGGTGCTGGTTTTCCACTGGCGTAAAAACTGGTACAGGCTCCGAATGACATCACAATGCAAGTTGGGACGTTTTGTACAAAATTCAAAAACTGGCTGTAGGACACCATGGGACTGCACAACGGGCGATATTAATACCAACATCAAGTTAAACGCATGCAATTCTCACATCAAGATCAGACTTTCTTTCCTTCAATTCAGTAGGATATTATAGCGTAGGGAATTTAAGTCTTGATAAAAACATTTTTACTGTCAAAGTTTTGCAATTTTAATGATTCTTTTTCAAGATTATCTAGTATATATTTAAAAACTAGTTAAAAGTTTAATTCCGCTGCTTGTGCATGAGCAGTGCATGTATTCTCTGAGACAATCAATCATTTCCATCCTTGCTGTTAATCACTCCTAAACGGGTTTGTGAGAAATTTGTGCTGAACTCCTTTTGTTTAAAAAACACTCCAATATTTATCACAACAAAATCACATTGCAATATCTGAACATTTTCCAATACTGGCCCATCATAGTATATTAGGCTACGTTCACACTGATCTGATGTTTTGCTCAGATCGGATGTGTCTATCTTGACGGTTCACATTCATAACAACAAGTGACCTGTATCTGATTGCAATGTGAACGCGTCGGTCCTCCGAAACGTCACGCATGCGCACATTCATACGTTTTTACACGGGTCAACTGCGTCACCAACAACAAAACACGTCATATCTGTGGGACGACTCATGGCATTAAAAATGGAGGCGTTAGTAGCTCACGCATGTATCGCACTTTGCTCTGGAGGACAACAAACAGTGAATCAGCTGTACATGAGCAGGTCGAAAAGGAGTAAAAAAGTCAGGCGGCTAGCTTTTTCTGTTTTTGCAGTTATTGCTGGAACTGCTGCACCAAGAGATGTGTGGGTACGAGCCTGGTGGTGCAGGCTGATGATGTCAGCACATGCGTATAAGCAAAAAGCCACATGAATTCCAATCTGAGCGTTCACATTCAGGTCGCATGGCTGCGAATTGGATACATATCCGATTTAGTACCACATATGAAAGTGACACAAATCCGACTTGAAAAGATCAGATTTGCGTATTCACACAGCCCTGAATAGATCAGATCTGTGTCACATTAAGGCAAAAAATCCGACTTGAGTCACTTCAGCATGGCAGTGTGAACGTAGCCATACATAGCATAAGACTTTGCTTCTTGTTAGGCTGTCCTGATCTTGTAGTATCTGTTCTTCCAATTAAAGCTTGTTTCGCTTCATTTGTCCGCGCATCCATTATTATTATTCTTATTCCTTTTTACAACTGTGAACTGATCAACCGGAAAAAGCCCAATACTAACAAGCTGAAAGGAGCCATATCACCACCTATTGTAGCGGAGTCAGACATACTTCGGTCAATAAATCGATTCCCCCTCCCATACATGTATACTGGGACAAGGACGGTGGTCCGATTAAATGGCCTAATCAAGCTATAACAGTAGTCTGACTTAACCGTGCCTGTGAACGTACTGACTGGCACAACTAAGGGTGGCAGAGAACTCAGCGTCACCAACAAGCTTCAACACCGATTCAACACGCAAAACTGGCCAAAATAGCATTGACGGGATCATCGATGTCTGACTGTGCCGCACACACCGGTGTGAAAGGCAGTCACCAACTCTCATGCACAGCCTAAGACCTCTGAATGGCCGAAAATCCACTTCTTGTGTTCCAGGCTTTAGAAAGACCCAACAACTGAAAAAGTGATTTCCATCTGTAAGTCAAATCAGTCACCAAACCAGGAGAAAACCAATTCAGAATGAATAGGTAGAATACTCTGTGTTTCAAGGGCAACCTTGACAACCTGCAAAGGACACATCACCATATTCACACTACAAGCGTGCAAAGCTACACAAATCAATAGGCAGTAGAGTAAGGCAGTTGTGAGCATTTTCTGATACACAAATGTTGTGCATTGTGTACATTACAGTTTCAAGTAAAATCTCTAAGCAAATGAGACAAATCCCAGTAGATCCAAGTTCAGTGCAACCAGATTTCTCCTGCTTTCAGAATCCAACCTTGAATACCACAACGGCCATAAATCAGATAGCAGACATTCCCTCAGTGAAGCTGGGGCTGGCATCCTGATACATGCTGGGAATGGGCAGTGCTGAGGGAAAGATGTAAAGCAGGTGGTCCAGGAAAGGGCAACAGTCTGGAGGCTGATGAGGTACCGTCAGATGGACCATTCCTACAAAACACTCGAGTGAGGACAGCATGAACTCCAAGCGCAAGCTGCTCTGTACACAGTCACGCAGTGCAAAGCCAGCATGCGCGATGGACAGACCGTCAGCATGAATGACATTGTTGTCCCTCACCCCATCGATGCCCTTGTTTGTCTGTCTGGGGGGGGGGGGTGATTATAAATAACCCCTGAGAATTTTTATTTTACTTTACTGAGGTGACTGAGCGAACCGCCCACTCCTGATTTAATGAGTCAGGGGTATTTGCATAACATTCGAACTTTACAGCAGAAAAAGAATAACCCCCCCCCATCCCCACTGCCCTACCTCGGATTTTCATCACCGCACACAAGAATGTAGACTACAGAATTATGGTTTAAGTCCATAAAAGAGAGAAGTCTACAAACACTGATGACTAGCCCCCCTCCTCCCAAAAAAAGAAAACATGTATAAATATGAGTCTTAAAAATAAAAAACGTGTTGGCCAGCTAAAGAGCGTACATGCAGGTGGACCGAAATAGTGTGGTTTGTGTTCAGGTCCTTTGCATCATCTGACCATTATACACTATGGGAGCAGAATCCTCTTCAGGGCACAAGCAGATTAAACTTGCTTAGCTTTTAATTTAGCAGGCAGGAAAAAAAACATAATGAGCGAAAATTTCTGCGAGACCTCAGTGTAACCCAATTAAGACAACATTAACTGTTTATCTTTGGGAAAGGAAGTAGACATAAAGGGGGGTATTTATCTAAATTATTCGGAGATATAGCTTAATATTGTTAAGCAATAGGCAATTAAGTAATGTGGAGAAAGATGTCAGAAAGCATAAGACTGCAAGAAACTGCAACCACATTATTGAAAGGTTCTGTTCAGCTTTTAAAGCTGTGCAGTATTAACAGAGTATACAACAGAGCTCAAAGCATGTCTCTTTTGGGATGGATAGATAATTAAGATGATGCAAATTGCTATAATACACATATTACTAATGCGCTTACAGAACCTGCCAGGCTAAAGAATAAGACAAATAGACTTTGCGTACTTATATTCAAATAAAATCCCACGTGAACATTTAACCATCCATTGTTAAATCACTAGTCCAACAGACATGGGGATTCTGGTAAATTATATTCAGGATACACAAGAAATCAAATTAATCAAGTTAATAAATGCATTTGGTGAGGTCAATTTTGTTTAAGTCCAGGGAATCTCCGTGGGACAACCACCTATGTACACTAAATCAATTACTTTCATGGTGACTTTAAAAAAAAAAAAAAATTGCGTAGAAGTATTATTGTTTTGCTTTTTATGCTGCTTTGTCAAATATAGGGCCCTTAATCCCCAATTGCTCGAGGGGATATCTGCTAGATTCTGCTGCTTTGGAGAAAAGTGTCTGCTAAACAGATAATAATGTAATAATTGTGCTGATAGTACATTTTGCTAATGCTAATGATGCAACCCCTAAGTTTAATCCAGGCCAAAGTTAGAAACTTGTAATTAAAAACTAGAAAGCATTAGGCCATGCTGAATTGTTAATAAATAGGTTTTTTTGCCTAAATTGAATTAAGAGAGGTCAACGCGCAGCACTCATTTTCACACTTTGCCGCAGCAGACTATCAGTGGTCGGCACCCTGCCATCAGCTAATGTGTACCGACACTCCAGCATGCGCGTGTTCCTTATTCAGGATCCGTGTCCAGCCCTGTTCCTTTTAAGTCCTTGGGAACACAGAGGGAGGAAGGGATGACAGAGGAGCAGAGAGGAGAGGAGGGGCAGGAGGGAGCCAGGGACTGCGTCTGTGGGCCAAAACAACCAGCAGCCCTTGGGAGGCAGTGAGGCTCTGTTGCTGGGAGTGGCTGGATACATGTCCCTCCTCTCCAGGCCGGGCAGGGCTGGGCTGGGCTGGGCGGAGCAGCAGGTGGCAGACAGAACAGGGCCATGACCAGCTCCAGAGGCTCGGTAGCAGCACTCTGACCATGGGAAGCGCAAAACCCGTAGCTCTTCCCCAACTCCCACACCGGAGAACCTGACCGGATCAAGCTGAGCTTCGTGGCAGAAAAGTAAGGCTTCCCTTCGCATTTTCACGATGAAGTTAAGAGTAAGACTATACTTTATTCTCTTGTTCACGGGGGAAACCATACTCATAGCATGGAGCTCTAAGATCTGACAGTTCAAGGAGAGTAAGAGTGCAAGGGGGGAAACTATCAAAGAAGATTAATGCTGATAAAATGAGTTTGTGTAAACCGAAATCTCAGGTGTATAAACATCTGTTCATCAGATTCGGGAGAAGCCAAGTTGTCTATATCCTTAAACCAAATCAGGGCCAGAATATAGAACTATGTATAATTCTATAGAAATATGTATAATAAATGAAATCTCATGGCCTGGTCCCAGCCAGGACCCTCCGTATATTTGGTTAAAGTGAAACTCTACATTTGTGGGAAATTATTGCGGTTCGTTTGCTCACACTCAATTCTCCTTATTTTAGACTCTTTGAAATTATTATACAATACTTGATAATTGTTTATTATTTACCTAATTACTGCTCCTGAAAAACGACATTGGAGGTTGAAATGTGCTTTGAGCCTGCTCAAAGCAATCCAAGACTGAGATTACTACTGTGACGACACGTTCGCATTAATGCAAGTACGCAAGTAGTTAATGATGCCCGATAAAGCAAAAACATTAATCGAAAAGCCCTATTCGTATTCCATAAGTAACATACCATATTTCCATGCTATGAAAATATTGATCCCTATCGATCAATAATTCTTTCAGCAAAATTTTGATCTTTAAATTACATGGCGATAATTCTGTATTAATTATAGATTGATCACTTCATGCGGTACCAATGATTTTAATGGAATACCATGCAATATTTCAGAACCAAAGCTCCAAAAGGATCTTGGCAATAATATTAACACAGCCTAGGAGTTTCAATGTCCTTCACCAAAAAATAGCCAAAGAAATGGTTTGAGATACGAAAAAAAAAACTGTCATTCTGCACTTTCATATATCAGCTGAAATGTATTAACCACATAGAAGTTTGATAGAAAATATCTGATTTAATTGAATAAAATGCTGCAACTAGCGAAAACTATATGCAAAGAGGATTTTCAATACTACTTGACATGTTTGTTAGTCAGATATTATAAGAGGATATTGGCGCTTGTAATAAATGTTTCTAAAGGCAAAAAAAAACCATCAGGGTCCAATCAAAAGCATTGTTTTTGGATCAATTTTTATGCTGCTCATGAAAGAAAATTATGCCCATTAGACAGTCAATGTTTTCTAATTATTTCCATTATCATTAACAACAATACTTGCACCAGAACATCTTACACAAGAGGCACATTAGAATTGTTTAAGCTGCTTCACTGCATGTACTTAATGCGTCTAGCTTGAATTTTAAAAGGTGTCTGATTGGGAGGCTAAATCAAAGCCAACGAAAAAATGGGTCTACCCTTAAAAACACGATTAATTTCACCACAGTAAATGTTCACTAATATTAGAGCTTGGCACAGAATCTAGGGCAAAGGCCACTGCGATCATATAACCGCTGTTTTATGTAGCATATATTGCAATTATAATTTTAGACAAGCTCAACATCAGTTGGTTATCAATCATCCAATAGTCTAAGGGGTGCTTTTCTTTAATCCACTATAAAGATTTGGAATGATGAGCCATTAAAAACAAACACCCATTCACTGCCGGTCAGACTTCAGCTCATGATCCTTCAGCTAAAAATAAATAAAATTAAGGTGAACAGGCAGGAAATGGTCCAATAAATCTACCCGCATTTTCTCCCCTTTTCACCAGATCAAGTGTTGTATTTTGCTCAAAGGCCCTCATGTGATGTACCAACAGACAAATGTACTCGAGGGATTAAGCAACCTTTGGAATTTGGCTACCTCACACCCAGGATGCAAATGTCCAGCACAAGCCCTGAGGACACCACCTGAAGCTTTGCACCATGGATCAAGTCAGTCCAGCAGGCTGAGAGGGTCTTAAGCGATAGCGAGACTAACCAAAAGTGACCGAACTATGGAACTGCTTCTCTACAAAGTGACCTGTCCAGGTACTAACAGTTAAGCCATATTATTCAAATGGGACCTATGCAGTTCATGAAATGAAAGACCGTGGCCAAAATGCAAATGTTACCGGCATGAGGAGCCCATCGACAAAAACTGAGGATTTATAAAAATGCAAGAAATAATCATGGAAGCTTCCAACTAAATGACCTATGTTGTCAAGGGAAAAAAAACCCAATATGGAAACACGCACACCACCTTTAATGGTATTTTATGAAAATGACACCAAGCAGCTAAACGTTTCATCCAACTGCAGCACGGCAATCTTGACAGGTGACAAAGACACCTACCAGTTCTATATCATAAGCCTCTTTCTGTCCTGCCTCTACACCATCTTCCTGTTCCCCATCGGCTTCATCGGGAACATCCTCATCCTGGTGGTCAATCTCAACCACCGAGACAAGATGACCATTCCAGATTTGTATTTCGTCAACCTGGCTATAGCGGACCTCATCCTGGTGGCCGACTCCCTGATCGAGGTCTTCAACCTGAATGAGAGCTACTACGACATCGCCATCCTCTGCACTTTCATGTCCCTCTTCCTGCAGGTCAACATGTACAGCAGCATCTTCTTCCTTACGTGGATGAGCTTTGACCGCTACGTGGCCCTGGCTAGCACAGTGAGCAGCAGCCCGCTACGGACCATGGAGCACGCGAGACTCAGCTGCAGCCTCATCTGGGGGGCTTCCATTCTGGCCACACTCTTGCCTTTCACTATCGTGCAGACGCAGCACCGGGGCGAGGTGAATTTCTGCTTCGCGAACGTCTTTGAGATCCAGTGGCTGGAGGTCACCATCGGCTTCCTGGTGCCGTTCTCTGTCATTGGCCTATGCTACTCACTTATCGTCCGAATCCTCATGCGGGCACAGAAGCACCGAGGCCTCTGGCCCCGGAGACAAAAGGCTCTGCGCATGATCGTGGTGGTGGTCTTGGTGTTCTTCATCTGCTGGTTACCTGAGAATGTCTTCATCAGTATCCAGCTGCTGCAGGGCACAGCAAACCCCCTGCAACGCAGCGGCACCACGCTGTGGCATGACTACCCGCTGACGGGCCACATTGTCAACCTGGCCGCTTTCTCCAACAGCTGCCTAAACCCCATCATCTACAGCTTTCTGGGGGAGACCTTCAGGGACAAGTTGCGGCTGTTTGTCAAGCGGAAGGCCAGCTGGTCAATTCTCTACCGGCTCTGTGACCACACCCAGGACCTGCAGCTTCCCATCCGGAGCGAGGCCTCAGAGGTTTAACTTGAGCAGCCAGCATGGAAAGCATCTTTGCCGAGAAGCATGGCGATCACATGGAAACCATGGAAATGAGGCATCGTGTAGGTTAGCATGAGTACCGGACAATCATCTGAACTTCAGATGTGTTAAATTAACACATGCTGATTCTGTGGGTCAAAATTATAGGGGAATTACACCAAAAAATAGTGTCATGTTTGTTGTATTCATCATTAGGCAAATTAAAACACATTTAATAGAAATCAGAGAATGCACTTTGAACAAAGAACTGACACTGTGTTCCCCAAATAAAACGTGTACAGTTTAAGATGCCTTCAGCTCGTTTTAGAAGTCTATGAAAAGTGGAATGTAAGCACTCTGCAAACTGTCAGTATTTTTATATCAGTATGAATACCTTTTATTTCCTGTGAATTCATATGCTTAACTTATTGAGACGACCTTCCTACATTTGTGACATTTACAATAAAAGCGGGAACCACAGTTACGTCCAGATTTCTATTCATTAGTGTTCCAAATTCTTGCTTTGATGAAAGCGTTAACAAAAACTCAAAGGCAGTGAAAATGAGGGAGAGAAACTATACATTTATCACAGATGTTACCTTTAATGAAGCCATAAACATGAACAGTTTTTTGTGTATAATGGAACTAAAAGGCAATATTCTGGTTTAAAAATATAAAACGAGTGTTCAAAGCTCTCGTCTTAGACAGGCATCCCTTTTATATTTTAGGACTCATACTGTACTCTATGCAGTCAGTAAAATTAAAAACCTTTAATAAATTATACACGATCATTTTAAAATTATGATCGGCGCTTTTTTTCAGGGTAGTCTAATAGTTTGTACCTATGATGCAGCCTAATTTAAATTCAAAAAGAAAATTAAATCTTTTTTAACCTGTTCCCAAATAATACAGCTATATACAGAGCCTGACAATTAAATGACTGCATGTGTTTGCACCACAGGTGGAGACTGCAGTTTTTTGGGGAGAAAAATGTGCAAGTGGTCCTCAACTTTCAAAAACTATTAAACATCTTTAACCCTCGGCCATTTTTTGTCAAAAGCTGCCAGAGCTTAAAAAGGGTCAAAAATATAACAGTTAGCAAACCATATTTTTCACAGCTCTAAGAATTACTAAAAGTACAGCACACTTCAAACAGAGCATAAACATCACACACCTGGCACTTTGCTTTGAGCGCAAGCTTTTAAAATGTACTACACAGCGATGTCCAATCTAACACAAAGACTGCGGCCGAGCAATCAGTCTTTTGTGAAGCCCAGTTTCACATCCATATAAACACAAAGAGGAGGAATGGGGAGCAAAATCAGCACAATTTGACAAAAAAGAAATAATAAAATAACGGTGCCAGCTGGAAAGATGGATGAGCATCCAATATTTAACTTAGACAAGGAGAAAGTGAATTAAGCTTTACTATTCTTTGCAGCACTCCGAGTTTACAGAAATGTCAAGACTTATTCACAGCATGCAGAAAACCCCAATAGCTCACCTGCTCAACTGGAGGTCACTTAGCAACAAAAAAACACCGTCACAAAGGACAGGACACAATTCGCATGGACATACTCACACAAGTGCTCAGGAGAGCAGGGCTACAGAGTCACCATCACAATAGAGCTTTTTTTTGTCCCCTTTTGGAATCCACGATAAACAAGTCACACACATTATAAGGTAAAATGAAGACATTTTAAAATGCAAGGTAATATAACACAGATCACCAACAACCAGTCACCCCTCTTCTAATCACTGATCTTGGTCAAGGCGTTTGAGGCCTGGAGTCTAATCCAGGTACCACAGGGCACAAGGCTGGGGAACATCCTGGACAGGATGCAAGTTCATCATAGGTATTAATAATTCAGCCACAGTTATTTCCTTTTATTTAAGTCAATACTTTTATTTAAACAGCTACTCAATCAAAAATTAAAACGGTTTGTTGCTGTTTTTATGTTTTAAAAAATCCCCGGCCCCAAAGTATGCGGGCTATGGCAGAGGTCAACCCCATTGAGATTAAGATGGAAAAAGGATTCAGCTTATTTCCATAAAACCTCAAATAATACAAACATTAGGCTGCCTATTTAACATTTCAATAAAAATGTCACATTTTACGCAAAGTCCATGCATGGCTAGACTGTAGATTGTAACCTCACACTGTGTTGGTGAGACAGACTTCAGAGCTTCAGACAAAGGGAACGCTTTCTGTGATGAAGGACATTAAATGCAGCAAGACCTTAACTGCTGGATGCCAAGGTTATAGAGAACTTCATTTGAAGTGCTGGGGATACATAATTTGCCTTTAAAAGCAGGCAGACTACAGACTGATCATTGCAATTAAAGTAGTAAGGGAAAGACAGTAAAACTGACCAATATCATTCCACTGAATAGGTATAATAGCTGTTTTTTGGGGAAATTTAGAGGTCATAGTAGTCCACACTGTCCTAGCCGCATGTTTTGTTCTCATCTACCCCATATCAAAGGACAGGCTCTTTAAAGTTAACAGATTCTGTCTGGAGTGTGCAGGTAGACATGCCGGGGGTTATGGTTAAACCACAGGGAGGGATGTGCCTGCAAATGGTATGCATGTCACACTGAGGGAGTCTCACTCAATTACAAAATGCATGGGAAGTCCTGCCTGGCCCGTCATGATACAATGGAAGATGAGTGGCGTGCAAGTGGTCCATCCCTACGGCCATGGAATGAGAAGCTTGCCTCGTCAAAGATAGACTTTTATACAGTTCTTTCATATACAGAGAATGCAGACACTCCAGAAGTGGATCTCGGAGCCTTTTTGCCTGGCTTCGATATCATATCACGAGTTATGTTTTGCAAAACAAACTTTGGACAATATCATTCTGTAAATTCATTCTGTCAGATAAGGTCTATTCTCACTCGCCAGCCCCTGATCCCATATTCAGTGTTTATGTCCCACCACCACGAATATTTTTACCCTTAGTTAGATTCCGCGGTCTCACCCTTAAGCAGTGAACCAGACCAGAGACACTCTCTTTGGGAGGAAGGAGTTGGTTTCCAGACAATGTTCTGTGATGCAATAGATGTTGCTGCACACAGTCTTTTCAGCACACAGACCAATGGAAACTCACTAACAGTGTTGAGACTGAAGCAGGATGGGATGCTGTGAGGGCATTTCTGCATGGAGGAAAACCTGCAGAAGTAAACTGGGCCAAAATGACCTCTTACATGAATGCAATCAAGATGCAAAACTCAGAGTTTTGTATACTCAGGAATTTCCTAATGAAATTAAATTTCAGGGATGAAAGTTGGAAACATGCCTGATATAAACCATGCGTGGGAAAGTGTCGGTATTGCCATAAACCTAGACAATGGGTACATGAGTGCAGGCAAAAACTCAGAGATCAAAGCAGTGATGATGACTTGGACAACAGATTGTTTCTTCTCTGTGCTGAGCTGTCAAACACTTCTCAATGTTGCTGAGCCACAGGGAAATTAGCATCTGCTAAAGGTGGTACTTCAAAAAGCTGATGGACGCTGTGTGTGTGCGCAAATTAAACAATGGTTACTACACTATGCACCACAAGCATCAGGACAAATAGAAAGCATGAATTAAGTGATCAAGGGATGCTCAAAATGATCAAAATTACATCAGGAGGGACTCCCCTGGCCAGAGGGTCTGCCTATTGTGTTCAGTAGCATCCATGCAAACACATAAGGAAATTGGACAGAACCCCTATGAAGAGATCATGGACAGGCCCAAATAGCTCAGTATAACAGAACTCGAACTCAGCCTCGGCACGTCTGCTGGTCCTTGTGCAAGGCCCTTAACCCCCAGCTCCCTGGGAACCGCAACAGGTGGCTGCCATTCGCGGCCAGCTTACTCTACAAGGACCAAGTTAGGGGAAGCGTAAAAACAATTTCCCCACAGGGAAAAATAAAGTATCAATTATTATTAACCCGATCTTTTATTTTCTTTTATGCATTATGTACATTTCTGAACTTATTAAAGTCCCTTTATATTATGATCATAAATAATCCGGGGGGGGGGGGGGGCGATTTTAAGATTTTGCAATTAATTTTTTATATAAATGGTTGTTATATTACTTTTAACACAACAGAAAACCTAGC
>JAODJX010000097.1:21339308-21366434 GCA_026776945.1 Isichthys henryi | reverse complement strand
CCACCCCCCCCCCCCCCCCCCCCCCCCCCCCCCCCCCCCCCCCCCCCCCCCCCCCCCCCCCCGAGTGTAAGATTTTGCTATTACTTTGTTATATTACTGGTTGTTCTATTACTTTGAACAGAACAGAAATCCTAGCATGTGTGGCCTCCTTTAATAGTAATAATAATAGTAATTAGAACACCAACCTGCCCTCACTCCCTATTGAGACCAAAATGCAAGATGCTATGCAATGCAAATCAACTCGCAATGGCTGAGCAATCAGGCTGCCACAAGGTAGGATGATCAAGGAACTGAGCCATTCATCACCATCTTCTGGTTCCTGCCTGGCTGTGATTAAACATGGTCCATTGTCTTAGACTCTGTAAAACGGCTGGTATCACACAGAAGTTAGAAGGTTGTGTGTAATATCTACTGCACCAGAGAACACCACCTAGAAATAAACTCCTTCCTCCCAAAGGGAGTGTCTCTGGTCTGGTTCATTGCTTAAGGCTGAAGCAAAATTCAACACCTTCCACGAGTCTAAAATCTGCTCTGCGTTCCCTGACTGTTTCCCCTCCTTGCTGTGAAACAGAAGAAGCCAAGTAGTCTCCATTCCTTCTTCACATTCCCAAAGCATTTCAATCTGTTTGAGGAAACTCAAACACTAAGCATTTTGAATCCAAAACATAATACTGATTCCAAAATGACCTTTAAGCTATTCAGCATGGTTGTTTGATAAATATCCAATTTAGTGCAAATTCACTATAATCACAAATACGAGAGAACTTTTACGGGCAAATCTAAGATATATATGGATATGTCAAATATAAAATTCATACCACCAGAGTACCCGCCTAAGACTGGTACATCACGAACAGAACTCAGCATTTATGGATTACGTAAAGAAGTTGAACATTAACCTGCTGATTGTTACATTCTGTTAAATATTCTATGTGATAAGAACGTTTATGTTAAGATTCTGTTCTCAGAAGGATCATTGTCATTTGGCAAAGTACATACATCAGTACATGTACCTTAGTCTTGCTGTGAAGACAATGTTCCACTCCATTTCTGTCCATTAAATATGCTGTCTCTCAAACAAACTGCGATCATTTCACTTCCTTGAGTTCAGGACTTTTATTTATTCATTTATTCAGCTGTCAAAGCACTAAAGATATATTTATAAATCCATATTCTATGTATAGATTAATATAAAAATATATACACACACATATTCACAAACATAAAAATATTTCCATTGTTGTTTTTAAAGACATTTTTACTTGAACGTTTTAAATGTGCACTTGCAGAAGACAGTAACCAAACAGCATTTTGGCCACGTTGTTCTTTCTCTCCTGAGAATCCTAAGAAAAGCCGATAGATGCTAAGATGGACGGATGGACGTTCCCTTACCATCTTCTCTCTAGAGAAGGGAGCGACTGCTTATCACCATGGCAACAGGAAATAAGGGACAATATGAGTAAAGGGTATAAGCCACCAGAATGGGGGATACAGGACTGTCTTCTGGCAACCCTCAGCATATGAATTGAAACAAAAGTAAACATTAAACATTCTGAATGATAATAAAAATGGATGAAGCACAGACTTATTTGATAAATGTCAAAAGTGCTGTTAATGATATCCATATCTTGTCAAACCTAGTTCTGGGAAATCTGCTTCTTTCCCAGCTGTCTACAAGCATTTAGTTTAATTAATTCATATGTTGCTTCAAAAGCAATGAATTGGAGGCACTACATCGGCGTAATCTAAGGCACAGCACACACTGGTTTGATTCTTTGGAGATTACATTAAATCTATATTTCTATAATATGCATTTAATTATCATAACGTGTTACCAATTTTATGCAACATGTTCATGTTATTTGCAATAATGCTGCAAAGTGGTCTGAGTCACATACAATATAGAGTTTTTATATTAGAGGTGTGTGTGTGTGTGTACACTACCAGTCAAAAGTTTTGCACACACAGATTTTCTAGTCTCGTGTTACTTGCTTAGCATTAACTAAAAATACACTCAATATTCTTTGCTAACCATTTGTGTACCTTCACTAGCAAGAAAATGTTATATCTTCGATTCATCAAAGTAACCTCCTCTAGCAGCTATAACAGCTGAGAAAACTACAAGGGGCATTAAATACTGCTCTCCTGGGAAGAAACTGTTGTTAACTACTACTACATTTAGAGTTAAAAGGACATCTTAGAATTTGATTAAGCTGTTACCACACAACCATTTAATAGGATGTCAAACATACACCATTACATAATCTTTCCATGTTATAATGGGAACTTGTTTTATTTGACTTGTTCCCTCGACTTTCCAATGCTTATAGTTATATGCTTATAGTTATATGCTCCAAAGTTGGTCTTCCTGTGTAAATGGAGACCATCCATTAATTTCTATGGGAAAAACCCTAATCCCAATCAAGACACCCTTAACCCCTACCCAGCCCTAACCTTAACCATAATCAGCCAACCAAAATACAAGACTTTTGGCACTTTTCCTTTTTTGATTGCATTCATAGATATTTATAAAACTGAGGTTATCCAAATGGGGACCTGAAGAAGTGTCCGCAAAAGTGAGGAAGTTTCAGGTTTTACCGCACTTTGGGGACATTTTGGTCCCCAAACGTGATCTATGCAAGCAAGCAAACACACACACACACACACACACACACACACACACACACACACACACACTTCAGAGATGCACTGCTGTGACAGTAAATGCCAGTGACAGTAGTGGACAAAGCAGTAGACCACAGGCCCTGTGCAGTCTGGGAAAACCGCAAGCAAAAACCCACAACTGTTTTTCCAGCTGTGATGTCCCAGCCTGGGAAATAAGCAAAAGCATTATTTAAATAACTGGCAGAGGGGAACCGGTGAAAATGTCAAACTTGTAATAGCACATTCTGCCATCCTCAATTGCTGCGTTTTCCTGATAAGAAGCCCCCAGAAGCAGCTGGTGCATAAAAAAGGGTAATGACAGAATCTTAGAAAGCTTTTGGATATGTGGCACTAAACCTCTGTTTAAAAGAGAGCAACAATTTTTACATCCTGGCTGATGAAAGAGGTCATTCTTAAGCATTCTTAAGTATAACCTCATGAACATCTAAGTAGAAGAGGTTCAATTACAATTAATAAATCTCCACCTTGCATCCACCTACATAACACTCTTTTAGGAAGTCTAAGCACACCATGGCCTTTAATGAAAATAATGAACCAACATATTTGTTGTCAAAATGTTCTATCACCTACACATGCATGGAAACTTTCTGAAAAAATGAAAGCTTGTTAAACAGAAAAGAGTGGTTTCAGAGGTAGGAGGGCCTCCTGGGATAAGAAAAAACCTTTTGAAGGCCTATGGAAATGGCGCAGAAAGGATCTGCCTGACCCTGGTGGGATGGCCGTGATGGGCGGGAAGAAAAACCAAAAACATACAGGCTGGCAGGCATCGGCCTAGGCAACTACCGTGAACATATATTTTTTTGACTTGGAAAGCTTGCCAACGTTTTTCAAAACAGTACATGAAATAAAAGGACACCTTCTTGCCAGGTCTTTACCTTACAGCATGAGTACATTAAAGGCAGCAACTGGCTGTTATCATTAAGTGATAAAATTAGTGAACCGGCTGAGCCTGGGTTCAAGAAATATGTGTGTTACATGCACAGTTATACATGGGGGTTCTGGCTGTTGTGAAACCTGCAGCCTCGGAGGTGCCTAGACGATGATCATGGTACTTAACAACACATTAGGCCCCAGGCCTCGAACCTCACTGCTCTTGCATGAGATGTCACGTAACATGAATCAGCATGAGCGGCCAGAGTGTCAAACTGTCAGAGGTCCCCCTCCCCACCCCGGATACACAGTGGACAAAAAGCAGCTCTTCACCACTTTGATTTCTCTTTTTTTTTATCCAGCCAAACCCATTAGAGTTTTACGTTCTGTTAACGCTCAGAAGCCCATTTATTATTTCTGACAGTTTGGTTCCATGCACATTAACAGTGACGTGCAGTTAAACACATGTTCAACAGCAGTGCATCCAAAAAAAATTAAACTAATGACTATTCTTTTTATTGAACTGCATAGGTGCGTTGCACAGCTTAAAGTGGAAGATAACTGACCATGATAAAGATATAGCTGAATGACAGACCAGGTCAGTTGAGGACAGTTTCTGGGTTCCAAGATGCATAGCAGTTCTAATTTTAGATACAGTTGACAAATAAGCTTTTATTGCACTATGATCTAATCAATAAATAATAGTAATAATAATAATAATAATAATAATAATAATAAACCAATGGAAGGTGCATCAGCGGCTGTAAATTATAAGTACACCTTTGAAGGATATTAATAGGCAAACGAAGCTATATAAAGTCACACTGATAGGATCAAAATTGAAAAATAATGGGAAAATGCAAGACAGCTTGGTGATGCGAAACAGAAAAGGCCGGCAGCAGAGAACTGGCCTCCATTAGCCACAGGGCACATGGCTACCTTTACCAATTAGTGCACGACTTGACAGGTGACAAAGCAGTATCAACAGTACAATCCAAACACGCTGCCAAACAGACCCATATGTCGTCGCCACCCCCCCCCCATGATTTTTTTATATATTTTTTTGCTTTCCTTGAGTGATTGCACCCATCAGTATTTCACAACACTGTACTAGTGCAAACATGACAAGAAAGAGAGAGGACCAATCAATGCCCAGGATAAATATCACAGACACTTTACCCACTGTGATTTTGTTGCACAAATCAAGAAAGAAAGAAATGCTACTTTGTCTTCATCCTACGAAATTTCACACATTGCGCTTATTGAATGCTGGGTGAGAAGACAACATTAACAAAAAAACAAAAAAAAAAAAAAAAACAACACACACATCCAAAACAATGCACATCCCCACCATCAGAGAAGGGGGGGGGGGGGGCGTGTTTTTCACGGAGTAAACAGCAGATGATCCACATTCATTTTCCACTGCTGACAGTAATGAAAGACAGGGGGAGTGATGGCAAGCTTGGGAGCAGTGCTGAATAATGCAGTGAAAGCATGATTGCATCTGCAAATTAAAATCCTGAGGGAGAGAGTCACGTACACCTCCCTGTTAATGGATGGCTCAAACAGCCTGCAGAAGCAGCTTTAGGTTGACCCGGCCCCTGGCAGATATTTGGAAATATGTGAATAAATGGCCCGTTGATAATATATCATCGCAGTGCATATATGAAATAAAAGGATAATCATCCTTCTAATACAATATTATTATACAGAAAAAAAAACTATGGTAAAAAACCTTATAAAACAGGTTTGAACATAGAGATATGTTTTGAGGAACAACACAGACATGGCGTTCAGCTGGACATCAGTATAGTTATCTTCCCCAGAATGGTCACACACATGCCCTTCCTGTAGTCATTAATTAAGCTCCTGCCACTGTAATGCAGGGAGACTTTCTTCCTATACAGTTAGATAAACAAGAGCCATTCAAGACAGATGTCATTGCAAAGGGGGTAAAGGCGGCAGTGAGTTCACAGTGAAAAGTGACTTCCTACAGAATGCCTTCCCTGACGGACCATAATGGGAAGTTACATGGAACACAGTGCGTGGAAGCCCACCATGCGTCTCCAAGCAACGGTTAATTGACATAAAGCAGCACTTGGTAATAAAGAAATAATTTGGAAGGAACACACTCGCACCTGTTCTAATTGAAAACTTCCCTGCTGTTCAAAAACGTTCAAGTCACTTTCATAGCATTTCTAATCCTGACCTTGTGCAATATTAACTTTATGGTGCATTTGAATATGCTCATGAAATGACTGGGAAAGTCATACGACTGACGGATTTACATTCTGAAACCATAAACTGCAGTAAATGTAAAGTAACTTGAGTCCGGTCGTGGTCTTGAGACCACTTCTCCGCTTACTGGGTCTTGTCCCAGAATTGGAGGCATTTCTACAGAGTCCTGAATAAGTCTTAGGCTATAGTGTCTATGGTTCAGACTCGTCATATTAGGCTGGTTTTCACACCTGCCCTTCTTAGTCTGGTTAAATCTGATTCGTTTTCCCCCTTGGTGTGATTCGTGCGAGCAGGTGTGAGCATAATCATTGCACTTAGGTGCACACCAACATCACCATGGTAAGACCCTAGAGAGGTTGTGGTCTCAGTCCAGTCCCAAACTAACTCTGCAACGGTTTGTTTCTGATCAGACCATGATCTGACCCAACTACTGTACCAGGTGTACTCCATGAGTTTGACCTAAACTGCTCCCACAGCCAGCTGTGCTTTGCATTCTGGGATGCAGAACAGTAGTGTAGCCTGGTAAATTGCCCAGATAATTGCCAACTATGAACAAATGCAACTATCAGGAGCACAAGTATTTATACTAAAACACAGACAGCTATTTATAATGAGACATGCACATACAAAACTGCATAGAAATATGCAGTAGTCTGGAACATAGGACCTTCTTCCCATATTCACTTTCTTGCTCCCGCCAGAGACATCTGACTAATTAGCAGAGTGAACGTTTTCACGTGGTTCGCAATGGTGCTAACTTTTGGTTCACTTGGATCACACCGATTTGGACCAGAGCAAACAAATTATTTGTGTGAAGACGCCCGTAAAGGGAGACACATGACCGATCGTTTTCACCACATGTACGGTTTTCTAGAATTTAAGCTATTAAAAAGAGAGAAACTTTGATAAACCTGCAACAAGGAACATTGGTTGGAACTGCATTCACTTATGTGATGCTTGCAATCAAAATCATTCAGTAATCGTTTAAGAATGGACAACCTATATACACACAACATACATAAGCACAGTTGACTGAACTGGCAAAGTATGTCACACAATGCTGTTTTTGGTGAAGCTTTGGTGTTGATGTAGAAAGTAACAGCTCAGCAGCAATAACATTTTTTAAAAGGAGATATTGTGGATAAACAAGATACAGCCACATCACCGAACGACATGCAACCGACTGGTGCTGTAAATTCCATCGAAAACTTGTGCCAACTAAAACTGGAAATAGTATGAATTTATTTTACCACTCAAAGCATTGCCGTCAAGTAGAATAGAGAATGCAATCACAGATACCAAAAAATTGTGTTTCTGCTTTCAACCTGAAAAAATATGGGACAAGTGTCCCACACTGATTGAAAATGGGATGCAGTACCCAAACCTTCAATACCAGATAGGTGCCAACTGTACCAGTAATGTCAAACCCACCCCTTGGAACAAGCAGAGAGGCATAAACCACACCATTAGTGTATCACTAGCCCTTTACACCCTATGACATGTAGGATTTATTTACTAAAATTAGATTTCAGTCAGCAGTGCACTGAATGTCATCGTTTTCGTGTTCTGAATTTGGGGAATGTCAAGGGTATTTAAAGCAACAATGGTGCTCTGAAGGAGACTAATAATGATTTATTATATTATGATAATTATCGATTGATATGCATAAATGATTGCAGTAGAAATAATTTTGCCATATTGTCCAGCCCTACCACAAACTCTCTCATTCCTCCTCTCTTCTTTAAATAACACACATCAATAAAATACAATTAATAAAATTTAAAATTATATGGACATTATTTTCACCCACAATTTGATAAGCAGATTAGTAGTGTGGCTAAAATATTAATGGATGCGTATTGTGATGCCCAAAAGTTAGTAATCCGTATAAATTCGGTGTGTTCTAATGCTTAGTAAATTCGGTTAGTGGAGCACAGCACATGCGGCTGTGTGGGTAAGTCATGGAAGCGATAAGCACTGAAGTCGCTCAGTAGCCACATCATCTTTCAAAAAAGGAGATGATGTTGTTAAACTAGGTAGAAATCTACTTTTTGCAGATTAGTCAGACGTCTTTTTTTGTAAATAAAACGTCAAAAGATAGACAAATGCTCTCCATACTAAAGGAAATTTAATAAACAGACAGCGCTTATGGTGGTTTTGCTACTCTGGCAGTCTGTGCCTGTGCGTTTTCTTTTCAGGTGTTCGTGCATAATGCTAGTGCTGCTGTGGAATATCATTAAACTTTGCACAGGGTACAAACCATCTTTTTGTTTTGTGTTAATTTGAACTACTTCCATAATTACAGTGACATTTAAGAAAAAACAGTTATAATGAACTGAAGCATTTTAGAAATCATAAAGGTAATTTCATTAAAATCATGTGGGAAAAAAACGATGCAATTTAAAAATTCTGAAGTTGCCTTGTTTTCAGCGTCAACGTCACATTACATCAACTAATCTCCAGGCTAGTTGCCACGCACCTATATTAGGGTGAAAAATAAAATGCTGTGTCCCACCTTGAACCAACATTGGACGTGATCCAGCCAACCCTTTGAAACTGCGGGATTGATCCACCCCATTCCTCGTTTAGCAAATTGTAATAGGCTTCAATTTTGGTTCGAAAATTTCATGTCAAGCAAAAGGACAGGGTGAGTGCATGCTTAAGAACCAGGGTACCCTAATTAGCGTGTGCTAGTTATGTTGTTTTACATTTTCAATAAACAGCCAGCATAACCAACGAAAATTTGCTTTTGACTTATTTTTAACTAGAACTCCTACATCCAAACCATCCTACTTATCTCAAAGCTGAAACTACTAAACTGTCACTTCTGTTGATAAAGGGTGCAGCCATCTTTAATTCTGAGCTCAGGGATTCCTCCGACTTCATGAGTCGGAATTCCGACTTCAGGGGACACTCCAGTTGAAATTTCCGACTAGGAACACGGAATTTCCGAGTTACAAGTTCAAACGGAACACAGCAAAACACCCTCAACCAAAAAGCTGTAATGTTCCTAACAGAGCAGCTGCTCTCTCCTGATACTGTAATGCTGGAAAGTTATGACATATACATTTTATTATTATCTTACGGAAAATTAGGGTTGGGCGATATCTTATCGATATTATATTGCACATGCACAATAATTACCAGGGCTTCAGATGACAGGCGAAACATTTAGCCAGATGCCAGTTTTTCAGTACTATACCGCCATTTAGTTATGCTCACAATTTGGTAAGCAAATTAGAAGTAAGGCTAAAATTTTAATGAGATGTGTTTAGTGACACAGAAAAGTTAGTAATCAGTATAAACTTGGCATATTTTTATGGTTACTGAATTTGGTTAGTGGAGCAAATCACATAATACTGTTTTGGTATTCTTCAGTGTGAAATGCACTGTAGCGGGGTACAGCACATAATACTGTTCTGGTATACAGACGGCCCTCGTTTATCTCGGTTAATCAGTTCCAGACTCTACCGCGATAAGGGAACTTCCGCGAAGTAGGATTCTTTGTTCATAAATCGAATAATTTCATAGTTACAGCATACAAAACCTGTATATAACCTTCTAAATAAGGTTTTTAACATTATTAGACATGAAATAACACCCTTTATTTAATAAGGGG
Organism: Isichthys henryi; assembly: GCA_026776945.1. Taxonomy (NCBI): domain Eukaryota; kingdom Metazoa; phylum Chordata; class Actinopteri; order Osteoglossiformes; family Mormyridae; genus Isichthys; species Isichthys henryi. Next base: position 21,357,022 of record JAODJX010000097.1, on the reverse strand, counting down.
GCGTGGCATACAAGAGGATCCTACAGGCAGGTCCTGACAATTACACTCCTATTACCCAATATATCACCCAGTCTTATGGCAAATCTATATCATTTCATTATAAACCCAAAATTAGCTATGTCAAAAGCACTGGGATAGTTTGCAAACCCTTCAGACTATTTGTAATGTAATTAAAATGTTACATATATACAAATGCGTGTGCATACAGACTTGTCTGAAAATCTCACTCTAGCCATCAGATCAAAGTTGACAACCCTGCATTTTAGTTAAAAACGCATTCTATTTGCGTTGTTTCTCCGACAAATATACAACAAATAAAGAAAAACATTACATGTCACATTTTCTCTCTTTTCGAAATAATTAGACCCCACCTTATCCAACTGTAACATCATAAAGTGACTGTGCTTTTATTTTAACACCACTGTAGGATTATAGAAACCAATACTTGACAGTGATTTTGCTGCTATGAGGATTACGGACTGTCCCATTGTTTTCTTGATGGTCGAACTGTATGCTAATGGACCATCATCAAAAACTAAACGTGTGGTATGTCGAAGTACGTGCTGCTGGCAGTTAAAGAGAGTCCCGGCAGTTCTAATGTTATACTGATTCCCTTTGGTCAGATTTAGCATATAAATGACACACAACTTGGAGACCGCTACCCGCATCTTTCTCCTGGAATCAGCAGAAAATTCATTTAAAAACTGAAAAAACGATTGGAACTGCACGAACTACAACATGACAGGTCTGTAATTGAATTTGCTTACATAACACACAATACATTTAGATAATTTGTATTTAGACATGATTAATTGCCATGAATCCATTAATACTGCATCAACAGTGACTCCTGGTACCCATATGTTAGCCAAAGTAAAGCATCTTATCCGTGTACTGGTTATGTTCCTGGTAAAGCATTCATGGACCTTCTGGCCAATTTAACAAATTTTGAAGACAAATGTAATAGAAAAAAAAATTTCGGGAGAGAAACGCTGCATCAAGTAAGCATCCACATCGTTATTATAAACTCATAATATTTGACTGCAGTATAATTCATAGACTGCACAATGTACAGCTCCCCCTAGTGGGCCCAATAAAGTCAGAGCTGAAAAATTATCGAAAAAAAATGTTCTTCCTCAAGTCCCGAAATACTCAACGAAGTTGTATTACACACGTCAACATTTCACGATAGCCTGAATACTTAATAAAAGCGGCTTCCATAACAAAAGTCAGTTTTTTTAAAAAAACATGTATATTATTTGATGTTCATAAGAATACGATGTACCCGAGGGTTAGGGCTTGGTATCCCGAAATGCAATAATTAAGTTTATTACAATTCAATCGTAAAAACGTGCTATGTCCTACTGGGAAAAAAAATGACATTTCGCTTACTTTTGACTCGGTGATTTTTTTCTGGGGCTTCTTCTTGCTTTCCGGCTTTGCATCTTTCCCTTTACGCCGCGCTGGTTCCTTCTTACCCTTCACTGGTTTCTTTTTGGGTGTTTTGGATTCTTTTAGCCTTTTTGGTACTGGGCTCGCCTTTGGGAAATCACAACGGGACACATAAACATTGCCTATATAAATAACAGCTTAATTGGACCAGCAGACACCGGGTTATTTGGCACATACATGGATGCACGAAATGGTACGAACATATATACTCACCTCTGTTTCTGTGCCAGCCTCGTACTGTTTACGTTTTCCCATATTGTGCGGTTTGATGACACCTAAAATAGAATGGAAACATAGTGGAAAAACGGAGAAAAAAAGTAAAATGTTAGCTATTTTGCACATACTTAACCCATGTCAGAAGCGACTAAACCTTGTCACGACAGCAGCAAAGTGCTGTACTATTCAACTCACTCTTCATTTCCATCTAGCCTGAATAGGATTAGTTAACGTTATATTGTTTCAAATACCATCTACTACTAATCCAGAAACCGAATAAGTCGTTAGCCTGCTAATACTGTTAGCCACAAAACATCAACTGAAATGTTTTCAAATACATATTGTATCAGCGGCATATTACCACGTTTCACGACGAAGCACGAAAAAGCATAAAGAACTAGCTGGTTAGACGTGTGTCTCACTCAACGTGAGTTACTCGGGAAAATCTCAATTTAAAGTTATCAACTTCCCCGCGCAGCATGGATAGGTACGCACGTGGCGCTAACTCATTCTCATCTCTGATAGGCTGTCGGTCTATCGTACTGCATTATGGGGTATGTAGTACGGTTGCCACGTGTGTTCGGAACAAATCATTCCGTGTTTGACATGCCCAAACCAATTTTGCTTGTTCAAATGAAAAATATTGAAAATAAATTGTGAAGTACATTTAAAGAATAAATAGACTACCGTATTTGGCTTTTGTTACATAAGATAGTGTTGCATTCTGGTTAAAATCGTTCTGTCGGAATGACCGCACATAGTGCCTCAGTTTCCGCCGGTTGATGTTAAGGGTCGCATTGGGCAGTGTTACATGTGTGACAGCGTTTCTCATGATGTTGAGATTGAGTCTGAAGGGAATACACGTCTTTAAACCTGCGGGATTCTGTTATAAAGCACTGTTTGGTGGATCGAAAACAAAGCTAATGTAAGTTTGTGCTAAATTCAAATGTATATCTGAATATTCTGGTTTTATAGTTCGTATACCCGTTGCGGAGGAAGAGTCATAACGAGATGTAGAAACTGTCTCCTAGTCGGTAACTTACCCATCCCGGTTAGGGTTCCTTCTAGCTGAGTTTCTGTCATTATTGTGACTGTTTCTGTGCAGCTAGGGGAGTGTGTCCTTTATTTCGGTATACTCCACAAATGGAGGCAAAGATGGAGGTAAAGCCCGTGTGACCTTGGGTACGGCCAGTATCACCGGATCTGGTGTTTTCATGTAACGGCAGGAAAAGCGTTGTTTGCTGAATGCAGAAAAAAATATAGTTTTTTTTTCCTTCAGAATTTTAGAAAGTATTCTATTAGTTGAGGATAACATTCTAAATTATTAATCATTTCGTTATGATAACAAAAACTTAAACCTTAACCTAAAAGTATTAAGGTATCCTTGTTTTTAATGCAAAAGGAAAAAAATAAATATAATTGTTTTCTAATTGCCATTTGCTGTCTTTCCATCAGGAGTCATGGCATGTGGCGGAGTATGTTCCTCACTTGTGAGAGATGTAGCAAGTCACAGAGCCCTGAAAACACAGAGGACATGGGGAAGCCTATTAAATTCTCCACCAGCAAAGCCAGCCACCGCACGTGGAGGGTGGACCGTTCCCTTGGGAGCCAACACCAGCGGCCGTGGTGGAAAGTTCTTCCGGTCAGCCTGGCTATAGTTTGCCTCTTGCTGTGGTGTGCTTTCCGAGAAGAATCTGAAATAGACCAAAAACTTGAAAAGCAACTTTATGAACACCTGTCTGGGTTGTCGCTAGACGAAGACAAAGAAGATGAGACAAATAAAAGAGATTCATAGTTGGAAATGGAAACACTTGAGCTAACTGCATTGGTGTGAAAGGATATTATGGGACAGTGCATGTTGCTGAAACTGAAGGTTATCCATTGGAGGATTCTTTGGTCATTTTAATTTAGTCTGACTTGGAAGTTAGAGGGAATACCAAATATTCCCATTTTGTGGCTGTCTTTCCTATTGCCAAAAAGTGAGGCATAAATGACAAGCTATATGCATGTTAAGCTTATAGTACAGTCACTGAGCCTGGTTTATAAATGGAATCTGACCGTTTGTCTTTGGAACTGATGCCCTAAAAAGATGCCATCTAGGAATGCTTGGAAGAAGCACCATTCAGGTTTACACAAGCGGACAAATCGGAGGCAGATAAAAGGTGCTTTATCATTAACACCTAGTAAACAAAAGCCCTTTACACATATTTTTTAACTTTAATTATGAATGTTATTGTGTAGTAGTAAAAAGAACATTTTTATGACCGTTTTGTCTGGAAAATTTGTACTGATGAAATACTCTACATTAGGGAATTAAATATAGCATACGGCTGAAGACGGCCCAGTTTTTCTGCACTGTTCAAGGTGATTGATTTAATCACAGCACAATTCAATCATGTTCAGTTTTTAGTGACTACAAGCTGCTCTTGATTCACTGCTAGGGAGCATATTGTAATCACTCGCCACCCTTTTGTGAAAAAAAGTATTTGACCATGTTTAAATCAGAGCCGAACAATAATCTGTTCCTGGAAACCTGGTTCTGAATCATTTAAAACTTATAACGAAAAGTTAAACCTGTTTAGAAATGCATCTCAATTTGTATTTGAATTTTATTTCCATTTACTACCTTTGCTCAAGATTTTTGACCATTATTATTGCTAATCTATGTTTGCATGACAACCATTTAAGACAGTTGTTCTTTATTGAACATGATCTATCAGCTTAGTGTCACACATGCCCATCAGGATTACAGAGAGCTGGAACCTAGCTCAGGGTACAAGGCTTGGCGTACAACCAGGGTGAGAGCCCAGTCTATTGCAGATCGTATCATACACTATAGGCAGTACATAACAGAGAAAGCATGCAAACTCTACCTGTATGCCGCAGAGGCATGATTCCAGCTCTCTACCCTGGAGATGTTAGGCAACAGTGCCTCCACTGAGCCTGCCTGATGTACATTACATAGAGGGAGTACAGAGCCTTCTATTAATATGTGTACACATGGATGGGTGGAGAGGTGGGAGTTTGGCTATTTCATTTGCTGGGTCCGCCAGTGAGGGAAAGTCGGAGTAGTAGGTCACATGTTATGGGTGAGGTGTCTTTCATTCTGTAGACTAGCATATTTCAGTTAGATAATCTAACCAGAGGATTTAGAGAAAGGGAATTGGTTCTAGTTAAGTACAGCTCTAGAAATGTCAGCGTACACACATATGTTCAGTTTATTAGGTATAGCCACTCACTAATGCAAACAGCTGGCTGGTGTAAAGTGTGAAGTCTGTGACTGCAGGGATCATTCTAATCGACATCCAGTGCTGAAAAAATGTGGGGGGAACAAGGGAGACTGAGCAGACAAAAATAACAGCTCAGTACAGGGAGGAAAAAATGGGTCCTTCCCAGTACTAGTTAGGTGTAAGTACTGAAGTGGCCACTTAGTGTATGAAAGTCAGCAGCCTTGACTGTCACAGTCTAGATTAATATACTCTCTCCAGTTTATAATACAATGTTGAGAACAAGGGGAGTGAAATACTGTGTATGAGTTGATTATATATTACAAAAGAGAGGATGTTCATGGCCGTGGCTTGAATAGTAATGCAATGTAGTCTATGCTAGAGGAAAGGTGATGAACCTCAGATTTCACAGCAAGTATGTATTGGTTCCACTTCTGTTAAATCAGGTCCTCGTCAGGGCTTAAAGGTTCATTTTTCCCATCATAACATTTGCACCTACAGATGGTTTGTTTATTCCAAGAGTCACTCCTGTATGCTGAATAATTCAGAATATCATGTCTGCATTTCTCTACATAATTACATATTCTTGTATTTATGTGTTGCCCAGAACTTTAACTTGTTACAAGGGTAAACTTGAAATCCACCCTAAACTCCATCTTATTTCCACCTGCAGTTTTTGTGAAATCATGGCAAACAAGGGGTGTTGGGGGGGATTGTTGTGACCCCCCCCTTTTGCTGAAACACGATTCTGTCACCAAATTTGTTGATTACACACACCAAAGGGCAAATTACTCAGCTTCCTCTCCTAGAACTCCCCCACTTTCAAAAAGGTTGATTCACCCCTGGGGGCAACTGGATGTAGGGGAATAAGTCTCATGTAGGGTTATCCTTCAACAGTAACCAAAGGTTTGCAGTACAGGGCCCAGGTTGAGTGTGTTCAGACTGCCATAAAGTCTAAGTTAAAATCTACACGCAATACTTTGACAGTCATGAAAACATCGCACACCTTCAGCAATTTGAGGCACAGCACAATACCATATAATCAGTTATAATACATCTGGCTTTGTACTGTACCATTGTATAGGACGTCAACCACATGTCCAGTACAGGGTAGCTTAAATATGCTATATAGTCAAGGTCTGTGTCCTTCAGCAGCAGTGTGTGTATATAATATATAAAAAAAGATGTCGGGAATGGGGGTGCCCCATATCAAACCATCAACTTCAATTTCCGAGCATGTTTGAAAACCATTTAGCAGGCAAACCAGCAGACATAGGGCTCGAGTTGATGAAGTGGAACAGCACTGTCACTGAGAATCATCATCCACACCAAAAAAAGCAACTGCCGCATTTTCCGCATCAGTGCACATGCCTTTCCTCCTCCTAAGGCACTCTGGAGTGAAGCCAGCCTAAGCAGCTGTGCATATCGACAAGGAAATTCGTTGTCGCTTCAACTAGCGGACATTACCCTTTATCATTCCCATCTCAACAGTTCCCCCTTAAACTGTACTGGAAGATTATGGACATAACTGCAACACTGGAAGCAAGGTGAGGTAGTGGAAATTTTATTTACAACCCAATAATCACAATGCAAAAAAAGTAAAGAAATGGAGGTTATGAGTCTACAAATAATTTACCCATTATGAAGCATGCATACAACAACCTACCGCACAAGCTAGAGGTATAACAATGCCTGATACAAATTTACTTGGTAAAAACCTGAGAGGGAGTTTGAGGGAATGTTTTACCAAAACGCTTGCTACTTCTGTACTGTAAACCACTAGCTTTTTTTCTACTAATATCTAACAAAAATACAAAATTAACCTCAACCTCCACATGTAGATATATGCAGTTCGATAATCAAAAAAAATGCTTATTCTCAAAAAGTTAAGTTTAAAAAGCGGGCAGCGGAATTAGGCCCGTTCGCCACGGATTCGCCGCGCCAGCTGGATGTCCTTGGGCATGATGGTTACTCGTTTGGCATGGATGGCACAGAGGTTGGTGTCCTCAAAGAGACCCACGAGGTATGCCTCACTGGCCTCCTGTTTGAGAGGCGGGGAAAGCCACACCATCAAAACTAAGCACTGTCAAACCAAGATTTCATCATAACAGCCTTACACCTGATTTTGATCATAACACAGTTTTAAGTCACAGGGTCCTAAAAAGGAAACATTATCAGGTCTTAAACAGCAGTTATACTATACAGAACTTACCCAACATACAGAAATAAAAATAGATTGCTTTTGAACAGACCCAGATTTGACCTTGCTGCCCCTTAAATGCGCGAGACGGAATTGCATCAAAATGAAACTCTGGTGACGTCCAAATGTGATTTCTATGAAAGCACTCCACAGGCAACAGTCTAACGGCTCGTACCTGCAGGGCACCGATGGCCGCACTCTGGAATCGCAGGTCCGTCTTGAAGTCCTGCGCAATCTCTCGAACCAGGCGCTGAAAGGGCAGCTTGCGTATCAGCAGCTCGGTAGACTTCTGGTACCGACGGATCTCCCTCAGAGCCACGGTTCCTGGTCTGCACGAGCAAATTGGTCGCCAGCATTACAAATCAAGAACCATTTAGGGTTTCTCAGCACATAGGGAGGCAGTTCATTCCTCACAGCGCTTTTCAAAGAGAAGCCTGTACTTGAGAAAAAATGTAGGTGAGCAGACAAAACTGGGTGTGCTTGAAGTGTTGCAGAATATGGCACAACTCCAAATATTACATGAGATCAACTATTATGCAAACTCCATAGCAACAAAAAAGCAAGCAAAGGCTAAACAATGCAGAAAATGCTGACAAGTACCATACATTAAAATACGCCACTATACTAATCGGCAAGACAAACTGCTTAAGTTGTATAGAATAAAAAAAAAAAAAACTTTATAAAAAATCTTTCCAAAATCTTGCAGTCTGACACTTGCGAAACAAGTACGAAACAGTCAAATGAGCCGGAGTTCTGTCGAGTTGAGCTACCGATCTAGACGGACTATCGAGCCCATCTGCGCATGTGCAGTTTCACCGTTACGGGATTAGGGGTAGGTTTTAGGAGTTGGGGTTAGGATTACGGAATAGCACTGCGGTATCCTAACTCGAAAGAACACCGGCCGTACCTATGCATTCCCCAGATCAACGATTAAATGTACTTAAAGATGATCCTGTCCCCTGAGAGACAGATCATAGCGAACGACTCCGTGTTGACCTGCTGTGCCGCTCATACCTGTATCGGTGGGGCTTTTTCACGCCGCCGGTGGAAGGGGCACTTTTCCGGGCCGCTTTCGTGGCGAGCTGCTTCCTCGGTGCCTTCCCACCAGTGGATTTACGGGCAGTCTGCTTTGTACGTGCCATGACGTCTTAAATCTCACTTTCCCTACGTTAAACACATAATCGACACACAATCAGCACGGGGGCGGGGGGCACATAACCATAGCAATTCAGAACTACCTCCTTAAAAATACCAGACCTATTAAATACGCCGAATCTCAAACACTACAGGGATTTCAATACCCAAGAGCCTCGCAATCCCATCCTCAAACTATACAGTTCCTAGATCAAAAAATAAACCTTGGTAGTCAGTGGGTTACTAATTGTAAGAGTTGGAACACTTACATTTAATTAAACTGAATTAGCTAATAAATCTAGCTAATAAATGCCAAATCTTACGCGCCAAGTGTCGCAAAGAAAGACCGTGCCTTTGTACGCGTATCGGCGTGGGCAGCGAACGACTGGCAGATGGCAGAAAGACCCATGCGTGACATGAAATATGGTTCCATTTGTCATTTTTTGGATTTTATATCCGCAGCTCGCTTAAGCGGAAAGCCACCGTAGCTCATAGAAAACCATTAAGGTAAAAAAATTCACAATTTTACGTAATAAATTTCTTTTAAAAAGTCGCGATATGATATTAATAACAAAATCATTAAATCATAAATTGGTTTTATTACTGCAAAGCATCTTTTACATAAAATTACACTGACTGTAGAGTGAAGCTTTGCAGTCGAACATTGTAACTATGCCAGCCAGCAGATTTAAATTGCCTGGGCGGGAGATCAAAATGATATATGTGAAACTTAATTGGCGAGGTTAATATCAAATACAAGGAAAACAGATTGTCCAGTTAAACATTTCCATCTTTTCTTTTGAAGAAACCGCGTTAAAGTGTTTCTTTTCTCTTCTTTTCTAGCCACCATTACACGATGTCGGCCAGACACGTTTCGTTCCTTTCTTCTGTGCAAAATCTGCTACAACATGGCGTCTCTTTCAAGTGAACAAAAATCAACGAGCGCAGATGCTTTGTCTGACTCGCCTTCTACGATCCATAAAGCGGCCGGGCTGCGAGATGCGACCCGGTACTACACGCCGCCGAAAGAGCGGACCATACACTACACTTCAGTCACAATTCCAGCAAAAACAAGATCGATGAGAAGCCCCAACAATTAAATCGAAGACGACTCGCTAGGACACTAACATCGGGTATCCAACAAGGGGAAAAACAATTTTCCGCATCACCCCCTATGCTTGATTTCAAATACGATGGAGCATCCGAAGTAAAAATGACACCTAGCAACCGTAACAGGCACAGATAATTTATCTTAGGGTTTCGATGTCATTCGACAAGCGGGGAAAATAATCACAAAGAATATTAAACACGTACCTAATATTCGTAAGCTTCCACTTCCTCTCTATTTCTTCGCAAACTTCAACACAACACTCCGAAGCAACCAAATAGGAGGCGCGTGGCCTTCTTTATAGCCTTTATGACGTTGCTTAATACGTCACAGAGGACAGGGTACCGCCCCCAGAAAAGAATCCGCCGTGGGGACCCATCGCTATAAACCGGAACATATAAATATTATAGAAACTGTACGCATTTGTTTTTTTGCAACCATAAATATGATTGATTTATGTTAAATATGCGACATGTGTATGTTTCGAGCTCTATACTAATCGAACTATGTCAGTCAGCCACTATGATTGATTTTCTTTTTAATTTACCAACCAAGCAGTTAAATTGAACAGGCCTGTCGTGATATCTTCAGTGAAACGCAGTATTTTTTTTTCCCTCCCATAAAAGTACCAGAAAATATTTGTTATATTTCTTTTCATTTTTAAGAGATCATAAGTATCTTACGTAATCCTATGTGGTTTATTTTCTCAGTGGGTATAGCGCTGTGGCAGCACACCTCCGGGTTGTGGGTTTGAATCCCGCCCCCGGCTTCGCGTGTGCGTGGAGTTTGCATGTGTTGGCGCGGGATTCCTGAGTTCAAAGTGCTGTGGTTTGGGTGAACTGGTGTGTAAGTGTGTCTTTAATAATGAACTAGTATTGCGTTTATAGTGTCGTGTACCTCATTCCGTTTGTTACGCTGTTATGCTGAGTAGGTCGCAATAATTTTGACAATCTGCCTCCATTATACTACGGATATATTATAACGAAATGTGTAAACACGTCATCAACATGTGTGCAATAAATGCATGCGCTCAGCGCTCCAATTCTGAAATTCATGCTCGGTATCATTCCCATTACCATACACGTTAAAGGCCATTCTATCCTAATTTACATTAATTTTGTCTGAGAAATATTGTTATCGTTTAAGCTGGATCGTGCGCAAGACTTTAACGAATTAAGTAATCATCATCCTAAAAAAACTCATTGCCATGCGTATACTCCACAGACATTCAAATCGGCGTTTTGGAGGGTAAACATTGAACACCGCCACGCAGCGGTAAGGTGATCACATTTCCTGTTTTACTACGCCCGTGTCGCTCAAGAAAAATTAATATGGAGTAACTGCGTATTTTGCGTAGGCTTACGTCATTGCTTTTACGTTACATGTAACATGTCACATGTATCACCATAGGTTCTCGTTAATTTTCCGCGTTTTGAAAAACTTCTATAAAAATGATTCATATTTCATATATGAATTTCAATTTGTAACGAATGGAAGTCTAATGTTAAAAAAGCAGTTAAAACGCGTTACATATGTGCAAGTACCCGGTACGATTCATAAATGCGTTTTAATCCATGTTCCATAAATATTATCACGCTTTGTTGGCTCCATGTTTTAAAAGTTGACGTTAAACTTATGCGGCATGTACTTTACATTTTGCTAAGTAGCCTACTTCATAGGGTTATTCTAAAGGAACTTTCACCGCTTCCTAAATGCTCAGGCCACCCATTCTTCCAGGTTTGTTGTTTTTCTTTCCTTTTTTGCATTTACATGCAGCCCGTTTTGTTCGCCCGTCCGCCCCCCACCCGCCTGTTGTCCATATTGCTCCGCAGCGGCGCCCGACGTGCAGGAGTGGAAGCAGACCGCGCGCATGCGCTTTTCATTGTTTTGACTGAAAATGCCGTCGGTTTCGAAAACTGCAGTGAGCGCCTCTCCTCAAACAGAGAAACCAACCCACTATTCGTAAGTAAAGCGAGAAAGTAAAAGGAGAACATAAATATATACTACATGTCCTCTGCAGTCTTATATACGCATGGCCTGTAACTGCGAATTGTAATTTAGAATAGGTGCTTTTCCCATATGGAGCAAGATAGCTGCTCTTAATGTACATAACGATAGTGGCAAGACAAGTAAAAGATTGATAAACAAATGCATTTAGTTGCGCGTTTTTTTAAAAATCGGCTGCTTTTCATTGTCCTGTTGTTTAATGCGCTGCAGATCAGAAAAGGGTATAATTTGTTTGCGCCCGAGGCAGCGAAGTACCACTTTCGTTAATTTTCCATGAAACGTCTCGGCCTGATTTGAAGTGTGGACGCAACTTTCCTGTGCACAATAATACTACTCGGCTCTTAGGGACGCATCGATCGTGAAGTACGTGTGAAATCTAATGCACGTTTACTATTAAATAAGAAATTGGTATGCGATCATTTCCAATAGTCTGGGGAAGTGGATGCAATCGTGCCATTTACGTCGTCAGATTGTTTATTTGCGCGCTTATCTTTGCATGCATACTTAGAAATATGTTACTAGGTAGCTTTTGTCCGAAGGATTCAGCTAGTCGACAAACGTAGCTGCGCTCTGACGGCTGCATTGTGTCAAATCTGCATTATTTGCATTGACATAGATAAGGACGGTGTTATTTCAAGACCAAGTTCTAATAATCGCATTCAATACTTTGCAGCTATTTAAAGGAGTTTAGGACCGAGCAGTGTCCACTCTTCTTGCAACACAAGTGCACTCAGCATCGACCCTTCACATGTTTTCACTGGCATTTCCTAAACCAGCGTAGAAGACGCCCCATTAGGAGAAGAGATGGCACATTTAATTACAGTCCCGATGTTTATTGTACAAAATATGACGAAACTACGGGCTTGTGCCCAGATGGAGACGAGTAAGTATTACGTCCTAATGCATGCTAATTGATTAAAATATAAAGGTATTTTTCTGAGTATTTTAAACGTAATAGTTTTTATTAGTAGATTTTGTTTTATCGAAGTGTTAAATAGTTATATAGTTTCCAAATAGTTCCTATGCTAACACGAGTAGTTAAAATGTCTGTGCTATCTGCCTTTACGATCATTTCTTTTTAACGATACAATTCATTTCCCCTGCGCTGTGTAAACACAATGGCTTTTACGCCGCTTTGTAATACGGAAGTTTACGGTGTCGCTTGTCAGTTTCATTTTATTTATTTGTTTTCTGTGAAATCGTGTTAACGAAGCTGTTTTTTCCGTTTTACTTTTCACGATTACGTTTAGGTGAAATGCTATGTAATGATTCAAGCAGAGCTCGTTAGTGTGAGAGTTGATTAAAACCTATGTATAGTAGGAAAGTAAAGTAATGTCAGCGGATCACTTAAGCGCAGAAATACACACCCCCTCTTCGCCTCAAGCAGGGCTGTCCTCATTGTTTGGTTTACTTGTTTTAAATGCCTTTATTGTTATTTCTGTTCTTTTTATTGTGTGTTTTAAGATGAAAAGGAGAGTATGCCGCTATAATATGTTTCATAAAAATGACTCTTTTGTGTTTAGAAAGTTAAACGATCTTCATAAAAACTAGTTTTGAAAATGTGTTGCTATGGACCCTAAACCCTATAATATATACCCTAAAATAATTATTTTTTTATAATGTATAGGGTGTCACTTTGATAATAAGATTGGGAAACTTGCATCACAAGAAAGAAAAAAGTTAAAATAGTTTTGTAGTTTGACAATTTTAGAAGTAAAATGACTAATCTGATTCTCAGTTTTGGCTGAGTACACAGATTTTCACATTTGAAATTCTATAAACTTTGAGTTGGTGATTAGATTGCAGCTTTAAGGACATGGCTGTATAAATGTGTGAATATGTAAATAAATACAACCCCCCATATTTCATTATATACACTTTATTTGTTTCCGTTTATATCTAGGTGCCCTTACCTGCACCGGACCACTGGTGACACAGAGAGAAAATACCACTTGCGCTATTATAAGACTGGCTCCTGTATTCACGAGACGGACGCACGAGGCCACTGCGTGAAGAACGGGCAGCACTGTGCCTTCGCACATGGGCCGCATGACGTGCGCCCCCCTGTCTGTGACATCAGGTGTGAATATGTAACTACAGATCCTGGTGTAATGTAACAACTGAGTAAGGGTTAATCTGATGATTCTTACCTTGTACTGGAGGGTAAGTCTACAGATTTATCAAGGTAGAATTCTGCGTTTTATAACGCCTAGAGCAGCAGACCCTGATTTGTCTTTACACCTCCTCAGTGGTGTACAGTCAGTGCTCCCCCTTGTCATACAGGGTTTATGCTGGGACGTAAGTGACCCTTATGTAGTTACATGTAGTGCCTGCATTGTCATAGTTTAAATCAACTGTAACAATTGTTTGTGCACTGATTTTCCCCCAGTTGTTCATAGTCACCCTGCCTTTTATTAGTTCGGGGATTTAAAAAAATGCCCCAGCTAAGTCTGCATTGTACATAAACTAATCTGCAATGTTGAGTCTCATATCTGTAGAAGTAAAAGTAGCCTGTAAGCCCCAAGTAAGACATAACGTAAGTATAATTTAATTTTAGATAGCGAAAACCTGTTCAAAACCATGCCTTTCTAAGGTACCAGGTAGTATTTTGAAAAATGTAAATAGGTTAGTTCTCCCATGGTTCTCATTAAGTCAGCTAGAGTCACAATGTCTTTGTCTTAATCTACATAATATGTCTGGGAGAAAATGACAGCTGTTTGTTATCATGCCCGACTAGGAGCCAGTGAATATTTTATCAGTGAGTCATAATGCAACTGTAATTACGTTATATGTTTACAAAATAATGTACTGTAACATTACCTGGCACATTATGTAATGCATTGAAAATTTTCGTATTCATTACAATGGAGCAGCCATTGACCTGTTGCCTATGTGCTTCGGATTTCACTCCGGGTGAAACTATGCAGTGTATACTATAGGCATGAATGAAACCCAAGGGTATGCGTGAACAGGTGTTACAATGCTAAACAAGAGCATTTTATTGTAAGCAAATTAGCTACTGTTAAATGATGATTGAAATTCACAGCCCTCATAGTTGCAGAATCGGACGTATTTGTATCCGCAGAAGAGTATTAAGCGGTGGGCACAGCAGGAGGTGCTGTTCTGCTCTTGCTGGTCCATTTCTCTACTTCAATTTCTTGCCTGAGGTGACATGAAAATGCTGCAGGGGGCTAACGCACAGCGCTAATGCAAAATGCTAACCGTGCCTCATGCCATTATGATAGCAGGCTTGTACGTCGTCGTGGCTGGGAATCAGCTGCGTTGTTGTTCTCGGAATATTTGCCATTCCGCCAGGCACCCACACTCTGGCCCTCGAGGAATTAGCGTGACGCTTTTCTTTGTGATGAAGGAATCAATCTGTAATTTCCGTAGGTATCAGCATCTTTCTTGGGTATTGTTTTGAAATGATCTGCCATTTTTAACTTTTGCCTGAGAGTAATATAGTGAATATGGGTTTTCAAATAAAGATAAATTATATATTATATTGTGTAAGGGAGATTAGTCTCAAAGTACTTCACTGTGATTGATGTAATAATAAACAATAATGAAAATAAGGTGATTGAGCAAAACATCTGTAGAGTCACAGCTGAAGGACATGCAAGTAACGGTTGCAATTTTGTATAAATATGCATTGCAAATAAGTAGTCTCTGTTTGAGGATTTGCATATTTGTATATAGATAATAAAGAATTTAGTAATGCTGTGGACAATGATAATAGTGACAGCTAATCGTAATTGGTGACGCACCAGCACTTATTACTTATAATGGGAAATATTTTCAAATATTAGCTGACATTTAACGTTCGATTGTGCATGTGTTCTGTTTCAGAAAATTTAAGCGAAAGGTTTGCTTGGTCTCCTGAAAATCCAGGTTTCAGTTTAAGACATAGTTACTCACTCCTGGCTGCCGTCTTTTTCTGCCATTTTATCTCGCACAATCTTGCTGTCAGTAAAAGTGACAGTTTACCAATTTAAAGTGACGTGTACAAATGACCTGAAAAGTGAATGTTTTGTTTTTGTAGAGAGATGCAAGCACAGGAGGCCCTCCAGAATGGACAGCTGGGCACAGGTGAGGGAATCCTTGATCTTCAACCCGGAGTACTTGCTAGTCAGGCTATGATTGAGAAGATCCTCACTGAGGACCCCCGTTGGCAAGGTAAGGAACAGCAGAGTGGACAAGCGTAAGGTGCTATTACTGTTTTTTGATGGTTTTGTCAGTGGCGACGTATACAAAGGTTCATTGTTTTCCTGTACCCTGGTTCAGATTCAACCTTCGTCTTGGCGAACTACAAAACGGAGCAATGCACCAAACCTCCACGACTGTGTAGGCAGGGCTATGCGTGCCCACATTACCACAACAGCCGAGACCGAAGGAGAAACCCGCGGAAATTCAAGTACAGGTATGTGGCGGAGCCTGGCCCAACTATGATGTCACAGTCAGCGTTTGTCATGATGATGTCTAATCCCCTGCTCGATTGTGATGGCAGGTCAACCCCGTGCCCCAATGTGAAGCATGGGGATGAGTGGGGAGAGCCCACAAAGTGTGACAGTGGGGACAGTTGCCAGTACTGTCATTCACGCACTGAGCAGCAGTTCCATCCGGAGGTGGGTGGGTCAGAGCTAGGGGGGCATGTTTTTGGATTTGCTCTGCTTCTTTCTGTACTTTTAGATGTACTTTTCTGTACTTTAGTTGATATATGGTAGGATTGCAGGCAGCACTAGGAATAAGTCAGATGGTCACATATTTTATTTAGCAGACGCTTTTATCCAAAACGACATACAATTCAGAGAGCAGGGTCAGACGGTCCATGGGTCTATGGAGCAATTGGAAGTTAAAGGGTTAAGGGCCTTGATCGAGGGCTGAACAGTGCCAATACAAGGATTTGAACTGGTGACCTTCCGATCACAGGCATTCCTAATCCTCAGAGCTTGACATCACCCCAAGAACATGCAAGTAGGGTTTGAGTATAGGAGTTTCATGCCGCCTTTTCGAAACTATGAAATGGCAAATATTACAAAAAATACACTTTATAAAGCATTTGCCAGAAAATGAACTGCACTGACAGACTTACCAAGGCAGTAACATTCATCATTGGCCTGTCGTGAATTTTTACTGAAAGTGTTATTAATCTTTGGAGAAAGATTAATGAGGTTTTGTGGATGTACAGACGCTCTTCTACTTACAAACGAGATACGTTCCGAATGGCCATTCACAACTTGAAATATTCATAAGTCGTTATTCAACATCGTTTTAAGGGTATTCGCAAGTACAAAGAACTAGGATGCTGGGAGTACGTACGCTATGCTGCTGCGCGGAGGGAGTAGCGGCCAGAAGTCGTACTCGGTGGAATTGGTGCGCAAAAAAAACAATTGATGTCGGGGACAGAAAATGCGAGCCCAATGTACACAATCTGGACTTGCAGTCCTCTTCGTTCTTATGTGTGAAAGTTCGTATGTTGAAAGTTCGTAAGTAGAGGAGCGTCTGTACTTGTGGTTCGTAATGGGTCTCTGTTTTAGTTTTGGTATTGCAGTTTGCTTGTGTTTTAACCTCTGTGTTGTATCCCCTTCATACACAGATCTATAAATCCACAAAATGCAATGACATGCGACAGACCGCTTACTGCCCCAGAGGACCCTTCTGCGCCTTTGCACATGTGGAGCGTACGTTCTGCAAGCCTCTGCCTTTCCGTTCTATTTCTCTATTGAACAGTGGCCCCAGAACATTCTCTGCCTTCCTTTATCTAGGAATCCCCTCCACGGAAGAGACACTGAATTCACTTCTCTCTTCGATAAATACCGGCTCCCAGTTGAAGTCCTGTTCCCAGTTTTCTGAAGCTTTGATCAGCGACTGGGGAGGCACCACTGCAGCTGGCCCTGGCGGCCACGATGTCGTAAGTGACACCTCCAGGCTGTTCTGAATATCCCTTGGTGTGCGCGTTGATATCAAAAGGAGAAAATGAGTGCCTCCTCACCATAATTTCGCTATTGTGAAGTTAATGAAGTCATTGCATGTATTCTTCCCAGAAGCTCAGTGTGGTTTTGAAGATGGCATTCATTGGTCGGTGGTGTAGTTTTTCCTTGAATGTGAGGTGTTGATTGGCAGCCTGAAGTAATAGTAGGAGCGTACTGCTTGGTACTGTTAGCTCCCAGTTGTGCACAGCTCACTGTATGGGATTCATCCTGCTCCCATGCTGTCAGCTGTGTTTATCTGTGACCCATTAGAAACCATAAGAGGCTCAGCATTGGCCGGATAATGTAGCCTCATTTAGGTATTCTATGGGGGGGGGGGGGGGGGGGGGGGGGGGGGGGGGGGGGGGGGGGGGGGGGGGGGGGGGGGGGGGGGGGGGGGG
>JAODJX010000097.1:21319967-21338131 GCA_026776945.1 Isichthys henryi | reverse complement strand
GTGTACACCGCCAACCACCCCTCACCACCGCACCGGCGGTTTCGCCCCGCTGCCCCCCCGGCTGTGGGCGGGGGGGGGGGGGGGGGCGGCGGTGGCGAGAGCCTGCATTAGCCTTTTAACGAGGCCAAGGGGACTACACTAAAGACTTCGTTAATCTCAGAGTCTGCATCCTGATGCAGCCCATTTTAGCGGCAGTCAGCGAACTTGTTACAGATCCCCTCTGTTGCAGAAATTTGAAGCATTTACTGTTGAATAAAACAGTTTTTGTTGACACAGTCAGAAGTGAAAGTTGATACATTCTTTTGTTCCTTCTGTTATTGGCTGAGTATCAGTTGTGATTTTAGCTAGTAATCTATTATTTACAGTGTTCAAATATACTGCCGCTCCCCTATGTCCTGTAGCATTGTGTTTCTGAGTCAGGATCTTTCCGTTGAAGTGGCTTCAGCTTATTTGATCACATAATGAGTGCCTAAAGCGAGCTCTCACCCGCAGAACCTCGTGAACCTGTTCAACCCACTGGCGAGCGGCATCACGTCCAGCATCACGTCCAGTCTGGCCTCCAGCGTCGGCTCCGACGGCTGCTCGCCCACCGCCTTGTCCACCATGAACGCCAAAGCGCTGCCGTTCTACCCAGCCAGCAACACCGTAGAGTCGGTTGTGGGTATGTCAGAGTCTAACCTGGATAAGTAGTTCAGCATCACAGAGTATTTAGCCAACAAACAACAGCTGCAAGGAATGTTCATTAATTAAATGAAGGAAGCAGTAGGACTTGCAAACTTGTTTCAAGTTTTTTTATTGTCACTTGTTCAGATGAACAGTGAAATTCTTGTGCCGTGGTTGGTTGCCGGGGGAGGGCACAGGTGCAAGGTGGGGGCAGGACAGCAGCCATGCAATCAGAGACCATAGTCCAGGGCTCCTCAAATTTGGCCCTCGATTCCAAATCCAGGCCGTGTTTTCAGTTCTCCCAGGTAGAACCGTGATTTGAATAGCCCTGCAATATAAGAATTGGTGAACAATGAATAAGCAGTAAATAAGTGATGCAACTATTGAAACTATTCCCGTATATTAAAGTAATGATACAATGTATTTGAAAGTAGCCCACAGTTCAGCAGGTTCTCTGAGGTCACTTCCGGATACACAGATGTCCTTCCTATCTGGTGGTTTAACGCAGTGCCAGGAGACCCCAGAGTCTCCTGAACTTTGTCATGGCTGACTGGCGTCTGATCGAGCTGTTCCTCCGAGATGATAGGTGTTTAGCTGTCTTCGTAGCACTCTGTTAATAGTCTGCTTGTTATTCCACGCGGGTCCCCACCATTAGAGCTGCCCATGCCCCCCTGTAGATTAATCACACTAAGCTCTAAGCTGACTAATTGTGGTCTCGCCAGTGTTTTCAGTTTTGAATGCAAATTCATGCTAATATTTAATTTTTTTCCCATTTCATTTAAAATTAATCAGTCTTTGTTACTTCAGTTGATTTATGATTCAGAATATTATGAGCCCCTGAAGAACTGGGTAATTTTAAGGGGTCTGCGTGTTCTAAAATTAATCTCAGAATTAATTTTTTTTAATGAACAAATATCTGGAGGTATGTATTTATCATGGAGTCAGGGACTCGCCTGTGATGCATGTTTCCTAAGTTTTTCAATATTGTGAATGAATTAGCTAAATTCAAAAGAGAAACCTCATGCTTGATGTGGTAAGACTACAGGATACTTGAAATGAAATAACAAAAAATAGCGCAATTAATGCCATCAGTTTGCCAATCAAATAATAATCTGAACTTGGATGGCTTGTGTTCTTATTAATAAATGATCCACAGTGAGTATGGCCTGATGGACGTTTCGGTTTGGTGATTTGTTTATTTAAAAGGAAACAATAGAAATGATAGTGAAACCCCATAGATGCCATTTGAACGTCTTTGTGAAGTTACGGTTTTGTCCTCTAGGCTCCGCTCTTGACCTGAATTTCAATGATATTGACGTCGTCTTGCTGGATAAGGAACTGGAACAACATGAAAATGGCGACCTTAGTTTAACAAGTTAGTGTTTTGGTTGTTTTTGTTTGAGGACATGAGAATTTCATATGAAAGACAATCAGACATGTTTGTGTTATTTGTGAGGCCCGCTAGCATGTCCGGCCCCCATCTCCCCCCCCCCCCACCAGGTGAGCAGCTCCTGTGCGGCTCGGCCCCTGTCAGCATTCCCGGCTCGCTGAACCGCCCTGCCTCCCTGCGATGCTCCTCGCTGCCGGCTTCCCCTCTCGACTCCTTGTCCCAGTCACTGCTCTCTGGCATGACGGCCCCTCAGGGCCAGCGCCAGACCCCCCATGCTGGCGCAGAGCACACACTCATGGGGACCTCCGTCAGCTCCCCCAGCACCCTCGGTAGGTGCATGTGACCAGAATGTTGCTGGTTCTAATATCGAACTCAGCAGAATAATAATAATAATAATATCACCGCTGGGTCCTTAACACCTGAAAATCTATCCTGGGGTGCTGGATAAACAGTCGATCTAGAGCTTTATTCTCGCCTGTATATGTGTGTGTAAGAGAGCAAGATGGGTGATATGAAAACGGAACGTTTTCAATGTAGCTGGACTCGTACAAAAGGCAAAAAAAGCATCATCCTTAAGATCATTTGATCAGGTGGTCTCAAGGAAGCCACTCTGAAGAACTTGTAAATAATACTATGCTGTGATTGGGAGTTGAGGGACATGTGCTGTGCGTGCTCCTCTCCATAGGATTAAATGGGGCTGCAGGAGGTGGCATGTGGGACTTTGTGAGTGGAATCTACCCTCCCAGCTCGTCTCCAGTGGCCAGCAGTACCGGTGTGGACCTGTGCCGCCTGCGGAGGGAGCTGGAGGAGGCCAGAGGGAAGATCACGCAGTGGGAGATGGCATGGCAGCAGGCTAAGCAGGTCAGGGGCGTCCGCTTTTACATGCGCTCAGGCATTTTGGTCACCACTGGGATACTCGGGCACACGACCTGGCACTGCCTGACGAGCGTGCCCATTTCAGGCTTGCAAAGCTTGCCAGAAGGACGCCCAGGAGGCCAAAGAGCGGGCGAAGGCCGCCGAGGGCGAGCGGCAGCGGGCATCACATAAGCGTGAGGGCACCGAGCGCAAGCTGAGGGAACTGCAGGAGAGCTTCGACATGGTGTGCCGCTCGCCAAACACGCTGCTGCTCCGCGGCTATGGCGAGTTGGAGCAGCTCTCCCTCCCCAAACTTCTCTCCATCCAAAACCAGCTCTGCACAGACCTTGACGTTATAGACACGGTAAGCAGAACCAGACGGGGACACCTGCTAAGATATCAAGTGCAGTATTTGCAGCTAAAGCTTAGCTAAGATTCTGGATTTATTTACTTTGCGACGATGTACTAATTGCATCATAATTTTCCCTCCCCCAATGCACAGGTAATATATCAGCTTCAGTCAAAGAAATGCGTGGTTTGCCAAAAACGTGACCGTTCTATAGTTCTTCAGCCCTGCCAGCATTATGTACTCTGTGACAGCTGCGCACCAAGCAAAATGGAATGTCCTTATTGCGAGACTAAAATACTGAGCTGGTGATGCTGGTCTATCCAAGGTACTCTTCGTAGATCTATACCTTCGAAAGATTACGTATTAATCAGTGATGCTAACAGTCTGGATTTAGATTTTCTGTGTTGTTTAGAATTTCATGTAGTTCATATAAAGGTAACAGTGTTTGACTGATAAATTGACATTTTTTTCAGATGGGAGATGTTTAACATAAAACACCCAGTGCAATTTTCAAATGGCTCAGTTCAATGTCCAACGATGCCCTTAATTCCAAGTAACGACTTTAAAAGTATCAGCCTTGCACTGTTATTGTTACCAAATATGTGAAGATTATATGTTTAATATAAAAGCACTTTGTTAAAAGGGTTTTTTTAGATTTACAGAATTGCCTTAGGCTGCTTTTAGGTTATATGTTTTTCACAACTTGCTATAGTTGAACTCGTTTGTAGTTTTTAATAGAAGATATTTCAGAATCAATATGTATTAAATTCAAGAATGTATTAAGTGTTACAGTTACTATAACTAGTGTAAAATTTCTGATAAAAAAAATGGAAACATAACCAGCAGTTATAACACAATAGAGCCACTAGCTAGCATGTAATGGATCGGTTGTTATTTTTCTGATGTTTTTGTACACTAAGCTGTTAGGCTCATTTCTTCTCTTTAATCAATTTAATTGGCTGCTGTAGATATTTTTGTTGTAGCCAAGCAACATGGCTGTTTAGGCTACTACAGCACTATAGGAGTGCCTTGTCTCTGCCGACAGAGAAAAGCTTCGAAACGGAACAATTAATTGATTTTCGTAATAATAAGCTCCTAATTAATCATTTTACAATCTTCTGATAAATTTCAAGAACTGATACTAGTTACATATTGGCTCAATTTCATAAAATATATTAAACTGATATGCATGTATAGGAATGGGTGGTGCACTCTAGCATTGCTTTGTGTCCAGCACAAACTGCTAACAATGGTTTGGACAGCCTGATTGGTTTCTAATTGGTTTAAAATCACTTAAACTGTGCCATTTGCAAGATTAACCAGTAGTCCCGAAAAACTACCACTGTTATATTTTCACTGCCGAAACAAGTATTTCCTTTTTAAAAGTGTACATTTGAGACATGGTTTTACAAGTGTGTATGCATTTTCCCAAATGTCGCTGGCCCATGCAGCTTAAACTGATTGAAATGACCTCCAACTGTGTTGAGACTCTCATTATGTCCCTGTCGGTGCCCGTTGTGTTTTAACACTCACTTCCTTAATTACTTATGAGAGTAAAATGATGACAGCCATGTAGTTGTTAAGGAGCTTCGTACCCCCTTGTGCAATTTGAAAAGTTCATTGAGGGCATGAATGAAGCATATTTAGTTTAAGGGAGTGAAAAGATAGTACTGGAACTTGTTTAATTCAATCTTAGGTTGCACCGTTTTTTCTGTAAAGTGCACTACCACATGTAGTCCTTGTGTTTAATTAGCAAAGTAATTCACCATATCTTTATGTTCTCTTAGGAGCTTAATTAATTTTTGCTACATAGAATGATTAGAATTTTATACGGTTTTCTTCTGTAGTATTTTTCCCCATAAATGCTGACATTCAAGTGTTTCCAAAATCATTCACATATAGGGCACAATGTAACCCAATTGTATGTTAAACTTAATAACAGAGTATGATTAAGATGATTTAATAATGATAGTGCTGTAATTTCAGTTGAAATAATGGAGGAATGTAAAAATTACCGTACAGTTTTAACTTTAATCAGCAGAGGGTGTGATTCACTCTGCATTTGCATATAAGAATAATGGTTTTTACCATCTTCTGTGCTCTGCCAAAGACATTAACTATTTAACAATATTTTTTGATATATTACATTTAAAAATACTTTATTTCTGACATTCAGATCTAATGACCAAATAAAAAATCCTAGACAAATTGGAATGATGTCATTTTTTTAAATGTTTTATTTTTAAGTGTTTTCTATATGAATGTTGAACGACGCTCTACAGTTTGAACCGTTCATAGTGAAATGTCGCAGAAGGGGAATGACACTTGTATTTGGTGTTTAAAATGTATAAATGCCTTTCTGGTGGACTGCATTCTCATTGTCTGTAGTAATGATTGTACCCTACAGTTTGTCATGGTCATGTATGTTCAAACTCTCTTGTGCTTCCTCCTCCCCCATCATCAGCATTTTACCGAGACCATGTACAGCTTGTGTGTTGATAAAATGTCCTTCACATTGGTTGATACAGGCAGGTGTGATAATTTAATCATTCGCTCTCTTGATGGCAGCTCCCATTGGTCGGGCCTTATTCCAGCTATCCACCTGATTGGCTTGTCTCTCGGGCCTTATTCCAGCTACCCACCTGATTGGCTTGTCTCTCTACTGTAAAATGGATGTTACTATTCTAGCAATGGTACTGCAAGATATCCAGTAGTTGTGTGCACCTTATCTGTATCTCATACTGGTCCGTGGCTGATAAAGTATTAATGTCTACCTATAGTGTGTATGACCTGCTTTTCAGCCTAACTCCCTTTTTATGGTCAGACTATAAGTTTATTGTGCCCTTTGAAATGTATTTGAGGTCCACTGGCTCAGAAATAAGTCAGGCTATAACAGTCAAGAACAATAATTTCTTTTTACCTGAGTTGCTAAAAGATGATTTAACTGTTTTGAGTATTGCTGTTGCATTTGATAGCGTTTCAATATACAATATGATAAAATGTAATATTAAAATAAGATGCAATAAAAATGAATCTAAATCTAATAGCTGCCATAAAGGCAGGTGTATAACAATGAAGCAGATGTTGGCAGTTATTTTTCTGATGTTTTTCCCATAACACCCAGGTCGTATTTAAATTTCACTTAACCTATAGTCAGACACAAATTAATTTAACAGTTTATATTCTTTTCAAGGTTAACTCATTGTCCTTGTTGTACTGTTTTTTTAATTAACTGAACTGGAACTTTTACTGTCCCATAGTTCTCTAAAATGGTTGTGAAACTGCAGCTTTTGAGCCAAACACATGTGCACCACTATCACCTGTCTGTATCAGCCATAATTTTAGCGTGCATCATTTTTTCCTCTTCTTGTTTTTGTACATTTTGTCGTGTTTATGAAAGACAGTGACAGGGATTAGTCCGGGGAAAAGGGCAGCTGCAGCTTAAATAAAGCACTGATTAGCTAGTTTTGATGATAATTATGATGGCAAAGATGATGATGATATTTTGGTGTGAACGATATTTTTGAATCAAAGTGAAAATGTGTTGGTTTTTTGTAATTATATTGTAATCGTTGGCTCTGATGATGTTTATGCAAGTGTATTATTCGTTTACTGTGGAAACCCTGATATTAAATGCGCTAACCTAAATTTCATTCTTATGACAGGAAGATGTTGGAGAATGAGACAGCATGTGATATGGCTTAAAATAATGCTATCAGATTACGGGTTCCAAATCAAGTGTGAATGTTTAAGATTTCCTTTTTTATGCATTTGGCAGTTTGTAAAGATAGCATATTCTATAATCTAAAGCCAGAGAGGACAATAAAGTAAGGAAGTAATTTCTCAGGGTTTAAAAGTAGAATAAAGGATGAATTTTGTTCTTACACAAAAGGTTCAGTTTATTACAATTTTTGCTAAGAATATTATTAGGCTAGATATTTTATGATAGCGCAAGCATCCCGACAGCAAACTTATCACTTATGTTTTTTGGTATGTATTGCGTTAAAAATATCACAGCCATGTTGTAGTGTTTTAAGTGTCTGAAGATGTTAAATTCTTAGAAATATTACTGTTAGTACATTTTATATTTTACATCTAATTACATATGAAATTTATGGAAACCTTTGCATTGCTGTGTGTCTAATATTTAAACACAAATGGCATTCTTCAGATATGGTATTTATGATGCATAATCAGTACTTTTGCTGTGTTTTAAATTAACATGTTACAATTTACATATTATAGCACTTATAAAATGGTTTACAGAATTAATGGAATTATTTTTTACTATGGAATAAAAAAAAATTGATCTTGGTCTGTGTTTTGGAAGTTACTTTCTAGGCTGTATTTTGGTGCAGAGGGCAGGAATGTTGACATCAGAAATGTCTTTCTAAAATAAAAAAATAAAAATTAAATTAATTAAATTTAACCAGGTAACTCAAAAGTCTGGAACCACCCAGGTTTTTTGCATTTGGACTAATGTAACCAATACAACATTTGTTCTAGTGAGGTGAACTGAAAATATTCCACATCCTTTTTACACAAGGCCATAATACTACGGGAAATTTTATATATATATATAAAAGGGATAAGCCCCATGTTCACTGTACTGGATCAGCACCTATGCATATATATATTGTGTATATATAGGTTCTGATCCAGTACAGAGTTGCAGTGAACATGGGGCTTATCCCAGGAAGCACAATGCAGTGCCCACCCTGGACAAGATGTCAGTCCATCTCATGCACACACCTAGAATTATACGCTCAAGGCAGTTTAGTTAATTCATATATCAGCATGCTTTGGATTATGGGAGGAAACCAATGCAGAATTGATGCACGACAGTTGGCAGTAGGAATTGAACCAAGACCCATACACTGTCAGGAAAAAGTACCCATCTGTACCTTTGAGGTACTATTACTTACTGTCACTGGGGCTGCACTCTCAAAGGTCTGCCAATTGTACCCTAGCTGTAGCAAAATGTATATTTTAAGGTACAGAAATGGATTCAAGACAATTTTATACCATTGTGTGTACATTAATGTTGTTTCTTCCTTGGAGAAAACTACCAGGCCATTCTTTTTTGTTCCACCATAAATGATTTAGCTTATGAATTGAGTGGTAATTAGCACAAGGATTTGAATCAGGTGTGTTAAACGAAGGTAAACTAAAAACTGTGCAGGGCTCCGCCCCCTCAAGACTGGAGTCTGACACCCCTGGTATAGAGGGTGCTGCTTGTTACAATAAAAGAAACTGGGCTACCCACGGAGGTATGGAACCAGCCATGATACTTTATTTACACACATATTAATAACAGAACACAAGAATTGCTGTGTTGAAGTGTTCATTGGTCATATGTATGTGTGTTGTTAGCTACACTGCACCAAACCAAAAGGCAGAGCCTAGACCGCACCCACAGCATGTCTACAGAGAAAGGTCAAGGAGAAAGATTTAAATAAAAAAAAAACGGGAAAGGAAGAAATAGCACCACCTAAAGACCAGTCTTAGGCAGAGCCATAATAATATTGTGTATAAAAATACATTACACAGCAAATACAACTTGTATACGAAATAAATTTAGTCTATTATCAAGTTGTGATTTCTTAGAAGAAAAAGTCAAAACAACAGTATTCATTCGATCCTGAACACAAAGAGAATACCACTTTAGTGAATGTCAATAGTTATTGCGATATTTTCTGCCCAAAACGACAGCTATTTAAGTACTGTAAGGAGAACCAATGATAACCCTCCCCATACCATTTTAGATTAAGTTTTGTCTCGTCACAAGAAAGTAAAAGAATGTACCGTGTTATAAAGCGGCTATAGGAACCATTCTCGCATGCAAAACGGAACCTTCTTTATATGTAGCTTTTTACGGCCTGGGGGATTAAGAGAGAGCGCACACAACGTGGTGTTACTCATATCTGTCTCTTTGATTACCCTAGAATACCTTATTAAAGTGTACTTTTGGGGGGAATTTTGGAGGTGATGTATGGCAAACTGTTTCTTAAAAGCTCGACAATTACTGACGAATAAATTATGTATTTAATAACTAATCGTGTGCTTTTAGTAACCTGCTAATTCTCTTTGAAAACGTGAATGTTTACTGTTACGTGATGTGTCGACTGCTTCTGTTGTGGCTTACCAGCAACAAACTAATGAGTAGCTACTTACGTGCTGTGTTAAATGAGTGTGCTTTTTTCCCGTTGTGAACGCAGGTTGTCCACCAAGAAATGCTATCTCCGCTTGTTCTGGCCCGATGTAAATAATTTTAGGATGGAAGAGGTAAATGTCAAATTTAAGTTAAGTATGCTTGACAAGTAAATTTATTAAGTATATACTGGGAACTTGGTTGTTGATTTTGCACATTTTATCAGCTATTCCCGTGTAGAAAAACTGCATAATGTCTTCTTAAAATATCAGTAATGGTAGTAAACATGAGTATCTCCTACTTGCTCCTACCTACTTTTTATTTTATTGGAGGCTCCCTGGGGAACTTTTCAGGATGAGCTTGACTGGTGTATCCAGCAACTTCAGACAAACTTGTTGCACAGCAATCCACAGGGAGGTAAGGCGCACCTCACATTCTTTGACCATCTGGTGATGTTTCTGATGCTACAAACGTTTCTTCATTTGCTGACAGCTGAAGAAAATAAACACGTGCTTAGCGTGTTGCAGTCAAAGACGACACCTTCTGTGAAGAAAAGGCAGATTATGCAGATGGTTTTTGGGGACTACAGGCAAAAAATGACAGATGACCACAAAGCACAAGAGGACACGGGTATAAAAAATGCTATTTTTTTTTGTTAAATTCAAAATATCAAACACTTTACTGTCTTAATGAATGCAGTCTGAATATGTGCTGTATGGAGTTTTTACTAACCTACATGGACATTACAGTGAGGGAGACCATCCACGAGAGCAGCGAGGGAAGTGGTTTCAGTTGGGTGCCCAACAACAGCTCCTTCATGTTCAACTTCTTCCCGGATGGAACAGCAGGGCAATTTGAGGAAACCCCAGTGACAACTCAACTTCCGCTGGAATCAGGAAGTCAGATAAACTCAGTTCCTTTAACAGGAGAAGGAGGAGACTTCGCTTTTAATTTCCAGATACCCTCAAAAAGTCCTGAGACTGAGAACAGGGGGAATCCGGTCAGCTCCAGAGACGTTGCTGTGCCAGCAGATGGCAGAGATGCCAGCTCTGAGAATCTGCAGGACGTTGAACAAAATACCACGACTGCCAAGAAAAAGAAGCCCCGGAACAAGAAGAAAAAGCAAGAGGGATCTGAAGGCCAGAAGAAACCACCACCTGCTTCTCAGGATGCAGCCACCAGCAACTCGGGGCAAAGTGTGCTGGTAAGTGTCAACACAGGTCTGATCTGTTCATTAAATGATACCAAAAGACACCAGAGACACTTTTTACATGTCTATGCATTACAGAGTTCAGAGCAGCAGCTGGTCAGGGAACTTGACTGGTGTATTGAACAGCTGGAACTGGGCCTAAGGACTCAAAAGTCTACTCCTAAACAGAGTAAGAGTCATTTAATCAAGGTACTGCATTAGAAATTGTATAGGAAAGCCGTGTTTTTTAAATTAGCAACGGAACACCTCTTCTGTTCCAAGTAATAGTTCTTTTTGTTTATGTCGACCACAGTGGAGGAGGCCTCTCGTGCACTGAAAACTTTACACAGCAGCAAAGCTCCTCTGGTGAAGAAGAGGCAGGTGATGAGGTCAATGTTTGGCGACTACAGGAAAAAGATGGCGGATGAAAAAGCTAAGCAGCTTAAAATGATTCAAGCTGGTGAGAAGTTCTGAGGAGAAACGGCATGGTGGATTCATACAGAGCAGTGTGAAATATAGCCGGTTTACCAGATGTTGCATGTATCGTATCAGTGTTTCCCAACCAAGTCCTCGGGGACCCCCATACAGTCCATGTTTTTGCTAGCAGGAGCTGGGTGGGGAGCAAAAACGTGAACCGTTTGGGAGACCCTGAGGACCAGGTTGGGTAACACTGGTTTAT
This sequence comes from Isichthys henryi, assembly GCA_026776945.1. Taxonomy (NCBI): domain Eukaryota; kingdom Metazoa; phylum Chordata; class Actinopteri; order Osteoglossiformes; family Mormyridae; genus Isichthys; species Isichthys henryi. Next base: position 21,326,855 of record JAODJX010000097.1, on the reverse strand, counting down.
ACACTGGAGATACTGATATACCCAAAATGGCCCCTGCTTTCTCCTAGACGTAAAGTCAGCCCGCGTCACAGCAGTGTTGACACCTGCCAAGAAGCCGGTTTTCCATAGAAAAGCGGAGTGCAGAAAACAGGTCAAAGAAGAGAAGCTAAGTATGCAGAGCCAGGTCACCAGTTCTGAGGCCAGTGGGAAGTTTGTTTTCACCCCTACAGAAGAGGAGTTCCGCTTTAACTTCTTCTGACTCTGATCATAAATATCTGACAGGAATGTTTTTGCTTCTAGTTAATGTATAGGATTTCTTCGTTGTTAAAAATACAATTTTTAATTGTTTGGTTAATGGGTTAGAATCCAGGGTTATTGAAAATTAAAAGCAATGAAAAAGAAATTTGTACCTCACAAAGAAGTTTATCAAATATGAAAAAAAGTGTTTTTTTTTGCATCTGATCATGTGTGTCTTTTGTACTTTCTTGTAATTCAGACAAACAAACATCAAGGTCTAGGCTTGGGGGTTATTTCAGTGATATGGTATTCCGCAGGATTTTTAAATTTTAGCATCAAAATTCTATCTCAGTTTTATTTAGATTTCAGAATACTGGAATAGCATTGAAAATAACTTCATAATGCGTTATAATGTCTGGATAATATGATGGTAAATTAGTTAACGTCCAAGTCTACTTCTGGCCAGAAACTTGATGATCTACTTAAATACCACAAAGTGCTGAACAAAATCAAGTGATCAGCTTGGCTATATCACAAAAATAATATTCTGAGGGAATTAATATATACAAATATAATTGAGAGAAATTAGAACAATTAGAATAAGGGGTCCAAGTTTTTCACAAAAAATAAATCTGGTGAGTTGCCGGTTGGGGGGAGGTATAAAATGAATCCTTGCATGTACACATGCCATGACATATATATATATATATATATATATATGCAGTGGGGGAAATAATTATTTGATCCCCTGTTGAATTTGTAAGTTTGACAACTGACAAAGAAATAAGTGATTTGTAATTTTTTTTGATGGATTTGAATGGAGAGACAGAATATCAACCAAAAATCCAAAAAATAAAAGACATTACAATAAAATGTAATAAAAGTTATAACTTGATTTGCATGTCGTTGAGTGAGATAAGTACTTGATACCCAAGCAAAACTTAACTTTAATTGGTGGCAAACCCTTGTTAGCAAGCAGAGCGCTATGACATTTCCTGTAGTTGGTCACCAGGTTTGCACACATCTCAGGTGGGATTTCGGCTCGCTCCTCTTTACATAAATTCTGTAAATCCTTTAGGTTTCTTAGCTGCTGCTTGGCTACTTGAAGCTTCAGCTCCCTCCACAGATGTCCAATAGGACTGAGGTGTGGAGCCTCTCAAGGCTGCTCCATGACCTCAATGTGCTGCTTCTTTGGCCATTCTCACCCACTGTATACATCCATCCATTTTCCAAACCGCTTATCCTACTGGGTCGCGGGGGGTCCGGAGCCTATTCCGGAAGCAAGGGGCATGAGACAGGGAACAACCCTGGATGGGGGGCCAGCCCATCGCAGGGCACACACACACACCAGTCACTCACACATGCACACCTATGAGCAATTTAGCAACTCTAATTGTGCCCTTGAGAGGTAAAGTGGGCTATCCCACAAAAACAAAGTTGAGAAAATGAGCTTCAAAGTTGAAAAATCAGTGTGCCTATACCTTACAATTGATATATATCATAGGTAGCACAGATCTTAGTATATTTAAAAGATAGATAGACCCTCAATGATTAAAATTGGACACTAAACTCATTTTTGACTGACGTGGGATAGCCCACTTTACCTCTCAAGGGCACAATTAGCCTCAACATGTCTTTGGACTGCCCCATGACCCAGTAGGATAAGTGGTTTGGAAAATGGATGGATGGATGTCTTTGGACTGTGGGGGGAAACCAGAGTGCCTGGAGGAAACCCCATGATGGCATGGGGAGAACATGCAAACTGCACACATGTGACCTAGGTGGTGACTTGAACCCGGGTCCCAGAGGTGTGAGGCAATGGTGCTAACCACTGCACCACCATGCCACCCCCCCGCGTTGTATGCACACCACCATAATGCATTTATGCTAACTTCACTATATTAAGCGGTATCCTGTTATTATCGTTTTAGGTGGCTTACATAATGCTAGATGGCAGATTTTAAAATAATTCAATTCATTCACTAATTTCCTTACTGTGTGCCAGCAGTTGACACTGCAGTCCCTACGGTTGTACCTACATAGCTTGGGAATATGTGCCCCATATTGGGGGGGCAGCCCATCGCAGGGCACACTCACACACCATTCACACACACATGCATTCCTACGGGCAATTTAGCAACTCCAATTAGCCTCAGCATGTTTTTAGACTGTGGGGGGAAACTGGAGTACCCAGAGGAAACCCCACGACGACATGGGGAGAACATGCAAACTCCACACATATGTGACCCTGGCGGAGACTTGAACCCGGGTCCCAGAGATGTGAGGTAACAGTGCTAACCACTGCATCACCCTGCCGCCCCTTAATATAACATATAGAGCGAAAATTTATATTTTGTCTAACAGAAGTAATCAACAAAATACATTCGTTGTGACTAATACATTGATTTCATAATTAAATGTGATACGTTGTGTCACATTGTTTTGTTAAATGACTTATTGAAGAAGTCTGCGAATATACAGGGCACTAGTCATATGTACTATTACTAGATAACTATTTCTAGTTAGAAATTTACCAAAAAGGCATAAAAGTATACTGTCTGCAAGCTTTACAGTTACATTTACATGCTTAAGGCCTATAAGCCATACACCAAAACAAAACCAAGTACTTGTACAGTACGCTGCACAGCACAGGGTTAACCAACCATGAAGTTAATTGTGCTCAAGCGGTACTTCTGGATGCAAATCCTACTGACCTTGGAGATTTATTTTTGATAATTGTTTTTTTTTATCAGTATTCAGCGTAAGACAAGACATATGTCTCATGTCATATACATCATTTATGTTTGCCATCAGCCTCACCATAATACTTATGAAAATTACAGGTACATAGACAAAAAAAAACAAAAGAGAAAACGATTTACAGATAGGGAGTGATCTTTTCTTTACAACATAACCATTAATTTGTAAAGATAAAATCAGGTCTATGGGGCACTATATAGTTAACCCATTTTTCCCAGTATGAAACAAATTGTTTTAGTTTATGATTAACAAATGTTATCATCCTCTCCATTGAGTAAATATCCAGTGTAATTTCCAGTCATGAATTTTAAGTCGGGCTGTCTTGTAATAACCATTTCCTTACACTTCAAGGATATTTTACGTTTACACTGGTGCATCTCTTTCTCCAATAACAGGACAGTCCCTGAAAGTATGGTAGCATTTTGATTTCTACATTTCCCCCAGCAAACTGAGATGTTACTATCATAATGGGATTTTTGAGAGCGAGCGATGAAATCCATCATCAGGCTTTTCCAATCAAACTCCCTCCAATTCTGTGAACTGGTACATTTCCACGTTTCTTCATATTATTGCCCATCCCTTCTCAGATATAACTATCCCTCCTTCCTTGTCCAATTTTGTTTTATATATGAAGTTGAGAATGTTTTGAGATTTGACAGACTTGACAGAGATTCTACAGTATTTGTATAAAGTAAATCTACTATTAAAATCTGAATTATATGCTTTTCTAAACAGCTCTAACAAATATGCCTTTGCCTCAGCCATGTTTTTCAACTTCATATTAACATAGTGTCTTGATTTCAGATATCGATGTGTTTTTTTTATAAGTATTTCTCTTTTAGGCCTTTCAAAACTGAGTAATGTTCGTTCTTTTGTTTAATTTTACATAGAGCTGTTATTCCCATAGCTGTCCATTCCTTAAACCTAATGTTCGGTTTATTTGGTGTAAAATCGGAGTCATGTGCACGCCATTTAAGAATTATGATATCTCCCTCTAATTTGTGTTATTTAATAATAATTTTCCATAGCTTAAGAGTCCATTTCACCCATGGGTTGTCAATAATATTTATGTAATTTTGAAGTATATCATCAGCTAAGATTGCCTACCTTAGGTGTGTAAGGAAAGACAATAAAGCATTCGTAATCTGTACGTACATTTTCTTAGTAGAAATGACTACACTGGAAATTTACGATAAGAGTTTCATTAACAGATGTGCTTTCAAAAAGGCTGCGACAAAAGTTGCAATATAATATTAAATCACATCATTTATCAAATGCCTTTTAAAATTTTACGATATTTCAAAAAGAAATTGGGAGCCAGTTTTAGTTTTAGACAGTGAAGGAAACCATAGTACTTAATGTGTGCCTGTGATTTAAGTGATGAGTGCATTTGTATTAGGATTCACTGAGCAAGTAGTTTGCATGTTAGTGTTTATTGTGCCCCAGCAGGCTTTCTGTGCTGGAAACTGATGGTGGTGGTTTTAAGTGTTAAATATTTTGTTAGCAAAATCTTAAAACCTTCGTCGTCATCATTATCATCTGGCTAAACACAACCACGTCCTTCTCCGGTCCCCGGTAGAGTTTATGGCAGCCGCAACAACTGCATCTCTGCTTGGTTACGCATAACTGTACAGCTGTTGTTCAAGTATGACGCCACTGTGCCTCGACTTTCCATTGGTTGCACATCACATGACCACTGCGGTGGCTTTTTTGTGGTGTTTGGGAAATTGAGTTCATTTTGCAACGACATGACTTATGGACTGCTTGAGTTGTATGACAATTTGACTACAGAACCCAGATATTGAAACATATGTCGTAGTTGGAGGATGTAACGTGTGTGCAATCGTGTTGTTTGATGGTGTTTGTATTACAACAAGCGACTCAGTGATTGAAGTCGTGAACGACTTACAAGGGTAAGTTAGATTTAACTGCGCTGGTTGCTATATAGTGTTTGTAAAAATTATTTTACCATAATTTGCACCAAATCTGCATTAGAGCGACTTGGTGAAAGATTATGAAAAGTTATTCACCGTCTCTATTTGTGATATAATTATAGGTCGCACTTTATCTAGGGTGGTACTTAACTTCCCCCGTAAGGTTCGGTGTTGTATCACTTTTTGGTTATTGTTTCACGAGCTCGCTCTTTTATGTGTTTAATACAGTTGTTCAACAGTAGTACCAGCTGTTTTCGGAAATTTAAAGCGCCCAGAAAAACTTATAATTGTTGTTCTTGTCTCTTATTGCAAAATGATTTAAAACGCAGAGTAAAATTTAGCTTTATAATATTAACATTATTATGTAATATTTTGACTGTTTTTTCAATTTACTGAAAATTGTAATTTAAGCGGTGCTTGTTACTTTTTGGAGAGATTGTTGGCATGGTATTTTACCCTTCTGAAATGTTTCTCTGAAGTATCTACATAAAACAGGAGCCGGATTGAGGATGTCTGAATTAAGTGATGAAGCCAGTGAGTCTGAACAGTTTGGGGCCAGCCTATCTCTGTGGTTAGGGGACGCTGGAGGGCAGTTAGTGCATCGTGAAGAGGTGCATGTACCTCTGGATCTTCACACTGCCTGTTCCATTGGCCAGTATGACGTTGTAGCAGAATGCATTCGCAGGTGGGTGTTCCATTGTAGCAAGCTTCCCCCCCACACAACATTGTTCCAGTTTATATAGAAGGAACAGCATTTGCTAAGCACAGACACTTAACTGGCAAGAGGAACAGTGATCACAGTTTGAGCCTCACTGTCGAGGATACACAGACATTTAGCAGGATAGTTAAACACCTTAACACTACAGCCTCAGAAATCCTCACTGAAATGAACCAGCAGCTCTGCGACTCGGTCTCAACAAAAGCTGGATTTCATGCAAGGGCTGTTCTTCACACACTGCTTTTAACTTGACCCTTTGTCAAGGTGCATAATCCAGTGTACAGAGCACAAAACTTTTGGAGAAATTGTCCAAAATCCCAAAACCCAGAGTTTGGTATTCATATTGTAGTGAAATTGTATGACATATGACATTATTTTAAAATGGTTTGAAGCTCTTCTGAAGGTGACTGTTGTCCCTACTCCTTATTAAGTCCTAGATATAAATATGAGGCATTTTTCTTATTTTGTCCACCTCCTGTATTATTCTGAGTTTTATTTGGTGGTTAGATGTAAGTTTTGTTTTTGTCTTGCATTTATTTGCTTGGTTCAGAGGGGATGTTGACCTGGATGCTAAGAATGTAGGTGGCTGGACACCGCTGATGTATGCTGCTTATATTGGGCATGACAACATCGCTAACCTTTTGCTTGAGACGGGTGTGGAGGTGAACGCGACTACTGCGAAAGGACAAACACCACTTATGCTGGCGGCAACCTGTGGAAATGAGAGTATCGCCTACTTCCTGCTCCAGGTCAGGACATCTCAGGTTGACATTTTCACTTTTTGCGTTCATTGACCTTTTCATTGACCTTATTGGTTGAAATGAATGGTGGAATGGGAAATTTTATCTGCGAACTTTAGGCCTTTTTAACATTACCATTGTGTGACTGGTACCCTTTTTTACCCCCACCAAAAAAGCAAGGTGCAGATCTGGAGATGAAGGATGCAGGAGCCTGGACAGCTTTGTTTCACTGTACCAGCACTGGACACCAGCAGATGGTGAAGTTCCTATTGGACAACAATGCAAATGTTAATATCAAGTAGGGTGCCTCTAATGACAGCAATGCCCAGAGTGGCTACTGAGCATGAATTGATGTATTTACTACAATTTCCTCATAACAATGTAGAATAACAGTTATTCTCAACAGGGAGCCAATATCTGAATTCACACTCTTAATGGAGGCTGCTGCTTCAGGTCATGAAATAATCACCCAGTACCTTCTAGAACATGTAAGACCCTATTCACAGAACTTGAACTTTTA
>JAODJX010000097.1:21300017-21319910 GCA_026776945.1 Isichthys henryi | reverse complement strand
CAGGGAGTAAAAGTCAACGAAAGAAATGCTAAAGGAGAAACGGCTCGTTCCTTAGCTATTTTATATGGTCACACCAAGATCGCCAGCCTCATTGACATGCAGTCGGCCAGGACCAAACAAGGTGGGGGATGTTGCTTTTCAGGTTATAAAGACTTGATGGCTTATTCGTTATTTTACATTAATCTGGTTACTTGACACTTTTCCAAAGCAATATACAAGTGAGGCAGATGATTCATCACTAGCACAAAGCTGTCAAGGAGCCAGCTTGGGTACAATAACTCCTATGTTGAGCTTCCAGTTAGAGACCAGTAACAAGTGCTAGTTGGCGCTGGAACAGAAGCTACACAAAACACTGTAAGAGCCTAACACAAGCTATCCGAATCAGAATTAGCACTTGATTCCTACTAGACAGCCACAAGCGTCCACTGTTGCCTGAAGAGTTTAACCTACAGACAGCCTTACTCCTTTATAGTAGTGTTACTCTTTTGTTGTCTCCTCTCTGTCATCAGGGCATTATGAAGACCTCAGCTCGTCAGAAGACTCAGATAGTGCCCCCCGGAGGTCACGTCTTACCCGCAGCAAGGGACAAGTCAAAGGACCTAGCATTCATGACGGTCCACAGGCCATAGCCAAGTTCCGGGTCGGAGCCCCCAGCAGGCCTCGTGGTAGAGATTTTCCTGGATATTTGAGTGGAAATGCTATTTTGCTAATTCAGATGTAAAAGAATAATGTATGATACTGAAACTGGTAAATTTATACATTATTATTATTTATTAATAAATAAAACTCCCTGGCCAGAAGAATGTGGACGGCTTACCATCGCACCTATATGTGCTCGTTGAGTATCCCATTCCATTGCCATGTGCATTAATATGGGGTCGATTCCCTTTTGCTGCTATAACAACGTCCGCTCTTCTGGGAAGGTTTTCCACCAGATTTCAGCCCATTTTAGCCAGAAGAGCACACCATGAAAAACAGCCCCAAACCGTTATGCCCCTTCTAGAGGTGGATAGTTCAGGTCCAGAAAGTAAAAATCCAGACCAAGATTTTGTTTCAAACAACCGGTTGAGTATAAAGTATTGAGTTACAGAGTACTGGTTGGTTAAAACAAAATCTTGGTCTGGGTTTTTTCTTTCTGGACTTGAAGTATCCACCTCTACCCTCCTCCACCAAACTTTACATTTTACACTATGCACTCAGGCAGGCAGGTTCTTGCATCTGCCAGACCCAGAGAGTGAAGCGTGATACATCACGCCCGAGAACGCATTTCCACTGCTGTACAGCCCAATGACACAGCACAGCAACTCGGCCATGGAACCTCAGTCCATAAAACTCCTGATGGACAGTTCTTGATGAGGAAGCTTGAAAATATACAGTTAGCATCTCAAGCAAGGAAATGCAATTTTTACTCCTTATGCTTCGGCCCTCTGCTGTCTTGCTCTGTCAGCTTGCAAGGCCAGCCTCTTTGTGGCTGAGGGTTGGTTTCTCCTAGATGCTTCCACTTTACAACAACAGTATGACAGATGACCAGGGAAGGGCAGAAATATGACAAACGGCTTTGTTGGAACGGTGGCATCCTATCTATGAAGGTATGACCTGTTTTATTACCAACGTTTGTCTATGGAGATTGAATGGCCGTATTTGATTTTATGCACCTGTTAGCAATGAAACAGCTGAATTCAATTATTGGAAAGGGTGTCCACATACTTCTGGTCAGGTAGTGTAGTTGTCCTGCAAGCATATGTTTAGTAATGGTAGGATTCGTGGGCTTCCAGTCTTTGACCACTGCACTTTCCTGCCAGAGCCGAGGGGGGCGCCACCCGGATATGTGACCTTCAGAGATACAGGGGAGCAGAGTGAGGGGATTTGTAACCGTGATGTCACGTCACCCATCAATGAGCTGGATGGCCAGAGTAACAGCAGCAGAGGTGAAGCCAGATGCGTCTGTCATTCATAGATTATAGTCCCTGCTCTCCGATGTTTACCGCCAGCTGAAGAGTTGTGAGCTGCAGAACATCAGTAGGCTTATTTGTTAGAAGGTTTGGTTCAAAACAACAGTGAGCAGGGTCACATTGTCTCTGGAGCAGTTGGGGCTAAAGGGCCCATACTTGGATACTTTGCCAATGGTGGGATTTGAATGGGCAACCTTCCGATCACAAGCTCAGACTTCTGTCACACGCCACCCCCTTCTCTGCTTTTAAGCCACTTCGTGATACCTGCCAGCCCCCTCACCGACATGTCTCCCGCAGATGAGAGCCCCTTCTTCGACCACGACATGCACACCATGCGAAGCAGCAGCGGCAGCAGCGACTGTCTGCCGCGGATGGCGGGGCTGAGCCGCGAAGCATCGCTGGAGAGCAATGAGGTGAATTGCCCTGGGGAGCCGCTCGCATGCAAAGCGAGGGATTTACTGTGGAGACAAGACTTCAAATTTAAATACAAATATCATTCACATTTAATGTAGTGTATATATTTAAACAAGCTCTTGTATCCCATTCCATTAGTACATTACATAGTTATTTATTCTATCCACAGCATTACCTGGTAATGTATTCTTATGTGATATATGCTATATATACCTTTTTCTCTGACCCTATGTGGCCTGTTTTTAGTTCCATAATTGCACTATTCATCTTGTAGTTTCACTGTTGGAGGTTGGATGTAGCTTCTGTTTGGACCTTAATCTTACCTCTGGAATCAAGGTTTTGTCCGCCTAATATGTCAATTTGATCTGTTTTTTTTTTTCTGCAGGATTCAGACCAGGCGAAGAAAAGCTCTGCGCGAAGGGTGGGCAAAGGTCACCATCACAAGGGGAAGTGTCGCCACAGCAGCACCGAGAGCGCTCCTAGTGGCAGCACTGGGAACTGTGGCGGACAGCAACCTTCCAGCCAATCAGCTGCTTACACAGGCCCCAAGGTGTCTGTCAGCCTGCTGCTTCCCTCTGTTACCTTGTCCTACAGCATTCTGTACTCTAATGGGCATGTTCACAATATTAATCACATCTCGCCATACAATGGCATGTTCTTCAGCTTCATCACCTCCTGTGCCTTCTTCTCAGGATTTGGCAGAGTTCCTTGAACAGATAGGCTTCTCCAAATATCTCCCTCTGCTGGAGGAACAGGACATCGACCTGCGGATATTCCTTACCCTCACTGAGAATGATTTAAAGGAAGTGGGCGTCACGTAAGGCTGCTTACATTTGTAATCTCAGGTTCCCTGCAGGATGCCAGCGTGATGCTGTAGATCTGCTTAGTCATGTGGAATACTCTGGTTCTTTTGGGAGCAGCTTAATTAAAACTAATTAAACACTCTATGGTCAAAAGCATGCTGATACCAGCTTGTCAAGCATCTCGATCTGAAACCAGTGGTATGAATATGACGTTTGTCCGCCCATTGTTGCTAGGATAGCCTAGGCTCTCCATTAGCTATTGGAACATGGCTTGGGGTATTTGCTGTCTTTCAGGTTGGGAGTTGATGTTGAGTCATCAGATCCCTGTATGTCAGTTTGTGCGTCCCAGTCCTTCTCAGTTGAAGTTGCTTCCAGATGGTTCCACTTCATGATCGCTTCACTTGTGATGTTTCAGGGTAGTAATTTGTTGAGCTTTTTGGAAAGATGGCATCCTATGATGCCAGATTGAAAGTCATTAACCTCTTGTGTACAGCCATCTATTCTCCTGCCAGTGTTTCTTAATGGAGACTGCATGTCTGTGCAGTGTGGTGTATATAGTCAATTCCTTTAATAATGTCACATACTTTTGGCCATATAATGTATTTTTTTATCTTCTGTTGCCCTTTATTATGGGAAAACAGAATAAAAACCAAGAACAGAAGACCCATCTAAGGATTCGGATAGAAAGGTGGTTTGTCTGAAATGAGTTTTAAATCTCTATTGACTATTGGGATGTGTCTTCTGATGCAGTCCTCTCTTGCATGTCAGTGTGTCCTCTACAGCTATTGCATCCAGCCTCAGTTGACATGGAGAGAGCTGGTGTTCACTCATGAATGACACTGTGCTCAATAACCCATAGTTGCCAGTTGCCATGGCAAAAAATAGCAGATGTGAGACTGCATTGAGTGGCTGTGATGGAGAATTCCTTAGGGGAGGGCCGGTGACCTTCTGGGGTGCCTGATTGTTCCCGATGCTCTGCCCCGTGGATGCCAGACTGTTTGGGCCCAAACGGAAGATGACGTCAGCCATCGCCAGGTGGCACAGCAGGGCGCGGCCACCGAGTGACACCCTGGAGCAGGCCTACGCCGACCAGCTGGAGGCAGAGATGCAGGAGATGGCGATCCAGCTGCACAAGGTAACCTTCCACCCTCCTGCCTCTGGACGAGTGGAAGGAATATGTTAGTCTGATTTATCCATGTATGTGTCGGTAGTATTTTAATTTAGAACTTAAGAACTGTGCTTTCACCATAGTAAGAAAAAGCTTCTAACTTAAGCTTCTGGTTTTAACTGGTTTCCAGCTAGCATTTAAGGTTGGTAAGCTTGTGTCCTACTAATATTCATCTGGTCATCAGTTACTGCTCAGAGGCTTCTACCTCCAAGTATCGTTGCTGTGTGACCTTTAACCCGCTCGGCTCTGCTTCCACGGCAGCGCTGTGAGGAGGTGGAGAGTCTGCAGGCACAGGTGCTGCAGGAGAGGGAGCTGCGTACCGTGATGGAGGGCTGCCTTATGGAGGATAAGGTGCCCTGGAGGAGAGTGCACGCCGAGCTGGTGGAAACCTATAGGTTGGCCCAGGAACTGAGCTCGGCGTTGGACACAGTGAGGTGAGGGGCATACTGGGTGGCATTTCTGCAGCCCCCCAATTACCATCGTGAAATGGTTTGACCAAAGGATTATAACATTTGGGTAATTCGGCAGAAACCATCAAGGAGGAGTGCATCAGAGTTTTGTTGTATGGCTAAGACTGTGTGAGGCTATACAGAGGTTGACTAGGGAATCATCAGTGATTGATGACACAGTTGTACTTGTGTGGTGATGGACAGGGCCTGTCAGATGGAGCTCTTCTCCCGCCTGCCAAGTGATGGAGTAATTGCACGTTGTGATGAAGGCCTACGCAAGCTGCTGGGAGAGAATGATGGAAAACGCAAGTTAAATTTTTTTTTTTTTAAAGACGTGCCTACATATTATGTAAAACTGTATTATTGTTGTTAATATTTTTGGCTGTAAGGGTGACATAATACATTACCGCTTGGTAGGGAGCCAGGTACTGCTGCAGTTGTGACTTTGTGTTGTCTTACAGGAAATAATGTTCTGGAAGATTTTAAGTCCCTCAGCCTGTCAGAGCTTGTGCTGAAATTGGACGCTTATGAGACAGAGATGGGTAAGACTCAAATCAGTCCATGTCAGGCCTAAATCGAGATTGATGAGTCAAGCTCGCTGAATTGTTTGAAAGTAACTCTTCAGTCCTGACTGTATGATGCCTAAGTAATGATGTAGTGTTTTTCTGTACTAGCGATGCCTAAAGTACCTTGGCTTCTTTGGTCTTATAGGGAAAACTGTCCACATGGTGACCAAAAACCTGAAGAGAATGAGCGCTGTTGAGAAGCTCACCCAGCAGTGGGAGTCCTAGCTGTTTAAATGGTTTGTTTGAAAGAATCGCCCTCGATATGAGACTCTGATTCCTCGCTTTTTCCAGAGGTGTCATCGTTCTCTCCATCCTCTCAGGTTTTCCCGAAGAAACCATTTCCGACGGAGGGTGATGGCGCCACCCTGTACAAGCTTGCTGGAGAAATGTGGGTGTAGCGGCAGCTCACCGAGGGGAAGACAATCGGGCTGGAGGGCTGATGTGGCCCTTTATGTCAGCCTGTGCTACCGCCACCTGCTGTTGGTGGAACACGGTGCAGGAAATGTGATCTCAGCAGGCTTCAGCCAGGGATGCTTGACCTGCTGGGTACGACCACCGTCCAGGTCTGCTGGCCTTCTGCTCTGTTCCAGTGTTTCTCAACCTGGTCCTTGGGAACCACCAGACAGTCCACATTCTTACCCCATTCCAAATCCCCCTAATAACAAATACTGCTGTTTGAGTTTCACCAGAATTGGCATCTTAAATATTATTTTAATTAAGTAATATGTCTAAAGGATAAACTGCATTACTTGAACAGGGCAGAGGAAGGTGGATATTTTGTGTGGGATTCATCAAATTTTGATTATTTGAAATGATTATCTTGTGATTCCCAGTCCCCAGGAACCACCAGACAGTCCACATTCACCCCCCCCCCCAGCTCCCAGCACACCTGAACCAAACAATCAAGCGATCAAGAGCATAAAGTTTCTGGTACAGGTGTCCTAGGGGCTGGGAGGGACTAGATTGAGAAAGGCACCTCTACATGCTTGGGTATAAGCTCATTTGGTTTGGAATGTAAATGAGTGTGAACAACCCCCCCCCCTCCAAATTTGGCCAAGTCTTATGACTCATTATTTTCATAAGTGCAAATTGTGTTGTGATTCATAATTTTTCCCTTAAATGTAATGGCATAATTAGGCTGTCGGATCATTCATACTCCTTTTAGTGTCTGTGTGATTTGCCTTTCATGTTTAAATGAAGTCAAGCCAAATCAAGATTAAAATCTTACTTGTTCTATGCATCAGATGATTTTTTAATTTGTCAGAGCATTTTAACAACACTTGTCTTTCTGTTTTAAGTGAGCAGTCTTGGACCACATATGTTACACCTGTACTGGCTATTGGTGTGTTATGCTGTTTTATTCAGAAACATAGACTAAAAGACACAAAGACAGAGGGGTTGATAAGCTATAAAATTCATTTTATTTCAATCTCAGGATTAAACCATTAACCATAGTTAGTACCGGGTGACACATTGATAAAATATCATATTGTGATTATGAATATTAATAAATCTCATATGGTGATATGGCTTACACACTTGTTTTCTTGCATAATTAACATTTTACTGATTTCTACATTATGTAGGAATTTTAGAATATTGTGTTAATCTCTGAACATATTGTGATTTTTAGGGTTTATCACCCATCTCTAGTCAAACCTGTTTCCTGGAAAGAGGTGAGGCAGTCAGAGGAAAACCTAGCAACAAAATGTATTGGTGTTTTCTGGCTATTTCTTAATATAATACTTTTTTATTGTACAGTATCCTTCCATTGACACCACAGAATCTTCACTGTAGTCTGTGGGACTTATAATCGGGTTGGCTGGGGTTCAATTACCTAGTGCCCAGTGGAGTTACAAATGAATAGGAGGTGGCAGGTTGCATTTAACGAGATGGATGTGCTGTATGAAGTTTGCCCATCCGAGTCCCAGGAGAAGCATTGCTATAGTACCCTTGAACAAGTTATCTAACTTGAATTGCTCTATTAAAGATACACAATTCTGCCCATGGGTGAAGTTAAAAGTGGCTTTAAAGAGCCACACAGTTAAATAAAACAAACAGTTTTGCTTTGAATAAGTATGTTACCACACAAATAATAGTATAAGCAAAATTAGAATATAATAAAAATCTAGAAAAGCAACAAATGCAGATGATGCAAATCATAGAAGCAGACATGGAAGGAGCTACTCACTGGGCGCCATTCTTCAGGCCAAAAATGCTCTTTCAAAAGTATGAATCAGGTGCCCTCATGCAGGTCAAGGCTACCTTTCCACTTCCCCACTGCTAAAGTCTGAACTTTGTGATCAGCATCACTCAACATTAATCACACGTAGCTTCAGCGAATGGAGTAAAAATCATGTTCAAGCCTATAAGGTCTTCAGTTGTCTAAGGGAATCAATGAATAATCAGATACGATGTCATTATTGATGGAACGTCAGACCTCGATATACACCAAGACCCCAAGACATTTCTCTAATGAAGACAATGCTCTCATCATAAGGTTATCCTGAAGAATATTCCTGCTGTGCACTGAAAATGAATCAATACCTCAGCATTTAAGACAGCGAGAGCAGAGACAATAGCAGCATTCAAACTACTATGAATTAACTGAAAGAAACTGAGCCAAAGCTGAACTCATCCTTTTAATGCATGTAGTCTTTTCACAAATCCAGTGATGTATGGAAAGACAATATGATATATAGTGTGTATACAAAACACGCCTTCAATATGATTGGCTGAGTTATTACTAATCCTTTCTGATTTCAGAGATTTTTAATATGATTTCATATGCTGAACTAGGCTGAGCTGAATATTTGGGGAAGAACTTTCAAAAAAGCACTAATGTCATCACAATCATGAAATATCATTAGGGACTTTTTGTGTGTATCTGAAAGATCAAATTTTAGTACACGGAGAATCTATTACCCCTTACAAGCGACTTTACACACCGATAGATGTTAGACATGCAGACAGTTTTGCAACTAGGTTGCTTCAATACTCAATTCTTAATGCAGGATACGTGCGGGAAAAAAATCTGCTACATAACTACACACAGATAAATCAATGCTACAGGAAGATCATGACAATGTTTAAACCCATATATAGTCAGGCTGGAGGGTAAAATATTCATTACATTAAATTACACATGAACCTGAGTCTGTCCTTTTTACTTGCAAATAAGAATAAGTTGATAAAACAAGTGTTCAGTGTACTGTACATTTTATTATTATATATAAAAACCTGTGGTTTACATTAGAGACCATCGTACTTCAAAAATGGCCATTAAAATCCTCTCATGAATTCAAACAAACAACAATTTACAGACAAAGGCAGCAGCAATGTTTAAATAAAAAAAAAAAAAAGTACCTACATCCCATTGCAGTTCTACAACATATCAGAATGAACACAAATTAGAAAATAATTCTATAGTAATACATTAAAATCCATACTCTGTTATTGGGGGGTGGGGAGGGGAGGGGCAGCACACAGGGACAGTGTGTGTTACTCTGTTGTTCTGACCAATGTAGATCAAGGTCCAGGCCACACAGGGGCCCTCAGTTAACAGTACTGGGGACTTAATGTTGAGTTCAGAAAAAGAAAAATCCTTCACATTGCATGTTTTCTAAAATTTGCTAGAACTTTAATGTCTTTCCGCTTGCAGTTCATTTACAGATAATGTACCTTGATTGGATGAATCAACACAAAACAGCATGAATATGGCCAAACACAGGGCAACAGATCTTTATTGTAGGGTCCTTCCATTCCCTTATCTCCATCAACCCCCCCCAAATCCAGCCCAGATTCACGGTGAAGTCTACTGCAAGGAAGGACCCAGTCCTGCTTTGACTGTAAGTGACCTCGGAGATGAAGATAGCACCAAGTAACACAGACTCACTGTTGTTCCATTGGAACTCGACCCCTTAGTGCTAGAACATCAGGTTCTGCATCTCAACAGGTTAGTCCAACCGGCTAAACTTTGGGAGTCTGTTGGAGGGGTGGGGACACACTCAAGACGTCACCAGCCCTGAGACAGCGGGCTTTCTCTGCACTTTCCAGACAACCTAGGTCGTTCCAGCAGCACCTTGACAGCAAAGACGCCAGCCGGGGCTGGCACGCTTGGCTACGGAGCTCAGGTATACTCGCACAGGTGCCCGCAGCCGGCTGGGCAGTGCGAGCTGCTCTTCAGCCAGTTCATGATGTGCTCCAGGTGCCCGCCGTGGCTGCAGCCCTGGCACCACACAAACAGGCCCTTCACTACGTGATGGCAGACCGCGCAAATGCTGGCGCACTGGTGGCACCTAGGAAACAGGAAGGGCTGGATTAAACACCGAAACCAGTCCCTGAAATCACTATGGCTGACCTTCAAACAGGAGAATTACACTGTTGTGGAGTTTTTGAAGCCTACAGGTTGCCCAGAAGTAATTTCCTTAACCCAGAAACAGGGCCGGGGTGTACAGGAAGTCCTGCTACCATGAAACACCACGAGCCCAGCTGCGTATGTGATGCCCCGCCCCCAGACCCACCTGTCACAGATCCAGCCCTTGTTACTCATGGGTCTCTTGCAGTTGCTGCAGTTAATGTGCAGTGTGGTGGAGGCCTGGTTCAGGCAGTTGATGGCACTGCATGTGCTCAGCTTGATGACCTCGTTGGAGACGTTCCACAGCTCAAAGCGCTGCAGCAGGTCGATGTAGGACATGTACCAATGCTCCTGCGATGGGACAAACAGCACCCGGGGCACTCTGTCACATGGCATTCTTCAAGTGCCTGCACGTACAGTACCTCTCGCCCTCTGAATGTCAGCATAATGATGATCAAGACTACAGGCTTAATGCACTATGCATATTCAGCCTTGACTCCAGCCCCCCTGCTTGGCACTGTATTGTTTTTCTTGCACTTTTAAATGATTATGAAACCTTTCCCTCGTCAAATGCTGTCTGTATACACTATATGGCCAAAAGTATGTGGACACCAGTTTGTCCAACATCTCATTCTGAAACCAAGGGTATTAATATGAAGTCGATCAGTCCATTGTTGACATAATAGCCTTTACTGTTCTGGTAAAGTTTTTAATTTGATATGATTGAGGAACATTGAGGCTGGGATTCATGGCCATTCAGGCTGGGTATTGATGTTGTATACTGGGCGATCAGGTCCCTTTCTGTGAGCTTCTGTGACACTTGACATCTGAATTTGCTTTGACCTTGACAATAATTTCACTTGCAGTTGACCAGGGCACCTCTAGCTGGGCAGAAATGTGGCAAACTGACTGCTGGGAAAGACAGCACCCTGCGATGGCACCATATCGACAGAGCGGGCATCTATCTTCCTCTTTATAACCATGCATTCTGCTGCTAATTTTAGCCGCAGGAGGCTGAGTGACTGTGTGCTTAATTAACCTGTGTCAGCAATGTGTTTTGTTTAATTTAGGAATTGCTCTAATTAATAGGGGTGTCCACATACTTGTAGGTATATTGTATATTACACCATGGTCCTACGGGAACATTATCCTGCTTATCTGTATACCTGCATATGGATGGTTTGACAATAAACAGGGAGACTTTATTGATGGCCGCTTGTCTTAACTTGACGCTGAGCACAGTTTTGTTTCGTTTCGACCCGCTGAGCCACCGACCTGCGTCAAGTCGTCGATCTCGCGTCGGATGCGGTCGCCCAGCACGATGAGCACAGAGACGGCCATCTGCACGTCACCCTGCTCGGCGTAGTAGAGCAGCATCTCGCGCACCACAGGGCTGAAGAAGGAGGGCGGTAGGTGAAGGCTGAACAGCGGCTGCGACACTGAGATGAGCGAGAAGGACTCGATGGGCGTCAGGCACACGCTCTCGGCCTCGTTTCCGCTGACGTGTGGCGAATCGGCCTTGTCCTGGAGGTGCTCCGGCGCTGACGGGTTATCCATGATCTCGTGCCGGAGAGGGAAGGCCTCCTGGGGAAGGATGTACTCCGGTTCCTCACCTACAAGTGGGGAATCAGCTTCGTCAACCAGCTTTGTCCATCTCTTGCTTGAAGACGTGGCCCACCTTTTCCAGATCACTTTAACGGACCAGTTGAAATAACCAGAGGCCCCATCGTCCGCAGTGAGAGAAACTCACCGGCTTGGTTTTCGTGCTCCATGGAGTAGAGGTCGTCATCGTCCAGTTCCGCGTCACCAAACATGTCTGCCTGTCCCTCACTCCCTTCCGTCTCCTCGTTTTCTAAAGAGAGTGACATTCAAGCATCACAGGCGTGGGGAGACTTTAAGACAAAATGTCACAGTCACACAGCAACACCAACATGATAAAACTGACACGTGGATTCCCTGCAGACAGTAATTAATACATAACGACAAACCATCCAAACGGTGTAACCAACAACAAATCACAGGAGAGAGGACAATTTCAGAGGACACTGCAGGGAAAATGTACCGAAACTATTATGTCAGCAAAAAAACTGATTCATGCAGCAGTTGCAGGATCAGTTTCTACACAAAGGGAATACCAATGCAAACACACATTCCCTGAAAGGCACACTGATCATATAATAGCCCATTTATAACTAAATTAATAAGTAATTATTAGGCTGCTGGGGAAATTACCATCATTGTTGCTGATGAGGGAGTTTCCGGGATCCATGTGGATGTTGTCCTGCCTGATCTCTCCCTTGCTGCGGTCTAGACGGGTCTCATTTCCCAGCCCTGCGGGCATTTCTTTCATGTTGAAGCTGACCAAAACAACACGAGGTTACAACCAGACAAAAGGCAATATGCCTCAATCTGAGTAAAATTCTCAGCCAGAAAAGCTCATTCTCCACTGCATAAATCGCTCTATTGTCAAAAATATATGGTAAATTAAGTCTAAATCTCACCATTCATCTATTTAAAAAGAAGAGAATCCATTATAGTCCTGGACAGTATCTCATTTTTCATATCATTCAAACATTACACCGCATTATATGTTATTTTGATGATATCTTCCAAAGCCACACTATTTGTTTTTTTAGCATCGTGTCTTTATTGTTGGGTGGACAAAATAAACCCACTAATCGCTAAGATCTTAAAAAAAAAAAAAAAAAACAACTAAAAACACGGAACACTCAAAAGACGTGATATACAATATTATCTTAACATAATCCAATACAAGTCCTACCTGTTCATTAAGGGCAGAGCACCCAGTTTACTGATATTGTGGTTTGGTGCTGCTGTGTTGAGGTTACCTGGGTCTGAAAACATAATCCTTAACATCGTCCATGTCGTCGAAACCTTTAAAAATGAAAGAAGCCAGAATGTATAACTGTACCAGAATTTTCTTTGGTTCAGTGAACCCGCACATATAGGAGTGACGGTGCGTGTGGTAACCACCTGAGGCCGGTTGAGCTCCTGTGCCACCTTGGCGTTGTGTTCGCACAGCTCGGTAAAAGGCTTCCCGCTGAGCAGGTACAGCCGGGCCGTCTTGACAAACCAGTCCATGCGGTGGCTCTCCAGGTCCGTCTCGAAGACACTGAGGGCACTGGAGACGTGAGCGAACTGCTCGGTAAGGTCGGGCTTCTTGAAGAAGAAGATGGGGTGCCGGCGGTCGCCGCCGGCGTAGGGCTTGCGGTTGGAGTCGCCGCTGATGAGACTCTCCTTGGCGGCGAAGGCGAGGTCGCCAAAGAGGCCGAAACAGAGGCCCTCTGGGTTGGCCTTGTCCTCGGGACGACTGGCGTCCTTGAACATGTGCTGGTAGAGGGTGCTGTCCTTGGAACCCGATAGCAGGAAGTTGGGGTCATGGAGGTGGCGCCACACTATGCCGGTGGTGACGTCCTTGTGCTCCTCAAACGTGGCGAAGGGGATGTAGGGCCGACGCACGTCCCACACGTAGATGTTGTGGTCCACCATCATGGAACACGTAGCCAGGTGCCACTTCTTCTCCGGTCGCCATTTGACCCGGGCCACCGAAGCGATGGTCTGCACGCAGTATATCTCTTTTGCCCGGTTGGCGGTCATGTCCCACACTTTGACCATTTTGTCACGTCCTCCCGTGGCCAGCCAACCCCTACATAAGCCAGGTCACATGATGTCGAGTCAGTACTGGCAATACGCAATCATTAGCACACCTGGCTTTTTACTCAAGCGCCGAATGAGAACGATATAAGAAATCACCAACCTATCTTCCGGGTGCCAATCGCAGCAGAATACGGGTCCGGTGTGGGCGGTGAACATCCTCTCGTACCGGTCCGGCCGCCTGATGTCCCACAGCTGGACATTGCCGTTCTCAAATGACGCAGCGAACGTGAAATAATCCCGCATGCTGAACTGCACGTCTCGCACGCTTTCCGACTGCCCTGTTATTAAACGGTCAAAACACAGACACAGATGGACGCTGCATAAAAGACCTTCCATTCAGACACGAGGGCAGTGTGTGGTTTAGGCCTTTGTGCCTGTGATTGCAAGGTCACCGGTTCGAATCCTATCCCAGGCAGAAAGGCCCCGTTTATTCTGGGCCCTTGAGTGAGGTCCTTAACCCGAAGGAATGCTCCAGGAACAGTGGGTAAGATGCTGACCTAATTTAATTCAGTACCTATACTGCAAATAGCAAATAAAGCATTTCATTTCACTGGGGTGATACAGGCTACATGGATGGAGGTACCTGAGAAAGTGCTGACAGATTCCTTCTTGCGGAGATCAAAACACTTCATGTAGCCGTCCTGGGAACCGCTGAGTAGCATGTAGACCTCCGTGGGGTGGAAACACACTTTATTGACCGTGCGCCTGTGCTCAGTGAATAGCTGGTCTTGCTTGTTTCGCGATGGCTTGCCGAGGTTCCAGGTGACCACAGCGCCGTTGGTGGCGGCCGTGGCCAGCAGGTTCTCGTCCATCTGGTGCCACATGACGTCAGCACAGCTGAAGTTCAGTGACGGCCGGCGTCCCACGCGCAAGTTCAGCTTCTCCACGAACTGCTCCTCCTCCAGCGCGTAGATCTTAAAGATGTTGCGGCCCGCCACCACCACCTGTGCTGCGTCCCGGCACACGCTGATGGCATTTGCTGGTGCATCCAGGTGGCAGAACATGGTACTTCCTGTGATAGTGTTGTTGCTCAGGGCTGTGGTCACGCGTGTCATTTTCTCCATTGTCTGCAAAGCCAGACAGATCGGAGAAGGAGCAACAGTTAGAATACGTGCAGTACTCAGAATGGACCAGAGGAGGGCAGTATAATTACAAAAGGAAAACGTGACTGTTTTTTTAAGATACTGTTTTATTTGTATACCAACTAGTCATCTTACTTTTATTGTCCGACTTACGTTGTGTAAGTTATACAGCCCCAGCCTCAACAGATGAAGTCGTCACTTGATAGTCTTTAGAGTTCTTCTGAAAAATGTATTAAAAAGGCAGTCGTGTTGTCATTCCTGTTCTTTCAGTGTGTAGTTTGCGAACAAGTCGGAATTAAAACACTTTCTCATATAGGTTAAAATGATGAGACAGGTAAATGTCTGGCGCTTACCTCCTACAATGATTCAGAAGAAAACGTATCGCCTTCATCTTAGGTTTGTGACGGTGAATGGTCAAAGCTGTGTCCGGCTACTTGCATGCACAGATGCCTGCAATGTATGCATGCATGTCTGCCTGAAGAAAGATCCTCAACACGAGGTGTGTGCAACTTCAATGTACACACTGTTCTCAAACGCTGGCACCAAAGTTACCAGTCAGATAGTTCTTATATATGCACCACAAGTATCTAGCCTGACATAATAAAAATGGATCACTCTGGTATAGCAGACGTAAAACGCCGTAAACCGTAGATCAGTCGTATTAGTCGTTTATGGCTAATTAGCTCGTTAGCTAGCCGGTCAGCTCGGGCCGGGGCGGGCAGCTAACATGCTAACTCGTTAACATTCGATCAGCGGTCACCGTGGCTCAGGATGCCGGGCAATCGGCTCGCTTCGTGTCGCTTGTAAACACTCAGGGGGAGTGATAAAAATTCTCGCTTGACAAATAAAAAAAAAACCGACACTGACCTTGCAGGAGACAGGAGCATCCTGCGCAGGAAAGAGGAAGCGGAAGCCGGCTGGGACGTGCAATGGGGACGGCAGTATGGCAAATTAATTACAAAGATAAGCTGATCGCGGCTAGGTGAGACGTTTTATGATCAGCGTGTAATGCAAATAAAACCAGGAGAAAGTGCTCGGTGGTCTGGAGCCCTGAAGTGAGAGCAGCTAGGTCCTTAGTTAAGGAGGCGTGTGGTGGTAAATCAGACTTTTCCTGTGCAGGGTGTAAACCGTATGAAAGGCTGGTGCAGTGTGCATTTCAATGCAAAAGCTATATGTAATTAAATGGTAGCTTGTTTCCACATTATAACGGAATAAAACATAGCATCCAGCCGCTGGGTGCGCGGCCCGTCCCTGTGTCCGCCCCCTAACATGTCCGAGGACGGGATCCTGTTTTCCTGCGAGGATCCAGCACTATGGAGGCGGATCTACAACAAATACTGGCGGGTGGTGGAGCTGAGGTCGATGGCTAAGGGGAAGAAGCCGGGCAAACTGCTCCCTCTGGATAAATGGTGAGCCCTTTAGTATCAGCTGTCCACGACTGTCATAAGCGGTGCTTTTCGCACAAGATGGACGTATACTTACAGCAGGCAGGCTGGTATTTAATGTCCGTCCATACTTCAAAGCGTTTGAGGAAGACTTCATGCAGTGGTGTGGAGCAAGAAGTCTAAAAATAAACGTATATAATTAAAATCGGGTAAAATATGGATTCTGGGTTAATGAAAGCAATGTTCCGTACCTTCTTAATAGCCCATTCATTTTAGCAGTATTTAGCAATATTTATTTATACAAAAATGTAATTATTAAAGCCCCCGTTATATCGTTTATATTAAAAAAATTGTCATTTGGTGAAATCTTAGACTCAGGGAACGTATTACTCCAATTATATATTTTGTAGCAATTGTAATATTTCGTTTAACCTGGTGTTCAGTATATCAGTCTTGTAAGCAATTTATTACACAATTGTGGTATGGTGTTTACAGATTGTATACTTGTTTGATAATTGTACCGAGTGTTGTTAATAATAATTATGAAAAAGATATTTAATGTCCAATAAACATACCTGATTAGTAAACTTTCGCAGATCACCGCAGTGAAATTAAAATAGTCTGCAAATGTGTATATAATAAGTAGTACAGTATAAGAACTGGTAGTTCACCTGGCTGTCATTGATCGATATGTTGGGTGTCTTCTTGCCTAGGTACCAGGATGAGCTGCCTAAAGCGATTGCCAGCCGGTCGCAGCGGTTCTTGACACACCCGGAACTGGTGAAAGTGATGGAGTGGAAGCTTACTGTACGTGTGCAGAGAGAGGGAAATGCTCGCCCGTGACATCCATTAACCTCTTACTGTGATACACGTTTTACTGAATGTTCCTCTGTTTTTATATGTAGATCACTCAACCTATCCCAACTTAAGTATAACAAACTACATTACCATTGTTATATACATGTTTAAGTGCATTTAACATACTTGAGGAAGATGTTTGGCAGTTTTATGAAACAAAGCACAATTTGCTCAGAGAAAACTTGGATTTCCAGGAGTGGTCTTTGAGCAATGAACGTTATGCTGGTTTCTGCCTGGCCTTTAACAGCCTTATTGCAGTAATTATTTGGTCAGTAAGTGACTTTGTTTATGTTTAAGGTTTGGGATTTACTCGAGTTAAAATGCAGTTGTCGTCCCCTGAGGCCTGAAGCTACGTAGCCCAGCGTGGAATATGACCCCTTTTCCCATTTTGTTGCCCACATTGGTCCCAGAGGGGGAAATTCCGGCCGAGGCTACAGCAGTTGGTGGCCACCAATCCCAGTGAGACCGTGGAGAAGTGCACCAAGAAGGCCTTCAGTTTGCTACCAGACATCCAGGCGGCCATCACTGAGCTGAGCTCTCTGAAGGCCTTGGGACCTGCGACCGCATCAGGTTAGCATTTAGCCAAATGTAACCAAGGTCGTGCTGCATCAGCAAAGTCAGTTTTTACTTCTTCGGTTAGATGAAAATGTAAAAAATAGTATGTAAGTCTTATATAAGGCTTTTTATTTGTTGTTTCTTCTAGTTGTTGATATTGGAGTATTATATTTATACTGACAGTGCTTCTATCTGTCAAATTTCTCACCATTTCATCCCTACCCATCCAACCCCAGCGGTTCTGGCTGCGGGCGCCCCTGAGATCGCTGCCTTCATGGCTGACGAGGCAGTGGAAAGCATTCCCTGCTTGAAGCCCATCCAGTACACAGCCAAGCATTACTCTCTGTACCTGCAGAAGGTGGCGGAGCAGAGCTGCTCACTCAACGAAGGTAGGGCTCTCCCTCCCATCTCTGCATCTGCATTTTTAAGATAAGTCCTTCCTTCTACTTTTGGATCAGAAATACACAATATATTTTCCTCCATAGAAAGATTGCAAGTGGATGGTACAAACTCTAGATCTGGGTTTCTAGATCGCTTCCTCCTCCCTTTTGTTTTGGCATCAGATTTATTACTGAAAGAAGAATAAGGAAGCTGCTTCAGTGCATATCTGTGATTTTTCTTTCATACCCGGGCTGTCCAGTCTGTTCGTCACTTTTAGGTCTCCTGACAGAACACAGAAACACCAAGGCTTTGCTAAGTGACTGGTCACTCTCCTCTCCTTCCACCCAGTGGACAGTGAAAAGAACTGGACACCCCACAAGGTGGAGCTCTGTCTGTGGGCGTGGGCTGTGGCCGGTCAGCTGCAGCCCTCTCTGCTCCAAGAGCTCTGCAAGGAGGAGAACCCTGAGGAGGACATGGAGTGCAGCAGGAAACCAACCAAGAGGCAGAGGACCGATTAGACTGTACCTACCATATTACTGCTCTTTGTTTTTATCTACATTTAAAGAATAAATATGTGAACAACACTTACAAACATTCCTTAATCGAAGGGCTGTCCTAAAAAGTCCAGTGTTGCACTAAAAGCTAAGTACAGTTACGTGTTTATTTTTTCAATGCCCACTTTTGTATAATAAACTACAGTGTAGACATTCTGACTGCCTGCGAGTTTTGCTTTATTTGATTTAAATATGCAGCCTTTGTTTAAAAAGCTGCACTTGTGCTGCACCGCGGTTGCTGTATGTGGAATTGATTTGCGCTGAAGATGGGGACGGTAAATTGGCCGCGTCTGGAGGTTCTGCAGACACGGGCTGCGATGCAGCTATTCCTGGAGCCTGGTCTGCATCGGCGCTTTCATAATAAACTCGGGCAGCAGGCAACTTGGGGATGCTTCTGTGTCAGCCAAGGTCCCGGACGCTGTCGATAGTAGTAGCAACTCCAGAAGGGGCGTGCTGTGGTGAAAAATGCAGCCATTGCAAGCAGGGCACGCACCGGGTCCCATGAGCGGGCGGATCGTTAGCGCTGGAAGCCCCCAACCTGGGAATCAAGGCTGCCAGAGGACACCGAACAGACCTGCGAGAAATTGGAAGGGTTTCTCCACGTCTCAGCTCTTTATTTGTGAGGTTTCTAAACGAAAGCAAGTACAACGAACAGTACAAAAGAAAACAAAATTATATACAATATAAAATCGTTAAGTTACATTTATAAAGTACAATACGGCAATAAATAATCGTAGAATATAATATAAACTATATTTACATTTTTAATTTGTAGCAGTTTCTGAATCAGAAAAAAATACTTTTTTTTTTTCTTTCCATAGCACAAGATTGTAAACGATGGGTTGGTACAACCTCCGGATCTGGATTGTTAGATATGTTCATCCTTCCTCTTGTCTTGGCACCAGATTTATTACAGCAAGAGGAATATGAAAACTACGGTAGCAGCGAATATATACACATATATATGACTTCTCAGCAGCCTGTATCTCTGCCGCCTCTTCCAGTCTGAGAACAGGTAAACACAATGCAGCCTCTTCAATGGCCTTCCCTAACATGGTTTGAACTGGCCAAAATGGGAGAGTCTTACTGTGAAAGGGAATCATTATGCTGGTTTTGCTTTGTGAGATTTGATCAATAATGTTTTCTTGAGGTAAAGGTATCTCTTAATAGACTAGCAATAGGAAGTCGTTAAACATGGAACCAAACTCAAGGATCTCAAACGGACACCAGGAATTCTCACAGTAAATGTGTACAATTAATTCACTCCAAAATAATTCAAAAGACAGAGGTCTTAACATTAGGAAGTAACACTTCAAAAAGACAAGTCCAAGACTTTTAAACCTTGAAAATGACAACACCAAATTACAGCAGTAATTACATCAAAGAATTACACTTTGCACAAGGTGATTAAAGCTGATAAAGTGAAATCCAGGTCTGGGTTTTCAAAAATGAGTGAGGTTTTCCCAAATAGTGTTAATGTATGTTCCTCTGTCTTATTGTGAAAAAGCCAAGAAAAGGCCTAGAAAATCCATATTCTGTAAGGTCAACTGATTTTTCACAAATATGGCTACTACAATGTCAGATGTTTTCTGTATGCATGCCTTCTTTCTCTAGACATCCATCCATCCATCCATTTTCCAAACCGCTTATCCTTAATGGGTTGCGGGGGGTCCGGAGCCTATCCCGGAAGC